>JAUPFV010000003.1:198499504-199058440 GCA_036936605.1 Limnanthes douglasii subsp. nivea | reverse complement strand
AAAAGAGTGTAGTTGGAAGTCAAGATATCAAGGTGGCGGCTAAAACAACTCTTATAAAATTAAAATATTTAGGATAAATGATGGATCAGTTTGCCTAATCGACCATAAGACTACCTATTGTCCCTGAGAAAAAACTAGTTGGAGCATGTGTATGACATATCTTACTAGGACTTGAGGTTAACTTCCTTTATCTTTAGACTTATTATCAAATATGGTAGAGCACGCACTTATATAATTCTTTTTGTATCCCTTAGATGATGTATAACACATCCAACATAATTCAAATAATGACGGAATATTATGATTTATCCTTGCGAGAATTCTCAAAGCCGATGTAGGCTCATATCAAACGAATCAAATATATCAAAAAAAATTAAACCAAAACTAAAAATGAAAAAACCTATTATATTGATTTTTGAAATAACTATGAGGCTCGACTAGCTAACCGATAGAATGTGTTTGATAAACTTAAAGATGAGTTGATAAATGAAATATAAAGTATGACACGTTGTTAATCAGAAGAATAAGTAAAATAAAGTTGACATCTAAAGAAAAGCCTTCCAAAAAAATATGACACACTACTAACCAGGATTGAAGGTTTAAAGAAACATGCATTTGAGACAGTCATCAAAGAAAAAGACAATCAAGTCTGTGAGAGACCAAACAATAAAGATTATTGTATTACAAGGAACTATGATTTGTGCCAACATGGTGCTTGATGTTCAAAATTTGTATCATGAATTGCTTGTGATTATCTTTTTGCACTTTGAAGCAGTCAAAATATTGACCCTCTTCCTCTTTTTTTTTTAAAACGAGTTAAGATGCAAATGTTTTTTATATACATTCCTCTTCATTTGGGGTTAATTGGGTCTTCTCGTGCTTCTTTTTCTCTAAAATTTGTAAAGCATACAATAAGAAGAATATGAATCAAAATAACACATAAGATATAGTTAGAATTTCATTATGAGTCGACTATGCATGTGGCTCACTAAAACCTCACCGCACCGCCATGATTGGAAAAGACTACACCATTGATCAGTACAATTAATTACTAAGACTTGTAGAGAATCTAAAATAAATTGTAACAACTATTTTTAAGCGAGTAAATATTTAAAATTTGAATGTTATAAGGAGTAAATAAGGTCACCCACAACTTTTACTTTTTTAGAAACTGTATGTGGGCTTTACTAGTTACAGCAGAACTTACCATCTTTTATATTTTTTGTATACGTGAAAGACCTTATTGAGCACAAGATCCCCGTTTGGAAAGCTATAATGCTAAACCTTTAGAGCATATCAAATTAATATTAGGGTTTGATAGTGTTACATATGTAGGTGTGCATTTGTACACTTTTTATCTATCCGCTCTCATTTCGATGGAACTGTTATCATTGAGTAATTTTTTACTAAAAAAGAAAGCAACAATGTTTCCACGAAAGCAACTGCATCTATGACATGGGAAAAGACAAATGGTATATTCCGCGTCCGAGTGGTCATCATGTATGCCCATAAATCTTCCTAAAATAATTCAGTCCACTTTCTGGATGACCCATCCAATGTATGGTACAACCCGTCGAGTAATGTTTGGTATGTTACCTTAACCTTCTCGTTAGCTCAAGATTTGAAATATATTTATTTTTTATACCTCTTATTCAGAAAAATAATCCATTTGATCATTTTCAATTTGTAATATGTTATTCGTTGTAATCACTCTATGATAAAGCTAATTATATAAATTACCATTATCTATCAAAGTGGTTTCGCCTCCACCCACTTGGAAAAATAATAATCCCCAACAATTTGATATTTTCGCCCTTTGGAGGTTATAGACAATGACTCGATTATGCCCAAACCCTACCAGTCAAAGAGAAATGCCTCATATATCATTAATAAATGCATATTTGAAAAGTGAATTGTATTTTCAAAATATTGAAGTATATTAATTTTTTTACCATTATTAAGTGTCATTTATAATCTCTTACTAATAACATCATTTTAATAAAACCGTAATGAGCGAAATACACCCACTCATGGGGCACCTTAAAAAAAACTCATTAGGGTCGAGATACCAAAAGATATGCCGGGTAAGTCTTTGCTTATACATATTTCCTTCTATCAATACAAATTTGTTAACTCAGGTGTTAAAGCTACGAGTCGTAGATTTTCCAATCAGTAATGTTTCATTTATGAGGTACTCTTAGATATTTGTCCTAAAATAAACTTCAGAATCAATTGTGTAGACTTATGATATCATTCATATAAAGGGTTTGTATATTTTATGAATTAAAATTCGCACTTGAAGATGACCCATGTGATGGAGACCAAACATGTTAAAGTTTCCAAAGGGTCGACCAAATATTTTTCAGATCAAAAGACTAACTTATTATATACTAATTTAAAGTTTATTCCTTGTTAGACTTCTCGATACTGTATATGGTTATCTTTGCATGCTTCCATATAGACGAGATCATGATTCATTAAGAGATGAGAATCATTGAACAGTTTTACCTTTCTTGCTCTACACACATGCGCGAGACGAAGTCCGGTAATGACGACTTTATATATAACCTTATTATTAGATGTCTGAAAACCAAAGAGTTTTGCTTGATGCAATGCCTTTCTAAAATAATATATAAATTAGATCTCGACTATTTTTCTCGAATGGATGGACCAACCATCAGTGTGAACTATTCACTTTAGGATTGAGCTAGAAACTGAATGAGTAGGGTTCCATGCATGAAATTTGGTTAAAACTTCTACAAGTTCTTGAGCCTTGAATGTGCATAGGCTTTATGCATTAAATTTGGATCTATGCATGAAATTTGGTTAAATCGTATTAATTTTTAATATCGAAACAATAGAATTGTAGAGAAAGCACGAGACCCAAACATATTAAGCAAGAAACAAAAGTGGGATAAAACATCTATACAAAAAAGCAACCAACCATCAAGAGAAGGTTGAGTGCAGTTGCGAGAACAAAAACAAAAACAAAGCAAGTAAGACCGAGATTGTAAGCATTAGGTAGACCAGACAGTTTTGGTGCCCATAAATTTGAATCATAGGTCATACAACATGTGGTACGAAACCAAATAGGCGATAGTCGAATAAGAACAGAAAATTATGTTGTTCTTTTCCCTCTAAATATGGCAAACAATAGCACCAAAGTAAGCACCATAGGCAATGCGAGTTGGAGGGAGGTCAGATAGAAGACTCATGAAACCATGTGACCTAGTTGGCATTATTTCTCAATATGAACCCCAAGTTATGTGCTTGCGTAAACCCAAATGATTCAGGATAAACTATAGTTATAGAGGATATGATTGATATATACATCGTTTTTGTTGCATAGAACATAAATAAAGATATTTTTAAACCCTAAATTAGGAAGCTTATCGTGGGTGGTTAGTTTTCCTTATATAGCAAACCCAATGATAAAAGAATGACAAGTAATATTAAATCTATATCAAACTAACCTAGCGCAGCCGACACATGGATGGGCATACAAATGACATTGTAAGTATCATTAATTATGATTTAGAGAGAGCCCTTATTAGCAGTCCGGTATGGGACATTATCAAAGATGACGTTGGGAGGAGGAAGTGAGAGGATAATGTTGTAGATTTTTAGGATAATTCTGTGGTTTCGAGCACTTACAGATCTTATATATGATGGCCAGTTCTAGATCCTATCAAAGATAACATGAGAGACTTTAAGGTTTTTACCCAACCTTTCAGCATAAATGATACTTCGCTCATAGTAGGTAACAATCGAAGTAGTGAACAATTAAGGGTCAAACCAGAAATAAGTATTCTTTCCGTTGCCGATAGTTACCTTGAATAAATTACTGGTTAGAGATCTGAAGGATAAAACTTTCCTCCACACCTAGGAAATGGATGAGCCAAGATTAACATCCCAAAAGTTATTACCTTTAATTTTCTTGGATTTAATCCAGTCGCACCAGATTAAATTAGAGTTATTACTGATAATAGACTATAAGTGTTTAAAAATGACCACTTGTTTCCAAATTTTAGGTCAAAAATCCTAAGGTCACCCTCCGATGTGGACAATATAACAAAATACTAGGCCACGTAGCCCCTAAGATTTTCATCTTATGGTCGAACAAAAGGAAAAAATGAAGATATTGAGAGATTTATTAAAGAAGTTTCTAAGGGAGGTTGAAGATAGAAGATCAGTAAACGTGGCCAGGAAAAAAAGATAGATTTGATGAGCTGGAGGCAACCGGTATAGGAAAGGTTTTTAGATTTACAAGAGTTGATACGTAAGGCAATGTTATGAAAAAATGGCTGACAATTCATATGTTAGAGTCAACCAGTTAAGAGGGGAACTCAAAAGTATTAAACTCAGAGAGAACCAACTTTAAAACCTAACCGATTAGTAAGGTCAAACTTGAGGTTGGGTGGATTGAAGAGAAGAAAATTTTCGAGACTAATTTGGAGGCCTAAGGGAGAGAGAAGTCATTAAGACCTTCTTTGATAAGAATGATGGATTTGATATTATCATAGCAAAAAAATCATTAAGTCACCCGTAAAACAGAGGTTCACAATTTTTAGTTTATAACATTTCCAATGGATAAGGAATTTTCTGTCATTGCTTTCTCTTTTAAAATGTAGGATAAGATTTGCATAACAAGAACGAAAAGGAAAATAGAGAGAAGATCACGTTGTCTGAGGCCTTTTCGCCTATGAAAGTTACCAGAAGGGTCACCATTGATGTTAATACTATAAAAGGTAGTTGTAATACATTAGATTATCAGAGATGTTTCTACCGGCCATGAAAGTTGATTGGGATTTATCAAACAGGTAGGGGAGAGAATATTTGATTATGTTGGCAAGGACTTTGGAGATTATTTTGTAAAATATATTTCATAAAGCAATAAGTTTGAAGTTAGAGTCATAAGTGAGAGTTTTTTCAAGAATGAGGGCTATTGAGATTGAGTTCTAAAAAGGGTCCATACAAGTAGAGTCGAAGAATTCGAGAAGCCCATTGTTTATTTTTGTTACCTATAGTGCTCCATGAATTCTTGAAGAATCCTAAATTGAACCCATCAGAGGAATATGAATACCATCTTTGATCTCATCACAAGTTACCAAGCGAGTCATTGAGATCTTGTCTGAATGGCCGACTATAGAGGTAATAAGGGTCGAGACTCTTGCGAGATCGGTGTAACCAGATGTGAATAGTACGAGAGAAATATTTAAAGTGACGAACCATGACATTGGTAATCCTAGAGGGATTAATAATCAAGTCACCTAGGGGTTCGCAATCGAAACAATTTTATTATAAAGTAGACGTGTTTTGATGCTGTTATAAATAAGTTGGTAGTTCTGTCATCCAGCTTGAGCCAATTTTCCACGGATATTTTCTTAAGGCCGACGAAGCCTCGATTTTATTAGCGAGAATAGAAGGGTTGGAAATATGTTGACCAAGAATAAGTTGGCCATTACAAATGTCTTTTGAGCATTAGATACTCGAGTGTTGATGTCGCTATATTCTTGCTAATTAAGTTGTTAGAGAAAAAATTAAAAATGGTTAAGTCTGATTGAGACCAAGTTTATACCCTGGATAAACAAGGAATTTTCTATCTTGAAAATATATTTTTTTAAATTGGGATGAGATTTCTATATGTTGGAAATTATAAAGGGTTTTTTCTAACGCATACGAAGGGTGCCTAGGTTGAAGGTGACAATGGTGTGGTTTGAGGAACATGAAAATCCAAAATAGACGGAAGACGAAGGGAATGCATAGTCCCAGTCATTATTGAATAAGACCCGATGAATCTTGAAAAAGACCAGATTAATAGGATTTTTCCGTACCAGGTAAATAAGGAGTCGATCGAACAACGATCAATTAGCTTGCAATAATAATAATAATAATAATAATAATAATTTAAATAATCAATAGGAGATGAATAGTTGATGTTCCTCCAGATTCCGGATTACATTAAAGTCCTCGAGGGTAACCCAAAGGGTATTGGTGGAAATTATAATAAGATTATTCCAAAGGAGAATACGGCAATGTCCATCGTTGAAAGCGTAAATGATAGTGAACTAGAAGAATATTTGGGGTTATAGTATTTTACTGTGCAATCGATGTGCTGATGAAAAAAGGATAAAGTTGGGATAATTATTACACAGGATTTCTAAATGATCCAAATCCTTCCAAAGGGATGAGAGCCATGGGTGGTAATATAATGCCTGCAGAAAGTCATAATCCTAATAAATGAATGAACTATATGAATGGAGACTTTGGTTTTAACGAGAATATAATAGAGACATTATTAGTTATAATAAAGTCAAATATGCCTTTCTGCTTAACGAGTTCATTTAACGACGAATATTTCAAGATGCAATAAACATAAATAGAGTACTTACACTGGATCAGATAATGGTCATGTTAGATGGAAAAACCATAAAACAGTAGCCAAAAAACATTTATCTACCAAAATCGAATCAATAAATAGACGAGATAACAAAGGGAATAACAAGGTGCTTGGAAAATGGAAGGGAATAATTTTGAAGCAGTTTTTTATTTTCATAAAAAGAGAGTTTGAAAGATGAGTTTTGAAAATCATAAAGTATTTTGGAATTTTACAAGGATGTTTTGTTTTGTTTTTTTACAGGTTATAAGATAGTTTTTAGGACTGGAAATAAAAGTGTTTGTAATCTGGATGTATTTCGGGTAAGGTGTTGGAAAATATTTATTTGTATTGACATTTTTACACAGTTTATGAGAAAGGTAATAAGAACTTTGAACTTGGCACAAACTTGCTTTAACGGGTAAACAAAAAGTTATACCAGACAAAGAAATAGGAGCAGCACCCTCAGAATTTTGAAGGTCTCAATGTTGGTTGCATTTTACAACAGAATGAAAAGGTGAGATACTCAGAGAATAGAGGGTAGGTCTTATCAGCAAGCCTAAAGTAGCACTAGGCATGGAATTTGAGATATAATATTTTACAAACCTTATTTTTTGCAGCGTCTGAGATGAAGATGGACACAAAATGATAAAATTATGCATATACATATTGTTGCAACGAGCATAGATTAAAAGCACTTTGGAAGAAGCATTTGTTGACATCGTGGTTGGTTTAAAATGAGGATACCAAAAAGAGAAAAATATATAGTAACAAGATGAAGGAAATGGATGCATGCCTTTAAAAAAATGTATAGTCGATAGCTAAATGGATCTGATTATATCTGAATTGAAAAAAAATCCATTGTCCAATGACCAATAAACCATTAAACACTTTTTACCAAATATTGGTGGTTGAAAAAAAACCAAAATTTATAAAAACATATATGTTATAATTATCGTTAGATTCTATAAAAAATATATCCTTCTCCAAACTTTTATTTTTATTTTGTAATAGACAAAAATAAAAATAAATTTGAAATTATACAAATGATAATATCTCATAACACATAAATACATATTTCCCATATGCTAAAAACCCTGGTTAGTCACCGGTGTTTGACACATGTTACATTCGTGCCATTAAGATTTAGTCGTCACCAAAACGAGTCGTTGATTTTTAAAATTGTTGCATTCTTGCCACTAGCGCGTGCAAATTAACATGTAGCTGACACGTGGCAGTCCAATGTACGCAGATTTGTCCCACATACGGTCACCCCCTTTTTCATTCCAAAAATATCCCTCTTTACTATTTACCGTATTTACTTTTATTTTTTACTTTTTTACTTTTACTTTTAACTTTTTTACTCTACCATTTTAACCTAAAATAATTTTACCCTATTTTACCTTATTTACTTTATTTTTTTACTTTTTATCCTAATCTAAAATCGTTTTTTACTGTAATCTATTTGCGTAAACAACATTTCCCAAAAATGAATAAAATGTGACTTTCTCCTTTTAATACACTTTTCCTTCTTTGAAACTGAAAAATTATATTCTCCATTCTCTACCTAGCAATAGAGGTTTTCGTATTCCTATTCTTTGATTCTCCCGCTTCACCAAAAACCAAAATCAAACTATGAACCGGGAATATAATTCCAGATCTGAATTTCTCTCACTCTCCGTCTCTCTCTTAAATTAGACGATTAGCTAAAATCAATCGATTAAAGAAGATAAACAATGATGACACGACAGAAATTCAAGCTGTTAGCAACTCGGCGCATAATGTCTAATAGTCCGACGAGAAGCCCGGCGAAGAGCCTCGTCATCCATATCCGCCGCCGTAAAATCCTACGGATGCTCCTTAACAAAACTACCGGCCGGCGCCGCTATCCTCGCAGTAAGGAAATCAGCGAAGTAACTGATAGATCGCCGAAGAAGAAAATAAACAGTAACAGAAACAAATAGAATCGATATTTTGATTGTCTAGGAATTTCCCACTATAGACCACCACTTGGCTAGGAATTTCCCATCTCTTCTTCACTCTGTTTTCAGACTTTTTGTTACTCTTACAAGCAACATGAACCGGTGCAGTATTGTTATTTTGATTGTTAATCTGATTGTACCTTCTAGGCACAATTCTGCCAGGTTTTAGTGATTTTTTGGCTGATTCTTGAAATAGGTTCTTGAGCTGGATCATCGAAAGAATTTCACCCTCTTTGTTAACCATTATTTTAGACCCAATTGTTGTTAGGGCTTGCTGTTTTCCCAACTGAAACTTGGATGCAGTTTTGGTCGGATTCACACTCATACTGTACCTCCTACCTCTATCTCTTGTCCCTTTTTCTTCATCGATGTCCTGTAGTTTCAAGAAATCAAATGACTGGTTCAAGAAATCAGGTTTTACTTCGAATTCCCCATTGTCGAAAGCAGCGTTGTCCCAGATTTGGAGATCTGGTTCGTTTAAGGAATCTTGGTGCTAAAAAAGACTCATCCTTTTGAAGAGATTTTGTTGGCTTTTTGTGGAAAGTATGATTATTTTTTTTTAATACATTGAGAGAGGATAAATTGATTTTAGATTAGAATGGTGAAGAAGGTACCTAGGGTTTTGGAGAAGTCAGGAATCTGGCTATGGTGAACGAGGGAAACTAGGGTTTGATGGTGAATAAGGAGTTTTATTTGGGTGAACTGTTAAAACAGGTCGGGTTTATTTATTTGGGCTGGGTAAATTTGAGATGTTAAGGTAAAAAGTAAAATAATAAAGTAAATTAGTTAAACGGTAAATAGGGTAAATCGAATTTAGGTTAAAAGTAAAAGTATAAAATAAAAGTAAAAAAAGTATAAAGTAAAAGTAAATAGTAAAATGGGGTATTTTTGGAATGAAAAAGGGGGTGACCGTATGTGGGACAAATCTGCGTACATTGGGCTGCCACGTGTCAGCTCCATGTTAATTTGCACGCGCTAGTGGCAAGAATGCAACAATTTTAAAAACCAGTGACTCGTTTTGGTGACGACTAAATCTTAATGACAATGTAACAGGTGTCAAACACCGATGACTAACTAGGGTTTTTACATATTTCCCATAACACATAAGTATAATTACGGATTTATTTTAAAAAATGAAATAGTAAATAAACGTGGACAAATAATAAAATAATAATAAACAAACTGTCCTGAGCAGAACTCGTGCTATTGACCATGGGAAGCCATCCCATTAAAGATTTGAATTGTTATGCTTCTAAATAATCATTTATTTGGAGCTGGTTCAGTAAATTTAATAAAACAAGAAGAAAGCGTCTTGTCAAAACCAATCCACGGGCTAAAAATCTTGGTTAGTCACCAGACTTTGTCATGTGTATCAAATATGCTATTGATGTTTTTTTTACCAAAACGGTTATTTTTGTTGGTTTTTTGTTACATCTGTGGTCATTCACGGGTGACCACGGACGCAAATCTAGATAAACAAAAGTCACCACATATGCAAAATGTGCATATGAAACCAACAAAACTAGCTGTTTTGATAAAAAAAACATCAATGACATTTTTGATACACATGACAAAGTCCGATGACTAACCAAAGTTCTTAGTTGAGATATATGGATGTGTTTTAAATTTTCTCCCAGTATTTCCACACTACATTGTGTATATTGTATACCCGGTAATATATTTTATCGTTTTGTTTTTGAATTTTTTCAAATATTTACAAATCAACTAAAATTGATAAATAAAGTATATTTATTTAATTAATTAATTTTGTTTTGAGACAAGAAGAGGGAGAAAGACATGAACCTAAGATACATAATCCGTACAGACCAGAGAGTGTGGGACTTGAGATATAATTTTCAACTAAGTTGTATTTATATGGCATAAAAAAGTCGAAAAAGAAAGTCAAGTAAGGATTAAAAAAGTGATGTAAAAGACCAGTCAACTACGAATCTTTTGCCACAAAAACGCGTTTTTAGCCATTATTACAGTCAAACTTCTCAAGAACATTAACAAAGAACAACTCTTCTAGGAGGCTCACCAACTTCCTCAAATCCACAAAAAGCAACATCAAGCCAACACGATTCCAATCCGGTTTTATTCATTTATTATTTAGAAGCAAAACCCAGATGAAAAAAACCATATCTTAAATCACAAAGAAAAACAACAACTTTTTATTCATATGGAAAACCCAAGAGAATCTAGCTCAAATGCTTTGACCACCACCTTAGGGAACTCGATTCAAGCTCTGGGTCGTGGGTTTGATGTCACGTCCGATATTAGGTTGCTCTACTGTAAAGGAGCTCCTGGTTCTAGACTGGTTCAGATTGACGAACAACGGTCGAGAGATCTTGTCTTGTCTGATCGAGAATTCTTACCTAATGTGCCTTTTGATATTGATTATTCAGAGGGAAAGCGAAGCATGGAGAGAAACCCGGTTTGTAGCTTCCATGAGGTTAGCCTGCTATCTCTACTTTTGTTTTCACCTTAAAGTTCCAATTTTGGCTGTTAATTCATCATTTTGTAGTTTGGTTTTGAGATTTGCTAGCTTAGAGCCTTGGAAGCGGTCTATAGAATCGGAAACCACTTTCTTAACTTGTGTTTTGTATCTTCATCTTGTCTAGGTGTTTTAAGACATAGTTCCATGTCATATATGGTCTTGGGATGACAATTTTATCCATGGTAGGAACAGACGGGTTGTGTTCGTTCTAGGAACGGATACGGGTCGGGTACAGTTTGTTTTCGGGTAAAATATAGATTTTTACATATTAACTACCCGGCAGGTACAGATAATGGTTCGTACATGCCCATTGTCATCCTCATCCCTATTTTGGGCAAGCTGTGTAAAGATTGAAACACATTGATGTTGACTTGTACTCTTATCAGGAATATTTTTGGGTGACTTTAGTAGAGAAGTTCGATAAAGACCAGAATGTCTAATTCCGTATAGTATTAGTAACTAAGAACGCGGTGGATTGTACTTAACATTTATTGAAATGTAACATTCATAGTCAGATTTGCTATGAAAATATGATATATTTGGGCTTACATGCTTCATCCTACTTCTACTGACCACTTAGTTAATCTTAAGAAATAAGTAAAACATTTCTGCTCTTACCAGAATTAACACCGAAAGTATACTTTTTGGGTTTAGTCTTTGTAAGACTTTTTATAGCACTAGATTATAAGAAAAGTTGGTGTCTTTTAAGCTTGTAGTAACTAAAGAAAGGGGACATATTTTTGTACATAGTTATATGAATTTTATTATAGATGGCAGGATACTTCAACGAGAAATCAGGCATAAAAGGATGCCTACCACTTGGAAGCTTCAATGCCATGTTTAATTTTACGGGTTCTTGGCAAGTCGATGCGGCGTCTACCAAATCTCTTGCAATGGTTGGATATTTTATTCCGCTTTTTGAGGTTAAGTTGGCAAAGACTACCTTAATTTTACGGGACGAAATTAGGCAGGCTGTTCCTCATTCTTGGGATCCTGCGTCCTTGGCAAGGTCAAATATTCTTATCACCTTTCCTTTTATTATTTTTATATATTCTAGCTGATGTGGTTTTGGTCGAACAAACGAAATGGAGTTCTATATCTCTAGTGTTAACTTATATGACAATCTCATACTCTAATTCCCCACTATGAGTAACAACTAGAATAAGCAACTAAGGTCACTCTAAACTACAAAGCGGATTGTGATTGGCTGTTTCTGTTTCCAGTTTTATTGAAAATTATGGCACACATATTGTCACATCAGCAACGGTTGGCGGAAGAGATGTTGCGTATATAAAGCAACATCAGTCATCTCCTTTGTCAGTGGCAGACATTGAGAACTATGTAAATGACATTATTGTTCATAGATATATGGACTCGGATAGCCAGTCCATTGATGGTCCTCTAAAATTCAATGACAAGGTTAGTACTATATGTCTGCTTCTCACTTAAATAGTTCTTATTTTGGTAATGTCAATGTGGAAAAAAGTTACCGGTCATAACTCGTAAATCGCTTGCTACAACTTCTGAAGTTCTTCTTCTTGAACAGCGGGCATTGTCTCACTCATAGTGAAAACTATGTTTTGTGCACGTTAGTTTTTTAGTGCTTTGGCCTTTGAGTCCAATGTTTGTTTGGCAAAGCCTTTTTTTCTTGGCTTTACTATTTAGATGTTTGTAGTTTGAAATTGTTGGATTGATTTAAAGTTTTTGAACCATTTGAGTATTTAAAATACATATTTAGCAAAATAAATCTGACATAAACACTAGACTTTCTTGAAGAGACACCAAACAAAATTTCAAAGTTTCTCAAAAACAACAGGAATAGATATGTATTATCGACTTGTTAATTATTTATTTCCCCTAAGATATATTACTTGTGTTTTGCGTGCTCGTTATCTTTTTCTTCTTCCGGTTCTCCTCTTTTCAAGTTATTCCATCAGAATGGTGCTGAATTAGTTAGTTGTGTAGGATGTTACAGTAATATTTAGGAGGAGAGGGGGTGATGATTTAGAGCAGATCTATGGAAGGTGGGCAGAGACTGTTCCGTCAGCGCCTAATGTGATTAACATGACTTTTACCCCCATTGTTTCTCTCCTTGAAGGGGTTAACGGTGTCAAGCATTTGGCCCGCGCGATGGATTTATACTTGGAATGTAAGCTATCAGTTAAGACTTCCATGTGCCGAATGATAGTTAACACTTGTCTCTTTTATAAAGTCATGTTGATTGCTGTTCCTTTTGTGTGTGTGCAATTTGACCAGATAAGCCACCAATTGAGGATCTACAGTACTTTCTGGATTTTCAAATAGCTCGAGTTTGGGCTCCAGAACAGACTAGCCTCCAAAGGAAGGAACCTGTGTGTCCGTCCCTTCAGTTCAGCTTGATGGGTCCTAAACTTTTTATCAGCTTGGATCAGGTAATTATATCGTTCTACAAATCTGCATTTGTCAAATGTGCTTCTATAACTGTTAAAAGCAGCAAGATGGTTGAAAATCTATTCATCAGGTAACTGTCGGACGCAAACCAGTCACTGGTCTCAGACTTAGCTTAGAAGGCAGCAAGCAACCACGACTGGCGATCCATTTACAGCATTTGGTGTCTCTTCCCAAAATCCTTCAACCTCATTGGGACACGCATATTCTCATAGGTGCACCAAAATGGCAAGGTCCCGAAGAGCAAGATAGCCGCTGGTTCGAACCCATCAAGTGGAAAAACTTTTCTCATGTAAGCACTGCACCAATAGAGCACACAGAAACCTGCATCGGTGACCTCTCCGGCGTCCACATCGTAACTGGTGCTCAATTCGGTGTTTGGGATTTCAGTTCGAAAAATGTTTTGTATCTGAAACTCCTCTTCGCTAAAGTGCCAGGTTGTACAATAAGGCGATCTGTATGGGATCATAGCCCAGTTAATATCTCCTCACAAAGACCTGATTGTTGTTCTTCATCAAGTAGTGTCGAGAAACCTATCGATGACAAGAAAGAAGATAGTTCGAGTCAAATGGCAAAACTTACGAAAATTTTGGATTTGTCTGAAATGTTAAAGGGTCCACAAGATACTCCTGGACATTGGTTGGTGACAGGGGCTAAACTTGGTGTGGACAAAGGAAAGATTGTACTGCGAGTGAAGTACTCCATACTGAACTACTGATGGATTATGATTATCATCCACTTTGTAATCACAGTTAAGTATTATTGTTTGCACAGGCCAACTACTCTTTCTTTCTTATGTACATTGTTCAGTCAAATCTGTTTTTTTTGTTCACTAAACTCATTTGTCTCGACATTCCGCCATTAGTTGTTTTTGGTTTTGGAACTTCATTTTTCTGTTTTCTGCTGTCTAGAAATGTAGGGAAGTTTATTTGTTAGAATTACCAATAGGATATGTTTTGATCTGTTCTTTTATGGTGATTTATTAGTATGCATTTATATTTAATCTAATGATGTATTTCGCTGACTATTAGGTTCTAATAATACTGCAACTTGTTATGATTGTTTATTTTTTAGATGGTAAAATAATTGTGATAAATTGTTAAGTTACGAGACGGATGGATAAAAGTGAATTTTATTGATTTAAGTTTTCAATGTTTTATATTTTTGCGAGTCATCAGTTCTACAAATTGTCTCAAATTGAACTATAAATTTTCTATTATAAACGTATTTTGTCAAAAAAAAAACAATTTTTTTTTTTAAATTTAATTGGTTCTTTATTTACATCTCTAGTAATTTTTTTCAATTGAGTGATCATCAATGTAAACTTAATCCATTAGGTTTAATAGTTTAAAAAATTATAATGGTAAGGCTAGAGATACTATAGAAGAAGAATATTGTTTGAGAGGCGATTTGAGAGATTATAGTATGGAAAACTAGTAAATGAAACAAATATCAAACTATAGCACAAATAAAAGAAATGAAATAGTATATCAAACACTTAAATCACCGATTTACTCCACCAAGCAAATTTGATTAAGTAGATCGATTATGAATTTTGATCAGAATAAGATTATAAAAGAAAGATTTTGGTTTGAGACATTATAGTAGTGGTCGTATTAATTGGGTTTGAAAGCCTTTTGGGAGATTATTTGAGAGATGAATGAGTTTCTCCTCTATTTATAGAAAAGAAACAAAAAAAATAATCTTTGCCAAAATACGGATGATCAAAACGGATATCGAATTACTAACGACTATTTTTTATTATTATCAAGATGAGTATCCGTTTTGCTGACCCTTGAACCCCGCCCGACGACACTACCTCAAACCGTGGTCAAGGGGCTCACTCCCCTTGACCCACCTAATCACAATATTATCTAGCAAGTCTGCAACCCAATTACACAAAAAAATGTAACATAAACTATCACTTGAAAGATCTAGATATCTAATAATCTATTTAAAATATCTAATGGTTGAAAGATCTAAAGATTCCAACAACTTTAAAAATATAGTTGAAAGATCTAATAAACTATTTAAAATATCTAAAAATATAGTTTTAAGATCTAGTATAAAGTACTAGTTGAAAGATCTAATAAAATATTAAAATATCTAATAGTTCAAAGATCTAAATATTCAAACAACTTCAAATATATATTAAAAAGATATAATTAAAAGATCTAATAAACTATTTGTTGAACTATAAAATAAATTATTCAAAATATATAATATTTGAAAGATCTAAAGATTCCAATAAATTTAAAGATATAGTTAAAAGATTTAAATAAAATTAAAAATAAATATCTCAAATATTTATTTTGTGATGTATATAAAGTAACACATAAATTAACGCATACAAATTAATTTTTAATAAACGTATTAACATATATATATATATATATATATATATATTAAAGGGACGGGACGCGACGAGACTAGCTGTCATAATGAGATTAATGCCACATGGAAATTCTGTCACGATCTGACTGTCTTAAATATGATAGGACGTGATGGGATTCCCGTTATAAGCCATCATTTTGTCCAAACCGGTAATTATATTTGATAAGTGAATTATTTATTAGGCTTTAAGTTGTGTTTTGGATCGGGTTAAATCAACCATCAATAATAAATCCAATAGAAGTTCTATATATGAAGGAATCAATAGTAAATACTTTCTATATATGAAGTTCTAAAGCATTCATTACTCTCGCTTTCTAGCTAATTTCTTTCTACACTATTAACTATAACAGTCTTGTGAGCCGCACCGGGAAGCAAGACTCAATAATAGTGACCACAATGGGAGTAAGATTTTGACGGGTACCCAAAATATTTATTCCAAAACCCAATTCTTAAAGTAAACTTTTAGTCTTTATTGTCCTAATAGAATACTGCGACAATATAACAACCCAAGGTGCAATAGACATGCCCATATCTAAGGATAAATATCGTGCGAGAGGGGTCGAGCAATCCTCTTGACTTGACACTTTCATAATCTCAATTAGAGGAGCATAGATGAAAACTGATAGCCAAAGTTGCAGCACTTCAGGTTGGAAATGAGGAGCTGGCCCAAGTGGCAGCACTCTAATCTGAGAGAAATACATTAATGAAGGGCCTCCAGGTGTGCGATCTGAAGTCCATATTGAAAAGGGAACATAAACAACCAAGGAAGATTACATGGAATTCATAGGTTTATACAGACCAGACTGAAGCTACAACTTCTTGAGGCAAAACTATTGGGTAATACATTATTACATATCCCATACTTTTACTAAAATCGAATAGTATCCATCTTCACCCAGGCAAAGACACCGCTAAAAAGAGGACGAGGGTACCGAATGCAAGAACCATTCATTGTCCATGAGAGCTAGACACTATATGAGAAAGTCGCACAAAGACCATGATTCTAATCATAAGAGGGGGACGGGTGACGTCCCGACTATAGGTGCATATGTAGTGCAAACTAAGGTCGACCCAACAAATCAATATCATACACATGTTGGTCAGGTTGTTCCTCCACATGGTTTTCAAAATCGGGTGTTTTCTCCCGCTTCTGATCCATAGGTCATTTTCAGCCTCCAAGCCATATCCCAAATAACTATAAACATACGGCTCTAGGGCAGGGGCCGATTTATAGCTACCAAGTATGGATGTATCAAGGAGGATCGCAGTAATATGTAGACCCTTATTCAACCCCGGTTGGGGATGTGAATAATCCTTTTCTTTAACCAGGTCTACGAAAGGAGGTTCTCCTATTTGTCCTAGAAATCTTGGTTGGTGAGCTGCCGAGAAGATTCAACCTCTTTAAAATGGAAGAGTATGATCGAAGTGGTAATCTTGAAGAACACGACGAACAATTCGGGAATGCGATGTTAAGTTCAAGATGACTATCAACTTTTGTGCCAAACTTTCTCAATGGCTTTAAAAAGGAAGTGTCTTGACATGGTTTAATTAATTGGATCCAGCTTCAGTTACTAACTTGATACTTTCTTAACCATCTTCAAGCACTAGTTTTTCGGAAGTAGGATTGTCAAAAAATTCTGAAAAGTCCGATATCCAACTGAAATATTCGATATCGAATCCGAATAAAATGGATAATATCTGTATTCAAAAGAAAACGAATAATATTTGTATCCGAATTCGTATCCAAAAATAACGTATACAGATATACACATATCTGATATCTAAAATTTTATAAATAAATATACATAATTATTTTTTATTATTTTTATAATATATATATATATTAAAAAGATATCTTCATTAAATTGAAATTAATTGTTACTGGATTAATAATAAAACCAAAATTGAATAAGAAATACTTCTCATTTTCTTATAGGTGGTCACTAGGAAAAGAATGTCAAAATTTGGGTGAAAAAAAGAAATAAAGCCAATAAAATTTTGATTATCCAATAAGCCCACTTTATTGTAACCGAGACATAAAGGCCATGATCATCCTTCCACTTCCTACTTAGGTTTTCTCCTTTTTGAAGTGTCAAAGCTTCTTCTTCTCGTTCTCTCTAAAAATGCCATCATTAATGTATTTTCATCTTTGTCGAGTACTTTTTCGTTGTTTCAGCTCCTCACTCTTAACTACGAGACAATAACATAGTACTCTCCTTCATATACCTTTAATTTATCCTGCTGATTTCAGTTTATTTCCATTTATATCGTCCAAACCTTTCACTTTTGAGTCTAACGTTAAATCCAAAGTCTCAGATCTTTGTTTGGTTAATCTGATCTTCACTTTTGTCTCGACCGATCTCCTTAAAAACTTTAATGACGATCCTCTCTCAGTCTCGCAGAGGCTTCATCTTGGTTTCTCTCACATCACGCCATATTTGAAATCCAGATATTTGGATTAAGATATTATCGATATTCGGATAATAATTATCAGATTCAGATTTGGATATAATTTTTTTCAAAATCAGATTTGGATTCAGATAGTGATTGCATATTTTAGATTCGGATTCAAATATAGGCAGGTTCGTATTCGAAATATCGGCATACCTAGTTGGAAGTAAGCCTACGAAGGGTCATGTCGACCATATTATGTAATGTAAAAAAAAGAATGTGAAAAGTCTAAAGTACTACACCGAATATTTTGTTCAAATAAATAACAACCTCGAGTTACTGCAAAAAGAATATAGCTTGTGCTTCGTTTAGACAAAGACTTCTCCAAAGAACATTGGTTGAAGATGTTTATGGAGATAAGTGCTCCAAATTTCGGGGGGTCGTTAGCATAAATGGAATCACATATTAGAATCTAGGAGACCATTCACCTTCGGTTAATCAACCTCGACAGACTTACCATCCCCCATTCCAATTCCTATAATCACCTCAGCTTTGTACCGAGCATTGCAGGTATAAAAAAACTCATTTACCATGTACCATTGCCTCTTGTTTCACCAGCTCAGTCCCATCCATCTCAAGCTCATATAAGGGCGTGCATTGGTAAATACAATATGTTCCATTCTATAGTGTGACCTTAGTAAGAGGTCATGATGATTGAATGAATAAATGACAAATGTACGATAACTACACTAAGCTGACATGGAGCATGCAAATGATATAGAATAAAACTAGTACCACATAAAATACAGAAAAACTCCTCAATAACCAATCCTCGGAAAGACACGAGTAGCCAAATTGGCAAGTACCACACATATCAGGCATTGGACCAAATATTTCATAGTTATGAGGAAGGAAATTTAAAATTTGATTGATAACAAAAAATTGCTATAGTTCATAAAAACAATAATGATTGAGCTTATAGAACCATTTGGAACAGTTCAGGGTCTGCTAGAGCAGGTGGATTAGGGACCCAAGTGACTGTTTCAAATAAAAAAAAATACTAACATGGTAATTGTCAGCCAGGAAGTGGCAACGTTTGATTTAACCGGTGAATACCTTGACCCAGACCATGACCGCCACACGGTGGATGTTATTTTAAAAGGTGATGACTTGAGTGTGTCTTTTAGACTTCTTATTATTCTAAGAGGATACTGTTTTTCAGAGATCACTAATTCATATAGGAAGAGGCATGCCAGGAGTCTTGAAGCGCAGTTCCAAAGAAAAAATTAACCATACCTCATTTGGGATCCTTTCTCTCATATTATTTTCGAGGATGATGACCTCTGAGGCGTTGTTGGCCCTAACAAGGATGTTGTCCTAATAACCCCAGCCATGGATGGGAGAGGAGATCCGAAGGATCTTTATAGATACCGGAATCCAAAGAACATACCGTCGTATGTCATTTTCTGCTTGCACTTTTGTTTATTGGATGCTATATAGCTTTTGTATTTTGTATCAGTTGCTCTATTTTGGTGAGCTACGCTGGATTGGTTAATTTGTTTTACACGTTCAACATTTTACTAAAATATTCCTCATGTATTTGTACAAACCATTTTTCTTTCAATATAGTCTATCTCTCTTTGGTTTGCTCCATTATAAACCAAATTATTTTTCTTTAAGGTCCATATCTTTTACACAAACAACTCACCGACCATTTTCGCAAATCGCTGTTAATTTATTTTCTATTGGATCTTTTAAGATGATCCGTAGATTTTAACCTTATATATATATATCCCTCTAGGTTTAGTGTTTTGCTTTCTCTTTCTCTCTTGAAGATTATGGAAATACGTATTGCAATTGTGTTTGTATCATTTTGGGTTACTGTAAGAGTTTTCAACTCTATGTCTTTCTCCTTTAACAACAACATCACACACTGAAAGGTAAATATATATTTTCTTTTTTCTTTCTTCCTCTCTCTCTCTCTCTCTTTCAACGAAGAACCCTACTATTTTATTCTCTTTCCATCGTCTTTCTTTTTATTTTTTAGTTTGTATTATATTTTTTGTTCAATTTTGAAATGTGTGTATTTGTATTTGGGCTATGATTATATAGAGAGAGGCTTGACAATCACCAAATTTAAAATTTACCATAGAGAAAATATGAATTTATCATTGATGGAGAAAAAAAAAGAAATCATTCATGGACGAGAGAGAAAAATGTCCATATCTTTTGTATTCCTCAACTTCTTCGATTTTATCATCGTTTTCCAAGATGTAACTACCACCACCACCTATACATATGTTAACTATGCCACCCTCAGACATCTACCTTTATAACAAGATATGGTTTTTGTTGGATTCAACGACTTTAAGGTGAGCTAACTTGTAAATCGACATGATGTTTTGAGAGAGTGAGAGTGTGAGAGAGGTAAGATAATTTAATTTTTTATTTATTTTTTAATGTAATTATTATGTTAGTTATAGATCTAAAGTTTTCTATTTTATATCTAGTGTTTTCAGATCTAGATCTAGAGTTGTGTGATTGGTAGTCCAAAGGAAATGGGAGTTGTAGGTTCTTTATTATTCAAAAATAGATGAATTAGACCAAAGACCAGAGATTAAATATGTTGGAGGTTTTGTGGATCTACTGTTCACATTCCACGGAATAATTTGATGTAGAGTATGGTTTCAAAATCGCCAGAACAAAATAGAGCGAAGACAAGTCACGAGTAAGTCATAACTGATGGTGCTTTAGACATGATATTGGAAATATATAGATAAAATATTTATGTTATGTAAGCCGTACTATTATTATGTATAGACGAAATAGAAATATTGTTGGGTGGGATTCAATTACTCACCTATTAAATGTATTAGTTTAAGAGATAATAGAGGTACATTGTGTGTGGTTAAAGGTTATAATTGAGCCAGTGGTAAGTGGTAACAAGGATACTAATATCATCTGTAATTTGGGTAAGACATGCTTAACACGGGTAGAAGCAAAAACATTAAAATGTGGAATTTAGCTTATTTGGGATGACTCAGACATTAATATCCAGATCTTATTTGCAGATCAACAAGTCATCAATATTGAAGTGTTGAAATATGTTGAATCATGAATTTTCTTAGTAGTGTATGTTATAACCCAAGCCATGAAACATGGGGAATTTATGAGGTACCGAGGGTCTTTTTTTAATGTATTAAGACTTTATAGATTATGGTGGGTACTTTCAATCAAGTGGCAAATGAAAAGGATAAAAAAGGAGGGATCCATGGGATGAGTAGAATGGAAAAATTCGAAGAATGACGCAATGAGTGTAAGTTGACTGACTTTGGATTCCAAGGGTTGAGTTTTATTTGGTGTGATTCTTAGAATTCGGGTGAACATATAATGATGTGTTTGAATAAAACGTATGAAAATACGATGTTGCATACTCTCCTTACACATGAGAGGGCTATTCATTTGGATCATGTGCATTATGGTTACACTCTTATATTGATAAATCTTACAAGAGTTGGTCATCCCTTTCAAGGTCTTAAACACTTTAGATTTGAGTCAGCTTGGTGTCTGAACAATAAATTTTATGATTTTATTCAGGAGAAGTGGGACATATTTATGGGGTACTTAAGAGAAAGTATATAATTCATTCAATGTCACATTATATTATGGAAATATGAGGTATTTGGGGATATTCATCGACGAAAGAGATTACTTCTAACGAGAAATTGAAGAATTTAACTCTATCTTCAAAGGTCATACAATTCTTCATTTTCTAGACTTGCAGAAAGCTTTAGGGATGCGTATCTGTATGTTCTGGAAGGTTTCAACATTTGAAAGAGTAATGGATAAGGTCTGGTGAATGTAACACACGATTTTACCACCTCTCAACCATATAGAAAATAAAAACTCCGAGAACTACAAGTTTGATAAACGATCAAGACGAATGGATTTTGGACTTGTCTGAGGTTTAAAGGTTGGTTAGATAGTTTTTTTTAGAAATTGTATTCCACAAATATCAAGTTTGTTGGTCCATTTCCCTTTCATATATCCCTCACATGGGAAAAATCGAATCATATCTTCTAGTTAAGGATTTCTTGGATAAGAAGATTCAGGATGTTGTATTCTGATCAAACCCAACAAAGCTCCGCAATCATGTGTTATAATTATTGCATTCTATTATAAATATTTGGAGACATTGACCCGACTGTTAGTGAGACGGCCCGTGACATGTTTGATGAAGGAAAGATCCATACTCGGTTTAATGGTACGATAGTTTATCTGATTTTTAAAGTTGCTTACCCAGAGAGAGTCCGTCAGTACTGCCCGATAAGTTTAATCAATGTTATATTAAAATTTATTATATCATAAATGGTTAAGAGATTGCGACCTTTTCTGGCAAAGCGTATTGAACCCAATCAGATAAGTTTTTTTTTCTCGGTCAGTCTACACAGATAGCATAGTCTTGGTGCAATAGGTGGACCACTGAATTACGTAAAACCACTAGGGCATGATGATATATGATGGTTAAGATTGACCTATAAAAAGCGTATGGAAAACTTAGTTAGCGACTCATTGAAAATATTATCACTCATTTTGGGGTTGCAATGACGTGTATACGACTTATCATTATCGCTATGAGGTCGAACCCGATGCAAATTATATGGATTGAAGAATTATTTGAGTCTTTCATACCACAACGAGATATCATGCAAGATGATCTAATGCCTCCTTACCTTTTTATCACGTGTACTGAACAACTATCCTTATCATTCGGGGTCTTTGTATTATACATATAATAAAGTTGTCGGTGTACGTGTGTAATTAAATCGATCGAACTATTTAAAATTTTGGTTGGGGTTCATTTAATGAGCGTGGGAAGATACATTGGATGACACGGGTCAAGATGTGTAGACACAAAAAGAGAAGAGGCTAGGATTTAGAGGTACAAAAAACTTCAATAAATAAATTTTGGCAAAAGTGGGACGAATGATCTTACAAAAGGAAAATATGTTATGGGTAAGGGTTCTCATACAAAAATATTTCAAGGAAAGGTTGATGGACGGCATAGTTAATATGTTGGATTCGAGAATATGTAAAAATATCTTGGAAGGATGAGACGTGCTGACTAATGGGTTGATTACAGTTCATCATTGTGAGATGTAGAGCGTTACAAATCGAAGCTAAAGCCATCAGAATTATTGTTGTTAAAATAAGCTTATAATTCATTGACCGCATCGAGTGAGGAGACTATATTCAAGTAGGAAAATATTTGGATGCTCAAGTATCTGTAAAACGTACGAGTACTATTGTCTCGTGCCATAAGTAATAGGCTTCTAACGACGATTAATTTGGTGAGACAGGGTGTCATAGTTCCGATTATTTGCATTGGATGTGGTAAAGCCCCGAAGACGACTATTCATTTGTTTCGAGATTATGAGAGATACATAGATCTTTAGGAATTGTGAAGTGACCTTGCAGATTTAAAAAAGAGTTCGAGCGCATGACGCAGTATGTTGCGCTTTCTGAAAGAGCGTAAATTTTTTTAAAGTGGACAACGATCAATTTTTGTTTGCGCACCATAAAATGAACGAGCATATGTAAAAGAACTTAGATGGTGGAAAAAATATTAAGGTGTCAGGGGAAATCCAAGAGCCTAGAAAATTCAACTCTTAGATTAGTTATAATATAACATATATGGTTGGATATGGATAATATGATTTTAAACCCAATGCGAGGCAAAAGCCTATAACATAAATTTGGGTTATGGTTTGGAACACGACCAACGATTATATTTGAGCTTTGGGTAAAAAGATTGACAGGGTACTATTAGTTTCACCAGAAAATACATTGGTAAAATAGGTGAAGCCAAATACATGAGTTAAACTCAATGTGGATGGGTGCTTGTGGTCGGATAGTTTTACAACGGATGTAGAAAGAATGTTGTGAGATGTAAATGACTCATTTTTAGATGGTTTCGTAGGTTCAAGTTTAGTAAGGTTAGTTTTTTAGGCAAAAGTTTATGAATTGCAATTCGGTTTATATATGGTGGTGGACCGTAAGTATTAGGTGTTTGTTGTAGAGACGAACTCGCCAGAGTTACACGTGCTAGTGAAAAGTGGTGACAACAATGAAAGACGTGGAGAAAATTCATTTATGGTCCGTAAATGTTTTTTCGTAAATAATCCAAACTTCGAACGCAACCATATTTATCGAAAAAATAATTATTATACTAACTGGATGACAAAAAAAAGACTATTTCAATAATAAAAACGACCTCGTATGTAGATATCATAAAATACTTAATAACTTTTTTAGGAGAGATGAAAAAATTTATGCACTTTTAAAATTTACTAAATCTTTCTTGCCCGACTTTTGAACTTCAAATGTATGTTAAAAAAATTAAATAATAATTTACCTTTTATTTTAGGGTCAAGCTATATATACCCACAACTGGTTTAAATTTACGTATTTTTGAGTTTATCCACTAATGATATAAGATGACCCAAATTTAGACGAAAATATCTTTTTGGGGGGTATATAAGCCTTTTTTACTAACCTTCATCCATCATATTTTCCTCAACTCTTTCTCTCTCACTTATCTTACTCCTCTCACTTCTCTTTACAAACGTAACCCTCACTTCTCCAATACGTCGAGATTTAAAGGGTGCGCTTCATTCGAGAGAACAAGTGTTGCAACTATTTATCCTTGGCTAGTCGTCCTTCTTAGTGGACTTTTTTTAGTTATGTTAGGTTGATCTTCGTTTGTTTTCATGTTTGTATTTTGTTATCGCATTGGACGATTGAATATTGATTTGTACTAGAACTTTGTTATTTTGATTTAAATGTTAGTCTGTTTTCTTTCATCTATATCTTTACTTATTCCATTCAACTATTAACATTTACTTCACACGATAAATTATAAATATTGAAACAACGATAAATTTTACTCGAAAATAGACATAGACATCCATCCACCTAAAAACTAGTGTATTAATAACCTATAGAATAGTTTTAAATATAATATATAAACTAAGGGAAAAATGATTTGCAAAAAAGTAACACTAAACGGTCATACATATACATGACAAAGATTCCGTGAAAAAAAGTATTGTCAACTTTAAAAAAAAACTACAAGTACCTCTGCACCATGAGTGCGTAGTTATGAGAACCAATAGTGCACACCACTCTGCACCTATGGTGTAAATTGGTGTGCACCATGGGTGATCTTTTTTTTGCACCAATGGTGCACAGTATCGGTTCCACATAGTGCATATACCCTCGGTACACCGCCCCAGTGCCGATGTTACCATGAACCACTTGGTGCATATTGTACCGCCCAGTTCTGGGCCCTATCGGTGCACAGGGTAACGCACTGATGGTGCCGTCGACTAGGCACCATAGGTTCACCTTACTATGCATCATAGGTACACAGTAGGCACAACCTATGGTGCTATATTTTTTCAGCAATTTTTGCCCGCTTTGCACTTCCCGTTAAAATTCATTCCCGCTAAAAAATTCCCGCCAATCTAAATTTCTACTTTTCTATATAAGGATGCCTAATTTTGATATACCAAACACATAAATTTACACAAAAATCTTTCTTAATTGTTTCATTATGAAGTGGAGCGTGTTTGACGATGCTCATTGACTCAACACTGCAAAACAAATGAAGTTTACTAGGCTGAATGATAATATCGATGGGTTCTTCGATGAGGTTTTGTGTATGATGTATTTAATGTATGGCGGCATGTCTACGTCTACACGAATGCCTCCCCCTCGTAGTCATGAAGATGTAGCGACTAGGTACAATTGTATCACTAGTGGACCAATGTTTTTGGTGTTTAACCAACCATCACACATTCGGAACGAGACATTCCAATCATTTGGTTTAATAGTGACGAACTACTTGTCTAAAGAAATGATGGAATATTTGCAGGATCAAATCGTTCTGAAGGAGGAAACACTGCGTATCATCACCGACAACGGAAGATACGATTTTGACTAATTTTATGTTTAATCTTAAGTTATGTAGTGTTGTTTATTCTTCTATGTAACAACTATTTCCATTGACAAGTTATAGTTGTTTCTTTTATGATACTTTCCGAGGTTATGAAATTATAAGTTGCATAATGTTCGATCGACAGTTAATTGATTTATCATTAATATAAATACAAAGTACTAAATCACACAAATCTTAAAATTGAAGTACAAAACATTATAATGAGTAAGTAAATAAAATATTAAACAACATAAACCGACTAAACAAATTCATCAAGATCAGTTACTTCTTGGTAGGAACAAACTGGTGTTCGACCTTCAAGCTTCATATATGTTTTGCAGCGACTAACTATTGGCAGATCCCAAGTTGAAGCGTCCTCACTCTTCAATTTCTGAAGCTGCATACGCTATCTTCTTCCAAGCAAAAACCAATTTCACATGATCGTTTTTCTTAGGGAAAAACTTCTTTGTATGTCCCTAAACATTTTGGTTAATGTGCCAGCGATATAGAATATGCGTTGTCTTTGGGAATACTACTTCTATGACGTTCATCAATGCTAAATCTCTATCAGTCAAAATAAGATACGGTTCGTTAATCCCGTGAGTGACAATCAACGACTTCAAACATTCTAACACCAAATTGAAGTTGTTTAACTTCTCACCGGACATGAAAGCGAAAGCCACACAGTACGTCAAACCAGTAGATGTTACACCAACTATTTCAAACAACGCATACCATATCTTATGATCTTATACGTGCTATCCATGATCAACACTATTGGAAATGTCCGCAAAAGATCAACACTAACTGGATGCGCAAAAAAATATTTGTAATGACTTGTCCATCGTCTTCACCAGATTTATGCCATTCATAATAATTATGTGCCTTAAGCTCCCCCAACAGGAACTGCAGCTGTGACCTACCTGCCTTATTCAAAACTCGATTTTTCTTCCTTGCATTGTAAATAGTGCGCATGAAAAAACATTATCTTCATTTATCTTCTTAACATTGTTAAATATTTCTCTAGAGTTTGTTCCCATATATGTTGCCCGCTCAATAAATTCCATCTCCTCGTCGTTCAAATGGCCTGCGTAAGAATGACCGTCAAATTGTTTTGAACTCTCATGGTTGTGAATCCGACATATAACCTCTAACTTTCATCGAACCGGTTCCGCTAACGACCCATATAGCTCAAATGAACAACCATTTTTTTTTATTTCCTGTCGATTTTCTCTTACGATCTTTTTTGGTCACTCTTGGAGTATACTTTCCCGACCTCTCGTACTGGAAAAAAATCCGAGGATTTTTCCTACTCTCAACTTTATCGCGGCGCCTTAAATTGTAACCAACCCATTATGTTTTCAGTCTTCTTTACCTACTTAATCAATGCTTCTTGCGTATAATACTCGGTGGTGCATAGGCTGAGTACGACCGGTTCTAAGGCCCTCCGCCGGTGGTGCATGACCCCCAAAAATAAAATTATTTTTCGACCCCTTTCTTTAAGCTAGTTGTACCCAATGTGAATCGTGTTAACAATTTTATTTTTGGGGCCATGCACCACCGGCTCAGGCCCAGAACCGATGGTGCGTAGTGAGACCATGAATTTTGTTACCTTTTCCGTCGACGTCGACTCCTTTTCCAACGAGTCAAGCTCATTCTCCGGCGACATTTCCTCATCTCCAACCTCTGACGACATCAACTCCTCCATACTAATCCATAGCTCCACCTGAGTTATGATTGATTATGTGTTTTTCTTCAAAATAAGGTTGAATGTTCTTCAAAATTATTTGAATTTTGAAGTTGATTTGGAAGATTTTCAGAAAACAATACCAATATCGTGTTTGATATAGCAAGGAGTTGTGTTTTTTGGGTATACATAACCAAATAAATAGTTTTGTGAATTGAGGCTACCTAAAATATACTCAGTGTTTTTTTACTTAATGAGACTTCGCTAATTAAAGTTCGAAGGTATTTTTATCCTAAAAAAATTAAAAAAATTCAATAACATTTTTTGAATAAATTAAACTACAATTAGATATATATAACTATAATCTTTTAGTGTACAATATTCGATACCTCAATTTTAGTGTACAATATTCGATACCTCATTTTTTTTAATAAATTAAACCAGATTTGAATATATATAACTATAACCTTTTAGTGTATAGTATTCCATACCTCAAATTCAAAGTCAAATAATAACTAAATTTGTCTGGATATATATAAGTTAACTATAACCTTTTAGTGTATAGTATTAAATACCGGCCAAAGCTATTTCCTCCATGTTATTTTTTATTTCCTCCATCTTTCAAACTTTCAAAAACACTAGTGACTTGCTTTTACCAAATTACCCTTATTTTTATTTCAAATTTATCACTAGATGCCATTTATCTAATAGATGGTCTTATATGAAAAAACACAGCATTAACCTAATTTTAATCCAAGATATATAATTCTACCTCTAAAATTAACCTTAAAACAAAGAACTTCAATTTTATTGAAGATTAATCATCGAAAATGAAGAAACCCAAACAAAGCCGGAGAACGACACTCAATCGACAAACAAAGTAATTTAAACTTGTTTTTACGTTTTACAACTTCGTAGCTTGAAAATACCTATTTCGAAACTTATTTTTTCAGCTAAACCCGATTTTTACAGTTCTGAAAAAAAAAACAACTATTTCCGAGCCGGGAATTAGGAATCAGGTGTAATTTTTCAAAAAAAATGTGCAACTGATTCCGAGAGGGCCACTCGGAATCAGTTGCAATTTTTCAAAAAAAATGTGCAACTGATTCCGAGAGGGCCACTCGGAATCAGTTGTAATTTTTCAAAAAAAATGTGCAACTGATTCCGAGAGGGCCACTCGGAATCAGTTGCAAACCCCCTGTCTCGTTATTTAATGTGATAGCCTTGTTCAGTGGGACATTGCACTTGATTCCGAGTGGCCCTCTCGGAATCTAGTGTAAAACACCAGTGTATATTAAATTTTGATTGTTTATTAAGCTCTAAACATTTAAACAAGGCTAAACAACAAGGATAAACAAAAAACATCATCCGATAAACAAAACGATACATCCGATAAACATCATTATCATCCGATAAACAAAAAATTACATACGATAAGGTCATTATCATCCGATAAACAAAAAATTACATAGAAAACCTAGAATTTCTTCTCGAAGCTTTCTCTATCTTCGAATCAGCTGTTGTAAGGTAGTGATAATGGTGAAAAATGGGTTTTCTTCTTTGTAAGGTAGTGATAATGGTGAAGAATGGGTTTTGTTGTACTGAATAGAACGGGTATGTTAGGGTAATGGTTTTGTGAAGAAAAATGGGTAAAAGGGCAATTTTGTAACTTTCTTTATGGAGGAAATAACATCATGGAGGATTTTTCAAAAGATGGAGGAAATAAAAAATATAATGGAGGAAATAGCTTTGGCCTTAAATACCTCAAATTCAAAGTGAAATAATAACTAAATTTATAAGACAATAGTGGGATAAATTCTGTTTTTCTTTCCACCCAAACATTAGGCCCCAGATGGTCAGATAACCCAAAATGCAAACATGTGATAGCAAATGCAACACTGAAGTCGGTTTGAAGAACCTCCAGCCAGATGAAAGGGAGAGGACGGAAATAGACACACATGTCGATGGTGAGCATCTCGGCCTCTGTCGTTCCTCCGCATACTCTTTCTTTGCCTTCTTCTTCCTCTCCGAAATGTGCTACCAATTGCTTCCTCCCCAGTAAACGAAGAGTCGCCATACTTGGTTCGACCATAGCAGGAGTAGCTACGTTACTCGATTCGTACACACAAAATCCTTCTTCGCGTCACTACTCTGCCATTGCGCTGCAACAACAAGAAGACGAGCTTGACCTAGAAGAAGACCGTATCGTTAACCTCTTTCAGGTCCTCCTTCTTTCATCATGTGAAGTGATGTTCACATATCCTGCTTCATCGATTCAATAGCACATTTGTTTTCCACTGTTCTCCTTCCCTTATGAGTTTTGGATTAAGTGCAGGAGACCGCTCCTTCGATTGTGTTCATCAAAGATATCGAGTTATCTAAAAACGCGAAAAGCTCTGCTAATGCCCTCACACTTGCAGACGATGGAGATGCCAAAGTTGAAGGCACAGGTTCAGGCTTCATCTGGGATAAATTCGGTCACATTGTAGGCAATCTTCCTCACACGAATTTATAACTTGATTAAGCCCCATTGTTTTTTGATTTCACTATTCTGTAGTATATGTTTGCATTTTATAAATTCATTTTGTTGTATATGTTAATTTAAGTCAGAAGCAAAAGAAACACTTGAGAGTGTAAGCATTGCAAACTGATCGGGTTTCCTTATATATGGCAGGTTACCAATTACCACGTGGTTGCAAAGTTAGCAACTGATAATTTCGGGCTACAACGTTGTAAGGTTCTGTCCCTCTTATTAGATTACACTTTCTGGTTTTGATACTCCAATAGATGTTAATGCCAATTTGTCTGAGCTTAGAGCTTTTCTATCGTGTAGGTAATTCTGGTTGATGTTATGGGCAATAGTTTTGCCAATGAAGGGACACTTGTAGGTGTTGATCCGGATTATGACTTGGCTGTGTTAAAGGTCCTTATTCGAACCTGTCTCTTTGTTATTTGTGCCTGTATATGATCAGTTTAAGCTATTAGATCATAAGAAATCATTGTCACGAACTTTTCATATAAGCCTTCCAACTAAAACTCTTTCCAAAATAATAGTCCAATTTCAGTTCAGCTCTATCTACAACCACTATGATATAGTCCATATTGTTAGATTTTATACTATCACATGCCTTATATGATCCAAAACTTAAATTGACGCAGTAACCATAATGCGTAGTAATTTTGTATGGTTAGTTACGGATGTTGACTACTCCAATAGTAATGTGAGATGGACATGATTTCGGAGTTAATCTTTTGAGTCAATGTTATAACATTGCGGAAATATTGACACAGCCAAATTCCCCTTCTTTTAATATTTATGTTACTTAGAAGGCAAGCAATACTTCCATAATGCCGGTTGAATATTATGTTTCTTCGACAAGTTTAGCTATATTCTAAGCATTTGCTTCTGATCTCAAGGTTTACCCTTTTATTCACTCAGGTAATTTTCCTCCAATCTGATTGTGCTCAACATCATTGCTATTAATTTTACATTCAGGTCGATGTTGGGGGGTACAAAGTAAAGCCTATCGTTGTGGGAACTTCTATTGATCTACGTGTTGGTCAGAGTTGCTTTGCAATTGGGAACCCTTACGGATACGAGAAAACTTTGACCACAGGGGTAATTCCTTTCATTGACATAGATGACAGACATCTAAGTAATTTGTGCAAATTATTGTCACTAGATTTCATGATTCTTAAATGGCAATTCCTGGTTATGCCTTATTTGGTGACATGAGTAATTGCTTCTAACTAATCACAACTTGATAAAGCATGATTTTTAAATTATGCAGGTGGTCAGTGGATTAGGCAGGGAGATACCTTCGCCAAATGGGAGGGCTATTCGAGGAGCTATTCAGACAGATGCTGCTATTAATGCAGGTAATGATTATTAAGTCTGTTAAAAAAATTTCTATCTCTCAAGAGTTGAAGGATAGGCTATGCTTTACCAAGAGTCGGCTCTTAAATTCTTCTGTATGTGTTTCTAGACCCATGTTATGTTATACCTCTCTTTTTTCTGTCTCAATCAATATTGTCATAACACTCTTTTCATAGAGCACTGTGATTCCTGACTTGTACTGTTACAGTCTACTCAAATCCAACAGGATTATTGACGGTTTTGTATTTGGTTGACAAAAGTTACCTGCGTTTCTGAAGTGTCATATCAGGCAGGTTCTGGGTTTCAAATATGATCTTACACATAAATGACTTTTTTACTCTGTTGACATGTATATGAATGTTGTATATCAATCTCAGTTTGATGTGATATGTTTCGTGTTGGATATGTGATCATGGTTAAGCAGATTATGGAGTGCCACCCGAAGGTCCCAAACAATTCGTTTATAACACATGTCCAATCTATTATACTGTATATGACACAAGCCACTGTAGATTGTAGAGTCAGATTATCACCTTTCATTGTGGATGGACTGACTATCGAGTAGATACTTTTTAGCCCCGTATGAACAAGCTTATCCAGGCTTCTTAACCCCATGTTGTCTGCTCCATTCACTTGTCATGACTCAAATTGTCACCTTGAATCATGGTACAGTATACAATGCAAACAATTGTCAAAGATGTTTCGTTAACATGCCAGATTTGAATTTGTACAGGAAATTCTGGAGGGCCTTTGCTAGACTCACGCGGACATGTTATTGGAGTGAACACGGCAACTTTCACTCGTAAAGGTAAAACGATGGATGAATTTATTATCTCTAATTCTTCAGTACTTTGGTGCTACAAATGATGCGGAACTAGAGAGACATAACAATGGTTTCTCTTTCCCCCTGGGAAATACATTCGAAGAGAAAATTATTTGTATCTTTCTGTCTTCTTGTGATACTTCTACAAGGAGTGGAGATAAAATCTGAAAAAATGATATTTTGCAACATTTTCAGGGAGTGGCATTTCCTCAGGTGTAAACTTTGCTGTTCCAATCGACACAGTTGTAAGAACAGTGCCCTACCTTATCGTGTATGGAACACCTTACAGAGATAGATTCTGAAACTATATTTGCATGTCATAGATGTATGAAGGTTTTATGATATATATAGGTTGTAATGTATTTATGTGATCCTTCAACTACAATCGTGCTCACATCTGCATATATATATATATATTGTACAATGTGATGACTTCTAATTTCTACTTTGTTATAATATCATATATTGTAAGTTTTCCTCCTTTTGGTATCAAATTTTGGATTGATTCTTATATTATGTATTAAGCCTTCTATATAACATAAAGGGGTGATAAATGGATAACAAAAACAAAGAATGTAAAGAGAATTTGATTGAACAGTTCGGGATAGTACTTTGACTGTCTGAGCACAGGTTTGGTTATTATATTAAGGTATCTTGATGACATAGAAAGAAGAAAAAATCCTCCAATTTGATCTTGAATGCAAAAGATTCAAATAATATTGAAACTTGAGAGTTCTAAAGATTTTAAGAAAAGTCGTCCAATTAAAAAATTATAGATGTCTTTTTAAGGTTATAAAAACTATGGTCATTCGTAGGGCTGCCAACTGTTCTCCGGAACCGAGAACCGGACCGGGACCGAATAGATAAGAACCGGACCGAGAACCGGACCGAACCTTAACGGTCCGGTTCGCGGTTCCATTCTAAAAACCGAAAACCGATAAAGATCCGAAACAAAAAACCGGTTAGGAACCGAACCGATAAGGAACCGATACGGAATCGAACCGATAAGGAACCGATACGGAATCAAACCGATAAACCGGTAGAGCCGATAAGAAATTGGACCAATAAAATCGTTAAAACCGATTATTTATTATATATTATTTTATAAATTATAGTACCAAAATTAATAGTTAATTACCAATTTTTTTAAGAAAATGAAAGATCAATCTATAAACTTTAGTTTTTATATCATTTATTTTAATAAAAAAATAATTAAAAATCAGTTTTTAATTGATTTTATTTTTTTAAGTGGACCGGACCGGACCAAAACCGGACCGAAACGGGACCGGACCGAACTCGGACCAAACTGAAACCGAAACCGGAATCGAACCGAATCGGACCGGACCGAACCGAACTGAAAGCTTAACGGTTCGGTCCGGTTCCAAAAATTAGAACCGAAATCTTAGCGGTCCGGTCCGGTTCCTTCAAAATCCGGACCGAACCGGACCGATAACAGCCCTAATCATTCGAGAGGGGTTTAGATGTTTTATGGAGGATGTATGGTCGTTTGTGCGCCGAACGTTTTTCTACTTATTACGAGAACTCGTTTGTTGGAAACTTTTTTTACATAAAGGTGGTCATTGGAAACTTTTTTTTACATAAAGGTGGTCATTTGTATAACATTTTATCTTATGAAGTTTCATTTTCTAAATATGTCGTTAAATTTAGATCTAAAATAATATTAACCGCTTTTAAAATTAGAACGTTTTTGAATTTTTATTATTTTATTTTAGAACCGTTTGTTCCTCTGTTGATTGAGACATTTTCAATCGGCGGTGGAGTTTTCCATTGGATGAGACTTTCTCATCCGTCAGATTAAATATTCTCACCTGCCGGGCTATCTATATTCGTCTGGTGGAGAATTCTGCTGGTTGAAAAGATCAGTAATTTTGGTAAGCTTTAAAATTGGCCAAACTTTTGGGGCTATTTATGTTTTTGGACCCTGATTTTAGGGCGAGCCTTTATATAACTTCATTGGGTAAAAAGTACTGTTAGTCCCCCATGTTTACCACTTGTATCGACTTAGTCCCCTTCGTTCACTTTTGCATAAAACTCATCCCCTTCGTTTTATGAATTTGTAAATATAGTCCCCCATCATATGTGAATCCTGAGAGATTGATACGTGTCATCAAGTTTTGTTGCAAGATTGGTCCCCCAAATTTTTGGCCAAAAATACCCATGCCCATGCCAACTAAGCTGCCTAGTCTGATTAACACGTGTCATAAGTTTTGTTGTAAGATTGGTCCCCCTGATTTTTTTTAAATATTTGAGTACTTAAATATTATATATATATATATATATATATAATATTTAAGTACTCAAATATATATATATAAATATTCTAGTTTCTATGTACCAAGAAATTAAGTTGGTTTAAAACAGAAATAACACCATCATTACTATTTAAACACGAAGAACGCAAATGGGTAAAAAATATTGTTATGTAATCTTCCAATTAAAGTTTTGATTTTTTTATTTTTAACAACAAACCCACCACGACTAAGTGGATTCATTTTTGGTTTTTCTTCTTTAACACTAGTATCAACGGTAACAGTGTTGGTGGTGGTACTAAACGAAAACGTTGTCGTTTCATTGATGGTGTTTGTAATTGTTGTCGTTGGTGGTGGAGAAGCGGTACTCGGCGACTCTTGAGCGACGACAACGACACCAGTTTCGTTGACTGGTCTGTGAGTTGCAGGGTCGATTCCTCTGGTTAAAAGCTTCATTCTTATATGTGTGTTCCAGTAGTTCTTTATTTCATTGTCTGTTCTTCCTGGTAATCTTCCTACTATAAGAGACCATCTACACAAAATCCACAAAATTTAAATTGGGTTCGACCCGGTCCGTTTATAATTGTGGTGGGTAAATGGTAATTTTTTAAGGTAAATGGTAAATATGAGTTGGCATCCTACTTGGCATGGGCAGGGATATTTTTGGCCAAAAATTTGGAGGACCAATCTTGCAACAAACTTGATACCATGTGTCAATCTCTCAGGCTTCACATGTGCAGGGGGACTATATTTGCAAATTAATAAAACGAAGGGGATGAGTTTTATGCAGAGGTGAAGGAAGGGGACTATGTTGATACAAGTGGTAAACATAGAGGGACTAACAATGCTTTTTAGCCAACTTCGTTCGATGAAAGTAATGGATGTTGATCAGTTATAATTGTAATATTTTTGGGCGAATTGAGCATGTTAAACTATTTGAGTGCATAAATCCAACGAATATCAAAATGATGTCATTACAAAAAAATAATAATTCATATTCGGCTAGTGTAAATTATTGCGGATGTTTTCAAAGTGAATAACACGTACAAGATAATAAGATATGAATGTCGTTAAAATCATCAAAGCAACATCGTCCGTTTCGACTTTTTAGGCATTGAACAGTAAATCGTCCCTCGACTATCGCGTTTGGTGGCAGATAGTCCCTTGACTTTCAAATGTCCGTTGCCAGTACCTGGACTATCGCGTTTGGATAAAGTTAGTCCACCAGATCCTCTAATCCATGAGAGGCTGCCACCTGTCACCATAGTCTCCAGATTTTTGTATCACCACTAGTCCCTTGAGTTTAGGTCAAACCCAAAATGTAGAAAATTACAGAAAACTAAACTCAAGGGACTAGTGGTGATACAAAAATCTGGGGACTATGGTGACACGTGGCAGCCTCTCATGGATCAGAGGATCTGGTGGACTAACTTTATCCAAACACGATAGTCCAGGGACTGTTAACGGACATTTGAAAGTCAAGGGACTATTTGCCACCAAACGTGATAGTCGAGGGACGATGTACTGTTCAAAGCCCGACTTTTTACATCAGTTTCGTCTTATGTTTTGGAAGAAAGTTAACAATTTCAAGGGGGTATTATATTGTTTGCAATCGTTGATGGTAGTTAACTCCATCGAAGAATCGATTGTGGTTTTGACGGATATAGATTTAAAGTTGATGAATGCTCTTGAAATAATGTTGATGAAAATAACACACATGTTGTGTTAGTGACACATTAACATGAACATCACTGCGAATATGAAGAAGTACACGAAGAAGGAAAAACATTCGATAATTCGATATATTATCAGTCGCGTCGTCCACTAAATGAAATAAACCATATTTTGGCTAAATTTGGAAAAACCTAGTTCACCTTTGCTATGTAAGATTTTTAAAACTCTACCGGTCAAAATGTAAAGAGGGAGTGAAATTCTTCCTATCCATTTCAAAATACCGACACAAACTAGTGATCATGTATATCTGCATGATAAAGCTTTGGTAGTTGGAACTTCTATGGCGCCTTCACTTTATAGTGGAGTGGTTAATCGTATTGAACCGCTAATAGTCGAAGAAGCGAGCTGCAATATTGGTTCTAAACAACTATTCGGTAATCTAAAGTTTACATAGAAATTATGGTTTACTATAGACCTTTGATAGCTGTAATTAACGATGAATGGTCATTGGTGGTATCGGTCAATTCATATGGCTGGTACATCCAACAAGCTGGATAGAAGATAATTAGAGCGAATCCTTACAATGAACTTATTGATTAAGCTACAATTTACATCTAGATATTTAAGGGTATGCATGATTTACTAAAGGTTATTGAAAGTATAAAATACTATGATGATACTGCAGGTATAGAAAACTGAATGACTATGCCATTTTTTGGAGTCGTGATTGCATTTAGGTTTAACTGCATCGTCCATTTTGTATCGAAATCGGTGAATATGAGTTTCAGTTTTCTACCAATGCGAAACACACCCTCTTGGATGTCTCAAAAGGAGGAAATCATGTTTGCTTTTGTTTATAACAACCATTTTATCCAAGTAAGTATTTGATGTTTACATTTGAACTATGTTATTTAGGGGTGGCAATTCGGGTGCTGTCCGGCCCGAACTTTGACCGGGTCGGGTTCGGGTTCAGAAATTGTAACCCGCAACCGGGCCGGACCGGGTTCGGGTTTCTAATTTGTCCGGCCCGTTCCGGCCCGAAAATCATAAAATATATATAAAAATAATATTTCTATATATAATAAAAATAATTTATTTAAAAAATAAATTAATATATTTAAAATAAATTAAAAATTATTTAAAAATTATTAAAATTAATGTCCGCGGGTCGGGCCGGGTTGACCGGCGGACATTAGCGGACGGGCTCGGGTTTGAAAATATGAGCCCGGGAGCGGGTCGGGCCGGGTTCGGGCTCAAGTGTCAATAAAGCGGGCTCAAATGGGCCGGCCCGAACCCGGCCCGCGGACGGCCCATTGCCATCCCTAATGTTATTGAATTAAAATGATATTTGCATCATCATTTATTTTTATTTTTTATATAGCTTTTTCTTGCAAAAGACGCAACATGGGCACGTGTACGTCACTGTTATATCATATTGCATAACCCATAAGAAACAAATTAAGAACTTCCAGTAATAACTCATTATGAAGTATATTTTGAGATTCAAAATCTTAAGCCTTAGAGCATCAACCCAAAATGGAACGATTTAGGCGAATTCGTTTAATATTATGTTCAACCTATTTTGGAACTATTTGTCATTATAATGTATTTGTGCTAAAGACTTGTTCATTTAATGTTATTGTGCTAATAATTTAGTTTAACACAAACCTATATATATGCAAATTTCAAACTTAAAGTAAAAGTATTAAACATAAAATGATAAAATACATAATGAGCTAATACAATCGTTTAAGAACATAAAATGAAAAATTAAAGTACAAAATACAAGTAACAACACTTTAGAAAGAGTTATATCCTTCCTCATATTCTTCTAAGATATAACTATCCTCTTTTATCTGTTCCAACGTCTTTTCAACAAGGTTGATATCCACCTCTCCCCATATATGCTTTCTAATGGAACTAGTAATATGAAAATAGGCGCCTTGTACACCTCTTGCATGCCACTGGCCGTCATGTCGAAGATCTAAAAACTTGTAACCGATTTCAAATATTCAAACCTCATGACTTTTTCCTGTCTCCATCTTCCCGTCCTCGTTCATGTGCATGTATGATTCATACCACATATATAGTACATTTGCATACTACTTTATAGAAAACATTATACTTTCATCCACCCTTGTTCCCTTTACATTGACGACTTCTTTTAACACGTAGTTATCTTCTTGCGTAGTTATTTCATATCGTGGATATGAAATTTTTTGAATTGTTATAAAATTCTTAGATGGAAAAATAAAAAGGGTTTGATTGGTATGTAGAGAAAAAATGATAAATTATATTAAAAAATTTCAATATAATATTGGGTACATAAAATTAAATCGAACTACCAATAAAATAGTGTCATGTATACAAAATAGAGATATTCTAGTTTGAAAGATAAAATTGTATTAAATAGGCATCGATACCGGTGGCTGTCCAAGCTTGGTACAGACCGTACAACATGCAAAAGTCCAAAGCCATATTTAAGAAACTTTCTAGAAATTTTGATCTTAGTACTGACGGGTACACACACTTGGTACCACCGACTTGTTGGGAAGGGTACTGCTGGCTTGGTGAGCTAGGTACATGCAAAGATCAAAGACAAAATTCAAGCAACTCTCTGGAAGATTTTGACATCACTACTCGACTTCTTGTTGGGAAAGGTACTGCTAGCTTGTTGGTAAAAGTATCATCGACTCGGTGAGGTAAGTACCGCTGATATGATATGTTAATTAAGATGTTTAAACTTTTTTATCTTAAACCAAGCTTTTAATTTAGTTTAAACACTTGAATAAGCTCTTTAAATAACCTTATAGGAATTGACTTTGATTAACTAGCATACCCAAATAACCTTATGAGATTTAACTTTTGATTAAAAATCAGCATATGATATCATATAGTAATTAAATAATATCTTCTAAGCTAAACAACCACGTCTAAAACTCAATCAAAATAATAACGCCCCCAAACCGAAACAAACCATCACAGTCGAACTAAAACATAACCACATCTAAGAAATGATATCCTGAAATAAATAAATCAACCACAAACCATTGGTCTGCAACACTCACATTTTTAAGAACTTTTATTCTTCCTCAGTATCGATAATTGGACTGATCCTATTGATCCTTCACCATTTTCTCATCACCAACATTTTTGGATAATGGCATAACATATACCAACTCCTCTATTCATGGAGTGGGAACCCGATGTATGGCTACGTGTCATAAGGTAACTACGAAGCAAATACTTACGCCAATCAGGACAGTTATTGGACTGGTCTAGTCCGCGTTGGAGGTTTTTTCAGCCCAAACCAATAGATTATTAGGCAGACTAGACCAGCTCACTAAACAAGTCAGGTAAAAAAGTATGACTGTGATCGGTTCAGTCCGGTTCAGATGGGTTGGTCTATTTCGGTCCTATCTGGTCTAACATTTTCTGAAATATAAGCTTTTTGGTACAAAGTGGGGGTAAGCCACCGGTCCAATTCAACTTTTTTTAAAATATAAGCGTTTTGGAACAAAGTGAGGGTAAATTATTATGGTATGCAGAGATTCGAACCTACGAATCGTACTTAAAGTCCCGCCTAATAAGTCACTGTAATATATGTTCTTTTTGTGTTATGGTATTTTAGTGTGAACATTATGTTTAGTCGTATAAAAATATATAAAAATATTGTGAATGAGTCGAATAGTATTTTGAAAGTGTACTGTGTCCGACAGTAGAGTTTTGTATCTGTGTTAGTGATATAGCGTCTTGACAATGTACTGTGTTCGGCCGTACAAATAAGTGTTGTGACAGTACCATTGTTAATCTTGTGGTATGAGCCCATTAGACCCATTATTTAGTAAGTTCTATCTAATCCCTATAAATAGACTACTAGGGCTACACAAAACATAATCTGAAATCTGTAACCTTTTTCTATCATAGTGAAACACTTTTCTCTGGCGGCGCCCGTGGATGTAGACAATTGTCGAACCACGTTAAATCATGTGTTCTATCTTTACTGTTATTTGTTTCATTTGTGTTCTGTGCTTGAGCCATTTTATGATAAATTGCATAGTCATTTAATACCAAAATTCGTATCAGAGCCACGTGGTGAAATTAAGGCTTTTGCAATTAGGGTTTCACAACTACAACAACAAAATACATGATTGAAAAATTTGATGGGGGATCCAACTTTGCACTGTGGAAGATTAAACTGAAATCTTCATTGGTACAACAAGGGCTGTGGAAGGCTGTGGAGAATAAGTTGGTTGTGGAGAATAAGTTGCCTGAAGAGATGAAAGAAGAGGAGAAGCAAGATCTTCAAGAAAGGGCTTTGTGTTGGATTTTAATGAGTGTGAAAGACAATGTGCTCCGCGAGATTAGTGGTGAGATGACTACTGCCTGCGTATGGAAGAAGATAAGAGATCTTTACTCAGAGAAATGAGTAGTAAACCGATTATACTTTAAGAAGCGTTTGTACGATTTCAGATTAAAAGAAGGTATGTCCATAACTGAGCGCATAGATAATTTTAAATCAATTATAATGGACTTGAAGAACATATATATCAACATTGAGGATGAGGATCAAGCTTTGTTTGTATTGAGATCGTTAACAGCTCCATATGAAAACTTCGTAGATACCATTATGTATGGTAAGGTTAATTTATCGCTAGCAGATGTCAAAAGGGCACTGAAATCAAAGGAGTTGAGACAAATGCAGCCAAACAATCAGGCTGAAGGGGAAGGTCCAAATCAAAGGTAAATAACTCAAACTGTTGTGAATGCGGTGAGCAGGGTCATTATATGAGAGATTGTCCGAAACTGAATGGTAAGAAGAGAAATCAAAAGGAAAATACAGCAAACATTGTTGAAGGTGTGAACGATTCCGACGATAGTGAAAGCTGTGGTAGAGGATATGTACTGTCCGTGAGTTCAGACTTTAGTCAAAACTCTTGGGTACTCCATACTGGCGCAACATATCACACGTGTCAGTTCAAGCAGTGGTTCAATACTTACAAGCCAATGCAAGGAACTGTCTATTTAGGTAACAATCATTTGTTGATTGTTAATGGTATCGGTAACGTCAGAATCAGAATGTTTGACGGGGTTACTGGAATCTTGACGTGTTGCCATGTTCTTTGGTTAAAGAGAAACTTGATTTCTCGTGGGACTCTAGACTCTTGGGTTACAAGTACCGTGCAGAAGAAGGTGTAATCAAAGTGACAAAAGGCTCAATGGTATGCATGAATGGCAGTTTGCAGAAGGGTCTTTACATTCTCCAAATGAGTATTGTTATGGGCGATACCGTAGTAGCATCATCAGGGAGTAATAGCCAAGGTAGGCAGGATCAGAATCAGTTGCGACATTGGTGTCTTGGTCACATGAGTGACAGAGGATTAGCTGTTTTAGGAGAGAAAGATTTGTTGAAAAGGTATAAAGCAGAATCATTGGGATTTTGTGATCACCGTGTGTTTGGTAAACAAACTAGAGTCAAATTCAGCAAATCGGCTATAAGAAAGATTAAAGGGAAATTTGACTACATTTAATCATATCTTTGGGGCCCGAACAGAATTCCATCAAAGAGCGAAGCCAGATACTATATGAGTTTGATCGATGATTATTCAAGGATGGTGTGAGTTTACTTTTTGAAAATAAAATATGAGGCATATTCAACCTTTGTCAAATGGAAGACTATGATTGAGAAGCAAACAGAAAGAAAAATCAAACGTCTTAGGACAAATAATGGGTTAGAATATTGCAGTCGTGAGTTCAATGAATTCTGCGAAGCTGAGGGAATAGTGCGCAATCTCACTTGTTCTAGAACACCACAACAGAATGGATTCGCAAAAAGAATGAACATAATGCTTTGTGACAAGACACGAAGTATGCTCTCACATTCCGGTGTGGGAAATGATTTTTGGGCTGAAACTATCAATACAACGTGTTACTTGGTGAATCGGTCTCCATCAACGACTATTGATTGTAAAACTCTTTTTGTGATTTGGTCTGGATCGTTGGCTGATTATGAACATTTGAGGGTGTTTGGTTGTCCTGCGTATGCTCCTGTGAGAGATGGTAAGCTTGAGCCGAGGGAAAAGAGGTGCATATTTCTAGGATATGCTACTGGATTGAAGGGATATAGGTTATGGTGTACCTCTCCAAAGTCACCAAGTTTTCTCATCAGTAGGGACGTTACTTTTAACGAGTTTGCTTCGATAGACAGTCATAATGAAGTAGGAACAATGGTTGAATCAGGATCGGTTGTGAGTAAACAGGTGGAGCTTGAAGTAGAATCAGTTCATAATAGGTCCAATAATTCAAGTGGTTCTGAGGGGGATCCAGAATCAGGAGGTGAATCATCAGCATCAGATGATAGTGACGATGATGCGCCCAAACCAGAACAACAACCTTATAACATAGCATTGGGCAGAGAAATAAGAGATATTAGACTTCCAAAAAGGTATGCGAATCTAGTTGCATATGCTCTGTCAGTTGCAGAAGAAGTTGAGATGCAGGAACCTAGTAGCTACAGAGAAGCTATATCGAGTTCAGAGGCAGATCGATGGATTGGTGCTATGGGGGAAGAGATTGAATCTCTTCATAACAATCAAACATGGAAGCTTGTTGACTTTCCTAAAAGACATAAGGTAGTAGGTAGTACATGGGTGTTCAAGAAAAAAAAGGTAATCCAGATGTTGAGGCATCTCGATTTAAGGAAAGACTGGTCGCTAAGGGTTTTACTCAAGGGGAATGAATCAACTTTAATGAAGTGTTTTCTCCAGTGGTGAAGCATAGTTCGATTCGAGTTTTGTTACCCATGGTAGTTTTGCAAGATTTAGAGATTTAACAGTTGGATGTAAAGACTGCGTTTCTACATGGTGAATTGGAGAAGCAAATCTACATGAGATAACCAGAGGGATTTATCGAACCTAATATGGAGGATAAAGTTTGTCTGCTGAGAAAGTCACTGTATGATTTGAAATAGTCACCTAGGCAATGGTACAAACGTTTTGATACATTCATGGTTCCAAATTGGTTCACGAGGAGTCCATATGATAGTTGTGTGTATCATCAAAAGATGTCAGATGATTCTTATGTTTACTTGTTGTTGTATATGGATGATATACTTATTGTTGCTTGTAGTATGTCACACATTGTGCAGATAAAGAAGTAGCTTAGTACCGAGTTTGAGATGAAGGATCTGGGTAGAGCAAAGAAGATTCTTGGTATGGAAATTATCACGAATAGAAGTGTAGGATCATTACACTTGTCTCAACGAATCTATATTGATAAAGTGCTACTACGATTCAACATGTTTGATGCTAAGGAAGTTAGCATCCTATTTGCTACTCATTTCAAGTTGTCTGCAGTAGGAGCGGCCAAGGACGATGCTGAGTTGGAACAAATGTCAAAGTTTCCATATGCAAGTGCAGTTGGTAGTATCATATATGCTATGGTATGCACACATCCTGATATTTCACACGTGGTTAGTGTAGTTAGTAGGTACATGAGATGTCCTGGGAAAGAACACTGGCAGACAGTAAAATGGATAATTCGGTATCTTAAGAATACTGTGAATGTTGGCTTAACTTTTAATAAGACCTATATTGGAGGATCACTGAATGATGTTGCCGGATCAGTGGTTGGTTTTGTTGATTCTGATTTTTGCAGGTGATATGGATAAAAGAAAATATCTGACAGGATATGTATTTACTCTAGCTGGGAGTGCGATCAATTCGAAAGAACAGTTGCAAGCTAGTGTAACTTTGTCTACAACAGAGGCATAGTACATGCCAGTAACATAAGAAGTTAAAGAGGTAATATAGTTTCAAGGTTTGGTGGAAGATTTGGGCTTGGATAAGACTACTACAAAAGTGTTTTGTGACAGTCAAAGCGCCATACATCTTACAGGGAACCAGATATACCATGAGCGTACAAAGCACGTAGATGTCAAGTATCATTTTATTCGTGATATAATATCAAAGGAAATTGTTGATGTGAAAAAAGTGTCTACACACTATAATCTAGCCGATATAATGACCAAGGCATTATTAGTTCGAAAATTTAGGGAGTGCCTACAATGGATTGGTGTTCGCAATATAGAGTAAATGACTTAGGGAAATTTGGCGAGTCAGATGAAGAGAAGTTTCTTTGTTGATAGTGAAGGGGAAAATTTGTTGTGATTGAGTCGAATAGTGCCTTGACAGTATAATGTGTTTGGCAGTATAATTTTGTGTCTGTAACATTGATACTGTGCCTTGACACTATACTGTGTTCGGCAGTACAAATAAGTGTTATGATAGTATCATTGTTAGTCTTGTGATATGAGCCCATTAGGCCCATTATCTACTAAGTTTTACTTAATCCTTATAAATAGACTACTAGGATTACACAAAATATAATCTGAAATTTGTAACCCTTTTCTATCATAGTGAAACACTTTTCTCTAGCGGCGCTCGTGAAGGTAGGCAATTTTTAAACCACGTTAAATCCCGTGTTCTATCTTTACTGTTATTTATTTCATTTGTGTTCTATGCTTGAACCATTTTGTGATAAATTGCATAGTGATTTAATAACAATAAATCTACCGGGTTTTTACATGATCATATTAGTTTGGGTCAGGTCTAACACTTGGCTCATGAACGACTCGATTACACTACCAGTCGGTCCATAAGCGGGTTGTACCAGACCTATCCCGGACGGATTAACAAGTTTGGTAGGCTACTAACAACTCTAACGCCAATCTTTTCGAAACTTATGTCTATCGTGATATTTTCCCTTTCTTGAGGTACCTTTGGCTTGCATAGACATTTTTGGTAAATCTTGGATCATTCCAAATTACCAAACAAATCTTTGTGGCATATATCCTTCGTCACGATCTATTATCCAAATTTGATAATTGTATTGACGAATATCTTAACATGACCAATAATGTCTTAGGCCAACGTATGACTCGAACATAACCTGTAAAACAAAATAAACCAATTATACGAGAGGAAACAATAAAAAATATTAAAGTATTATAAACAATATTAAATTGAAGTATACTTATATCATTCCCTAACAACCTAGAAAATATGTTGAGATATTGGATTTTTGGTTTCACCTCCAATCCTAACAACTTCTTAGGCAACCAACTTTCGGTTCGAAGAATTGTAATATAGATTGACCGAAGGTACTGAAAAGTGGTCGTATATCCAATAATATAACATACCCACAAAACTATACGCATTACTCGATTCTGACTTTGAGGTATCTTCTAATCCGTGAAGAATGATAAATGTATTGGTTCCCCATGCGTAATAATATTGTGTAATACACATGTTTTCAAAAGTCTGACAAACTTCGAGTTAGAATGTGATGAGGTCAGAAATATTTGAAGGACATATTGGACTAAAGTTCGATATACATTTTTGGTTATTTGTTATTATTATTATTTTATTGTAATAATTATTTTAAATTGTAATAATTATTTAGTTTTTTTCTAAAATAGTTATTTATTTATGGGCCAAATGATTTTCGAACTTTGGACTTTGGGCTTGGCTTATGAATTTGGTTTAGCCCATTAGGCTCATTATGCTAAAAGTTAGCCTATAAATCATGAGAGAGGTGAAAGATCAGACTTTATTTCTGTAAATAATAACTGAAGCATCTCAATTATCTATATACTCTATACCTTTAATAAATTTATTCTCTTTACATTGCAAAAATACTCTTCGTAGTAGATTTCTCCTCACCAAATTGGCGACCAAGGTGGGAAGTCCACTAAAAGGCACCCGAATAGCAAAATCCTAAACATAACAAGAGAAAGTTCACCTTCGGATCCTACCAAAGCATGAATTCTAAAATGCAGACAAATCCCATTTTGGAAAACGAGGGAGTCAGGATCGAAGAATCTCTTCATACATCTCCTACAAATGATGAAAACCAAGAAAAGCTTCTCATATAAGAGGAGCGTGATCAACTGCTGGGAGAAATTAAGGCACTCATGTCTCAGAGAGAACCTGAGTTAAATCTTAAAGGAAATATTCAAACTGAGAACCAAAAATCTGATGGACAAAAGGATGATCCCCAACATAGCCTAAAGAAACATCAAATTTCCAAAAAGGGGCGTAAAACCAAGGACAATTCTAGCTTTTTGGGATCTAGTAAAGACTCGACCTCTGAATCTGAAGCGTTCTCATCTTACTCTAGCAGTGACCACTGTTGAAAGAAGAGAAAGAGTTACCGTAACAAGTTTCGGTGCCACAAAAAGGTGAAAGGCTTTGTAGATCATAGAATAGGCCATTTGGTGAGTGATCAATTCGCCACCAAATCCGAACCAATTATATTTTCTACCTCAAACGAAGATCACCAATTTAGCCAAGGACATAATTGGAGACAATACCCTTTGCATCCTAAAATTTTGTCCAGCTGTTTGGTTAGACGGTTCGACATATCCAAGATTGAAATGTTTGATAGAAGAAAAGATCCGGATAACCACCTTGAGAAGTTCAAGAATTTTATGATAAACTTTGATGATGATAGGCTATTATGCAGGGTGTTTTCTCAAACTTATAAAGACAACACCTTGAAGTGGTATAATTGTCTTATGCAAGGGTCAATCAAAACATTTGACAAGTTTTGGATAGGTTTCCGAAGATAATTTACGGGAAATAAAAAAATTAAAGAAAATAGAGACACCATAATCGAATGTCAGTAGTTCAGTGATGAGATCTTAAAGGAATATACCAAGTGTTTTGTTGAAACTAAAGATGTTTTGCTAGACTGCTTCGAACAAGTATCCATGACTACTTTTAGACATGGGATTTTACTAGGGGAATTAACTGAAATTGGTATCCGAAAAAAGATTTTATATGGAGAGGTTTACTGAACTAGGTTTGTAAACAAATCATATTGAAAAAATAAAAAATACTGAAGTTTCCAAATCAATCTAGAAGCAACTTTTCATCCCTCAACAACAAACTACAGTAAACTATCGTCCGAAGGAGTCTGGGAAAAATACCCATAGGTCTAGGGCTAACTAGCATCCTCAAGGGAAATAATCTAAACCTAGAGGGAACCAATGAGTTCAGCCTGATTATTTTATAGAGTTAACTGAGAATGTTGCAACGATTTACGATAAAACAAAGAAGTTTATACAATTCCAAAGGCTAACACCTATTCAGACTCCTAGAGAACACCAAATTATGTAAGTATCACAATGATGTGGGGCATGATACCAAGGATTGTATTGCCTTAAAGAAAGAAATCCGAACCCTAACTGAGAATTGGGAAATTGACCACCTTTGTCAAGTCCGAAATGTGAAACAGATCAACACAAAACGCGAGTGGTGCTCAATCAGGACAATCTAATGTTCGAAGAGAAGCTATAGAAGCGGCACCCAAACAATAAAATACGATGGTGATTATCAAACAATATAATTAGTTTGATAAAGATTTAGAGTATTTGGATCCCGATTTGGATCATGGTAAAATAAGTATGATATGTGAAAAGTAGGAAGGGTCTCCGGATTATGTCAATTCTTTGAATCATTTACCATTTTTAAGGAGATGACGTGACAGCTCGCTCAAGTTATTCTCGAAAGAGCCATGTAGTTAGCTTGGCTACGCAATTAGAGGGAAAATTTTACTCATTTATATCAGAATCCATCCCCGTTCATTGTGTTCGATGAGGATAAGTTGAGAAATGTTGTTGAGCCACATGAGGATGTTGTGGTGATCGGAGATGCAATTGAGGGAATATAAATCCAAAGGAATTTGATTGACACTAACATCTCAGCTAATATTATGTTGTTATCTACTTGCAATTTGATGAAAAATCCATATGTTATTCTCTGATCAAATAGATCTATAGTGGGATTTACAAGAAATTCTACTGATATTGTCGAAGATTTTAAAGAAGACAGTATCCTTGGTAAATGATCGTTTAAAAATATTGTGGGAGTCTTATTTTTAGTGGTTGAATGTCCAACTGCTTATAATTCCATCTTTGATAGATCTTGGCTATCAAGGATGCATTATATTGCTTTAACAGTTCACCAATGCTTAAAATATGCTGTCAGAGGTAAGACAAGAGTTGTTCGAAGTAGCCAAAAAGTAGTTAGAGAATGATATGTTACTGCCCTTGCCCCAAAGGCATTGGAAAATATGACAGATAAGACGGAATAGTAATTACTAGAGTCCTCATCGGATTCAAGCGATGTAGATGATTCAAAAGAGACTCATAGTGCAGTTATTCCAATTGAGAAGGTCGAGTTAAAAAAATTTCCAAATGAGAATTTTGTTAGGATTGAAGCTAAGCTTCCATTAGAGATAAAAGAAAAAGTGTTGTCATTTTTGTCCAAGAATTTTCATGTACTTTCTTGGTGTAATGAAGACGTAACGGGTGTACCAACGAGTATCATTTTTCATAAACTGGCTGTACGATCTGATGCGAGCCTTGTCATATAGAGACGAATAACGTTATTAGCAAAAACATCTGAAGCTACTGTCAAAGAGGTAGTTAGGCTAAAAAAATAGGGTATATTCAGAAGTCTCAGTACCCGTTATGGACTGTTAATCGAGTAATTATGAAAAAATAAAAAACGGTAAATGATGGATATATATTGATTGCAGAGACCTTAATATGACATGTACAAGGATCCATTCCATATCTCTTGAATAGATCAATTGATAGATTCTACTTATGGAAATAAGCTATTATCATTCATGGATTTTTTCTTGGGTACAATTAGATACAAATGGATCAGAAGGACCAGAATCACACTACATTCATCATTGATAGGGGACTTCATTATTATAAGGTTATGCCTTTCGATTTAAAAACTTATTGGGCTATTTACCAACATCTACACATTTGCCATCCAGATGGGAAGAAACATCAAGGTTTATATTGATTATATGATGGTAAAGAGTCGGAGGCTTGGTGATCATTTGCTTGATCTCAAATAAACTTTCTCTAACTTAGAAGCTATTAATTTGAAGTTGAATCTGGAGAATTGCACATCCGGGGTACGATGTTGAATTTTTTTGGGGTATGTTATAAGTGATAAATGGCTTCAAACTGATCCAGTGCAGCTAAATGCATTGCTTGCTATGGACCCTTCCAAATCCACAAAAGAAGTCTAGATATTGACTGGAAGACTGGAAACATTTAATAGGTTTATATCAAGGTCATCAGAGAAACATGCACCATTCTTCCAAGTTTTAAAAAATGCCGATGAATATAATTAGTCTCCTAATTATTTTGAGGCATTTCTTCAGATCAAGAAACATATGTCCTCACCTAAAACTTTATTTAAGCCGATGGTGGAAGAAAGGCTATACGTTTACTTAGTAGTGTCCGACTATGAAATAAGTACGATTTTACTTTGGGAAGTTGATAATTAACCTCGCCCCATTTATTATGTCAGTAAGAGTTTGTTAGATTCTAAAAAGAGGTATCGAAAGTTGGAAAAGTTAGCATTAGCTCTTGTGATAGTAGAGATAAAAATGAGACCCTATTTTCAAGCACATTCCATTATCGTTCGAACTTATTTTTCACTTAAACATATGCTAGAAAAACCAGATATGTTGGGTTGGATGACCAAGTGGTCCGTGGAATTGAAGGATTACAATATTGATTTCTCTCATCGAACTGCAATCAAAGCACAAGCTGTCATGGATTTTCTGGTTGAATTCCATTTGGAACGACCATATGTGGGATCCTTCCTTTATTGAGAAGCCTATGAAAGAATTGGTAGTTCGAGCAGATAAAGTGACTAATATATTGGGTTATGGGGTAGGAATTTACTTAATATATCTCTAATTTAGTTTAAATTACATGACGGGGAGGGCTCAACTCACTGTGGCTATAAAGCTTTAACCAGAAGAATTTTATTAATAATATATTATTGGTCTTCGATCATGACAGATGTTAAAGAATTACTTACATTATGTAATCCATGCCAAAGATTTAGAAATGCAATATATGTGCTAGCAATCCTTATGAAATCAATATATGAAGCGGTACCGTTCAATAGATAGGGTCTTGATCTAGTGGGACCCATACTAATGGCATACATAGGCTGTTGAACTATTATACTAGTAGTGGATTATTTCTCTAAGTGGTGGAAGTTGCACCTCTCTTTGGAACTATCTCTAAAGCAGTGATCAGGTTTATCTTCTACAATATATATATATATTAGATTTGGGATCCTTAGAAGCATTACAACAGATAATGGCCTCAAATTTAAAAATCGGTACATGGAAATGTTTTGTACTTTATGAGGAATTTGGCATTGTTTTTCTTCACCTTTTCACCCTCAAGCCAATGAGAAAATGGAGGTTGTGAACAAAAATATTCTGATGGGTCTAAAAAATAATTTAAAAGGGACGACATGCGGTAACACCAATTGAATCTACCCTCTCATCATTCTAATTTTAAAAATAATCCAAAACATATAATGATACAGCTACAAGAGCTCAATTAGACTTGATTGAAGAAAAACAAATTAAAACTCACTTGAGAACTGTATATTATCAAGGTTTAACGAGAAGCAAGTATGCATCTAGAGAATGATATGTTACTGCCCTTGCCCCAAAGGCATTGGAAAATATGACAGATACGACGGAATAGTAATTACTAGAGTCCTCATCGGATTCAAGCGATATAGATGATTCAAAAGAGACTCATAGTGCAGTTATTCCAATTGAGAAGGTCGAGTTAAAAAAAATTTCCAAATGAGAATTTTGTTAGGATTGAAGCTAAGCTTCCATTAGAGATAAAAGAAAAAGTGTTGTCATTTTTGTCCAAGAATTTTCATGTACTTTCTTGGTGTAATGAAGACGTAACGGGTGTACCAACGAGTATCATTTTTCATAAACTGGCTGTACGATCTGATGCGAGCCTTGCCATACAGAGACGAATAACGTTATTAGCAAAAACATCTGAAGCTACTGTCAAAGAGGTAGTTAGGCTAAAAAAATAGGGTATATTCAGAAGTCTCAGTACCCGTTATGGACTGTTAATCGAGTAATTATGAAAAAATAAAAAACGGTAAATGACGGATATATATTGATTGCAGAGACCTTAATATGACATGTACAAGGATCCATTCCATATCTCTTGAATAGATCAATTGATAGATTCTACTTATGGAAATAAGCTATTATCATTCATGGATTTTTTTTCTTGGGTACAATTAGATACAAATGGACCAGAAGGACCAGAATCACACTACATTCATCATTGATAGGGGACTTCATTGTTATAAGGTTATGCCTTTCGATTTAAAAACTTATTGGGCTATTTACCAAAATCTACACATTTGCCATCCAGATGGGAAGAAACATCAAGGTTTATATTGATTATATGATGGTAAAGAGTCGGAGGCCTGGTGATCATTTGCTTGATCTCAAATAAACTTTCTCTAACTTAGAAGCTATTAATTTGAAGTTGAATCTGGAGAATTGCACATCCGGGGTACGATGTTGAATTTTTTTGGGGTATGTTATAAGTGATAAATGGCTTCAAACTGATCCAGTGCAGCTAAATGCATTGCTTGCTATGGACCCTTCCAAATCCACAAAAGAAGTCTAGATATTGACTGGAAGACTGGAAACATTCAATAGGTTTATATCAAGGTCATCAGAGAAACATGCACCATTCTTCCAAGTTTTAAAAAATGTCGATGAATATAATTAGTCTCCTAATTATTTTGAGGCATTTCTTCAGATCAAGAAACATATGTTCTCACCTAAAACTTTATTTAAGCCGATGGTGGAAGAAAGGCTATACGTTTACTTAGTAGTGTCGGACTATGAAATAAGTGCGATTTTACTTTGGGAAGTTGATAATTAACCTCGCCCCATTTATTATGTCAGTAAGAGTTTGTTAGATTCTAAAAAGAGGTATCGAAAGTTGGAAAAGTTAGCATTAGCTCTTGTGATAGTGATGATAAAAATGAGACCCTATTTTCAAGCACATTCCATTATCGTTCGAACTTATTTTTCACTTAAACATATGCTAGAAAAACCAGATATGTTGGGTTGGATGACCAAGTGGTCCGTGGAATTGAAGGATTACAATATTGATTTCTCTCATCGAACTGCAATCAAAGCACAAGCTGTCATGGATTTTCTGGTTGAATTCCATTTGGAACGACCATATGTGGGATCCTTCCTTTATTGAGAAGCCTATGAAAGAATTGGTAGTTCGAGCAGATAAAGTGACTAATATATTGGGTTATGGGGTAGGAATTTACTTAATATATCTCTAATTTAGTTTAAATTACATGACGGGGAGGGCTCAACTCACTGTGGCTATAAAGCTTTAACCAGAAGAATTTTATTAATAATATATTATTGGTCTTCGATCATGACAGATGTTAAAGAATTACTTACATTATGTAATCCATTCCAAAGATTTAGAAATGCAATATATGTGCTAGCAATCCTTATGAAATCAATATATGAAGCGGTACCGTTCAATAGATAGGGTCTTGATCTAGTGGGACCCATACTAATGGCATACATAGGCTGTTGAACTATTATACTAGTAGTGGATTATTTCTCTAAGTGGTGGAAGTTGCACCTCTCTTTGGAACTATCTCTAAAGCAGTGATCAGGTTTATCTTCTACAATATATATATTAGATTTGGGATCCTTAGAAGCATTACAACAGATAATGGCCTCAAATTTAAAAATCGGTACATGGAAATGTTTTGTACTTTATGAGGAATTTGGCATTGTTTTTCTTCACCTTTTCACCCTCAAGCCAATGAGAAAATGGAGGTTGTGAACAAAAATATTCTGATGGGTCTAAAAAATAATTTAAAAGGGACGACATGCGGTAACACCAATTGAATCTACCCTCTCATCATTCTAATTTTAAAAATAATCCAAAACATATAATGATACAGCTACAAGAGCTCAATTAGACTTGATTGAAGAAAAACAAATTAAAACTCACTTGAGAACTGTATATTATCAAGGTTTAACGAGAAGCAAGTATGCATCTAAATTCGAAGAAGAGACTTCGAAGTGGGATTCAAGGTTTTAAGGATGTGATCTCTTTTCTCATTCGATAGGCGTTCCATGGTCACTTTATCAAGGGCCTATTGATTTTTAGTGATGTGATCTCTCCGAAGCTGGATGATTGTAGCCCTTCCTAAGTAGCCTTCACCTGTGCAAGCTCATTTTGATCAAATTTGACTTCATCTACTAAACCATCGACATGTGTTTTTTTCTATTCAAGGATCTTCTTTTGATTGCTATTTGCCTCTTGAAGAGAAGTGATGGTCTCTCTGTGTGCATTTACCTCCCGCTCTAGCTCAACAATGGGCCTTAAAAAGCTTAAAACCAAATACCCTAGTGTATAATTTTAATTTTACAACTCAAAGGGTACACCATCAAACACCATGTTTGTAGTATTATCTGTAGATTCAACGAAATAATTTTCAAAAGCATCAAAGTCAATCCCTCCTATGGGCCCCATCAAATTTTCTTCTCCATATATTTTCCTGTCAAGTGTTGGGAACAATAGGGAAGAAGGGTCAGATACTGGGAGTATCAGAGGATCAACAATTGGTATAGTAAGAGAGATAATATCCGAACGGAGGATGAACTCCGAACAATTAGTTGTTCTTTTCATATTATTTTATCTCTTGTCACTATTATGTTTGCTTCTTTTGAGTGGATTTTTCCTCATGGACACATGAAACTCTGCGGGTGCATCACCCTTTTCGGCATTGGCAATAACTACAGCTAGCAGGGTTTCACCGATTGCAGCTAATTACTCATCTGGTTGCTCCTCGGTTTCAACTTTGATTGTGCCTTTTGTTGAGCCTTGATTATTTTTCTTATCTTTCTTATTCCGATGGCTGGGGGATCTGGTCCTCGTTGGAAGAAATATCTTTCCATCTGCTGCTTCAACTCTTTTCAAGATAGCCGATACATGGGGAGGAGTAGTTAATTGCTCGCACGTTAACTCCCGCTCGGAGCTAGTCCTCAATAGATGACTCTGAGCTAAATTATTAGGAGTTAAACATTGGTGAAAGCTATTAGACCATTTTCCTTGGTCCATTGATTTAATTTCTTGAAAGTAACCTTTATATCTTCCAGATTATGCAAATAAGGCTTTGATATAGCTATAAATAAAAAAAGGTGAGAGATAAGTTGTGAAAAACAGATATATTAGAAACAGTAGGCATTCAAAGGGCTACTCGTATTCTTCTAAAACCTGGTGAGCCGACTCGGATTACCTTGAGAGGTAATGTTCTTACCATTCTCCCACCGGCCACTTAATAATGATACAAATTATTAGAGACTTAAGACAATTGGAGAAAAGTTGTTATAAGTAGTTTTATAAATTTATTTGGATGAGATTTATATTAACTGTAAATGTAAGAGGCTAAAACACAATTTTACCACTTGCATAACTACTTCAGTTAATCTCATAACATTCATATAAATAGGGTTAAGAACTATAAATAAATGGATAAGACTTCTGATTCTTAAACCAAGTCTTATTGTTTGATTCTCTCACTACAACTTAATCACTCTCTTTCTCTCTCTAGAATTAGTGATATAATTCAATTCTTGTATTAGAAATATCTTACACTTAACATTGGCGACCACAGTGGGAGGAGGCAAGGTACCTAGATTAAATCTATCACCAGAAATTACAATATTCGTTGTTAGCGATATTGATCATAATGGAACCAAAAAAACAGGAACTGATCCTACAGTTCTTGTTTTAATTGAGGTGATTAAATCAGATGTGCTCATGGAAGAAAATCGAGTTAATAGTTAAGTTTCGGAGCAACATGATCAATCTGATATTAAAAATCGAATGAATCAGTTGTTAGAGAAAATAATTGTTTTAAATGATGAGTATGTTCGAAGAGAGCAACAAATTCAATATGGTAGATTGAAATCCGAGGTACGTCCAAAGTAGGAAAAAAAGTATTGGGAAAACAATATGATTAGTCTTACGCAACTCATCGAATTCGAAGTGATCATAAAAAAATGCATTTTCAATCAGATAAAGAACATCATTTTTCGTGGAAAGAAAAGAAGGATAAACATTGATATATTTCATCCATCAATATCAAATTTTCTAGCTCCAATTTTGAGGATAATTTGTTTAAAAATAAAATACCAAAATTCTTTGAAGGGAGAAGGAAGTTGGAATAAACAATCACGCAAAGAGTACAAATCAAAGAAGAAAAGTAGACCTTAGAATGTGAGGGATAATTTATGATATGAGGGAAATACGTCCAAACAGTACGTTAACACAACAGACCAAAATTTGTATGCAGTTATGGGAACCAAGGGAGATGATTAGTATATGCAAGGAGTATAGTGGAGAAATTATCCTTTTTCTACTGAAATTAGATCAATACCTCTTCTGAGGCGCTTCGATATTTCAAAGGTAGACAAGTTTGATGGAATGCAAAGTCTAAGGGGATCTATAACTAACTTTAGGCTTTTTTACACTACTTTCCGATGAAAATTTGTAGGAAGCAAGGAAATGTGTGCCAATGGTGATAAAATCATACAATATAAATACATAGTGGAGGAAAATTAGAAAAAAATACTAGACGGTTCGTATTACCAAAAATAGAGTTGGAAGATTGTGAAAAACTTGTTCTTATGGCAACTTTTAGACAAGGGTTGCATCCTAGAGATTTGGAAAATGAGACTACTAGAAGAAGAGCTTTGACATTAGGAGCTTTGATGGCTCAGGTATAAGAATATATTAAAGTAGAAGAGTCAACTAGAGTTTGAGGTGGTTTAAGTTTTACTCAAAGATATTCAGGGCATACATTTATGGGCCAAGGGTATCAAGGCAACACATCGAAATTCCAAGCACCATCTCGTCCAAGGACAAACACTAATCTACCTTCTCGAACAAAAATGGCTCCTACTCATGTTCCTAACTATCAAACTCATCGGTCGAGGAACAATCAGTGGATAATACCAAAATATTTTTCGGAGTTAACTGAGAATGTAGATGTTATTTTTTAGAAATTTAAATGTCAGGTGTGATCAATTCAGATATTTCTTAATTATTTATCCTGTTAAAACTATGTTCATATGAGATTATTTGTCACATAAATGTTCGTATGAGACTATCTGTCACATAAATGTTTGTATGTGGATATTTCTAGAGAGATAAACTAAATAAGTAGAGAGAGAAAGAGACCAAAAGAATAAATGTAACAATCATTGACTAATTATTAGACCTTTTCCCAAAAAGGGAATGTCCTTTATATAGTACATGAGGTAAGTTCTGAATTTACATATTTACCCTCTTCTCACCTATCTCTACTATTTATAAACAAGCTTACTAGTTATTACATACGACCCCCTGAACCCTTATGTTTGCTTTAGTTTAGTCCTTGACATTTAATCACATCAGTTTAAACCTTTTATTAATCATATTAAAGTTTATTCCTCACCATATTTATGTCCCCTTATCAGTAGCCCCCCAATCCTTGTAAAGGTACTTGAACAAGGACTGATTTGTAGAGATAAACCTTTCTTCCTCCTGAGCCCTCTCAATTTTTTCTTCCTCTCGGTTTCCTTGTCGGACTGCTCCCTCAAATTTTATTTTTGTTGAGCTACTTCTTTGTTGACTTCTTCTGATAAGTTCTTTTCCTGATGTCCTCAGATTATTGTGCTTTCACTTCCCCGTCGGATTATTACTCCTTTGATATTTCCTTAGACCCATGAAGTGGATTTTTATTTTCAATGGATCTCATCGGATATTCCATTGGCGTAAAGTTCCTTGAATAATTCATTATCCTGGGTGCTTCATTAGATTCATGAATTCACCATTAACAATGATGACCTTATATTCCCCCATCATTCACTTTAATTTACATGCACTCTTCTATCTGTTAATTGTGTCAAAAATATTTTAGACTGATGACATCAATACTGACGACGTGTCGGTTACTTCCTAACACACGCCAACATGCCTTCTATAATTGTTTGTAACGAAAAAAACGTATCAAATAATTTTTCACACATCCCAACACTTTTACGCGTCGAGTCATCACTTAAAGCCGTTGGTTATCGAAAAGACCATTCAACTTATTTGTGCCCTCACACCCTTAGAAGCTCATACCTCTTCTATAAATACTTGTATTCACTCATAGTTTCTGGTTTGCGCAAATTTACTCTGATATGAAAGTGGGAATTTGAGGACTAAAACGTGAATAATGTAAGTTTAAGAGAATAATTGTAACTATGTAATATTATTAAGGACTAAGGGTAATTTACCCTCTTTTGTAACCGAATTCATTTTAAGGCTAAGTCTTGGCCTCTTGATATAAAGGACAAGGCTAACCTAATAAAGGGGTTGAACACATTTATATTTTACTGAATTGTACTTGGACTTTCTCTCTCTAAAAACTCTCTCTCTCTCTCTCTCTCTATAAAATTCACATATAACATCTTCCTAGGATATCGTTCTTAATATCTGAACTCACCAAATTGGCGACTCTACTAGGGACAAAATTAAGAATCAGTGACTTGTCTGTTGAAATTTTAATACAATCTTCTTATTTTTTCGTTTGAATCTCATATAATGAATCCCAAAAACAATTTGATCGGTGATGGAAAATTTAAAAGATGACTCGCAAAGAAACAAAAATAGGTTGGATGGATCAACTCCGATCCAAACTCAATCAGACATTAAGATGCGTATGAATTAGCTTTTAGAAAAAATAAATGCGCTAAATGAAAAATATGAACAACGAGAACAAGAAATCTACTCGGCGAAGCTCAAATCCGAGGTGAGAAGAGAGTATGAAAAGACTGATATGAGAGATCAATCTGATCGGTCCTGTGTCGATCAACGACCTAAAAGTGAACATAAAAAAGCGCGCTTCGTATCTCCTAAAGAGCGTTATTCCTCTCGTAAGGGGAAAAATACAAACAAAAGTATATAAACTCTAGTGATGAAGAGGTAGAAACCTCTGCTTCAAGCTTTTAAAGATATATGGGTTCTTCGAAAGAGGAATCAGACAGAGAGTAGTCGAGGAAGCATAAAAAGGAAAACAAATCTAAAAGGGACAATGTTCCTCGTTCTATATGGTGTGAAGGGAACACTTCGAATCAGTATACTGAGACTGATCGAAATCTATATGCAGTAATGGGAACCGATGATCAGTTTGTGCAAGGTGTCGACTGGAGAAACTCTCCGTTGACAAGTGAAATTCGTTCTATAACTCTTCCGAAGCGTTTTGACATTGCTAAAATGGAAATGTTCGATGGGATACAGGATCCCGATGACCACATCAAACAATTTAAGAACTATATGATGAACTTTGAAGATGACGAACGGCTGGTGTGTCGTGCATATTCGTAGACTTTCGAGGGAACAACTTTAAAGTGGTACAATCAGAATTCTAACGGGGTCTATTTCAAACTTTAGGGATTTTTACACTGCTTTTCGAAGGCAGTTTGTGAGGAGTAAAGAAATGAGGGCAAATGGAGATACCATTATCCAGTGCAAGCAGGAAGCTGGAGAAAAATTGAAAGATTATACGAAGAGGTTCGTTTTGACTAAAGCAAGTTTAGACAATTGTGAAGAAAATATGGCGATGATGACTTTTCGTCAAGGATTATTGCCTGGGGATTTATCCAAAGAAAATACAAAGAGGAGAGCTTTAACTTTTGGAGATTTTATGACTCAAGTTTAGGATCAGATAAAGGTCGAGGAGTCAACTAGAGTCCAAGGAGGATCGATTAACACTCCAAAGAATTTGAGTCAGGTGGTCAATAACCAAGGGAAACCCTCGAATGGTAATGGTAATCAACAGACACGACAGAAGAACATAAATTTGCCACCTCGAACTGGTAGATATTCAAATCATGCTTCATCCTAGACTATAACAGACCAAGGCTAAATCAATGGGTTATGCCAGAATATTATGTTGATTCGATAGAAAACGTGGCTATGATTTGAGATAAGAACAAGAGCTTTGTAAAGTTTAGGAAGCTAGCTCCAATAAGTAGGCCAAGGGAGAAAAGGAATAATAAATACTGCAAGGGATAATTTGATGATGATACCGGGCATGATACCAATGATTGTATTGCTCTGAAAATAGAGGTTCAGACTTTGATCGAAAATAGGAAACTCTTGACTAATATAAAGTCACAAGGGAGCGGTTCAAAAATGCAACGTCAACTTCGAAGGCTGAACCAGTTGAGAATTTGATGATCTTATATTCAAAGGTTGAAGCATTTGATACTTCTTCGGAATATATGAAGAAGGATCCGTACATGTTGCTTTTGATGGAAGTTAAAGAGCCAATAGAATAGGGGCATGTGTGAAATTTATGCAAATATTTTGAGTCACTACCCATTTTTGGAGGCTATTCGATGAATGACAACTCAGATAGTTTGAGAAAAAGACATTTTTTCAATTTGACAACCCAAATTGAAGGGAAAATTTCTACACATTTGTATGGGAAAAAGGCTATTCCTTTCATTTTGTTTGATGAAGATGATCTGCGAGGAACAGCAGAGCCACATGAGGATGTTGTGGTTATTGGGCAGAGGTGGCTGGCGTCAAAATTCGACGTGTAATTATTGATACTGGTAGTTCTACTAATATATTTTTAAGTCAACTTATGATAGAATGAGAAATCCACCTCGAATTTCTTAATTAGATCGAACAATTATAAAATTTACGGGTGTAACGGCTCGTGTTGTTGGGGAATTCGAGGGAGAATTAAGTTTGGGAAAAGAACCATTAAAAAAGAAGGTCCATGCGCTCTTTGTGGTGGTGAACTGCCCCACGAGTTACAATGTTATTTTTGGAAGGTCATGGATTTCTAGAATGTATGGGGTTGTATCAACAGTTCACTAATGCTTCAAGTATGTAGTTGGAGATCGGATTGGGGTCGTTCAAGGCGACCAAAAGGTAGTCAGATAATGTTATGCCACTGCACTCCGGATTCAAGGATCCATCGGTGGGGATTTAATACATGAATAGCAGTCAGAAGGGGTTACCTCGGACTTAGAAGAAAAAGTTGACGATCCGAGGAAAACCACAAGGTCTTTAACAGGAAGTGAAAAAATTGAGGAGTTTACTTTTTCAGAAGGAAGAGTGCTTTGAATTGGAACCTTACTGACCCCACTTTTACGTCAACAACTGCTAGACTTTTATCTGTTAATCTGGATGTTTTCGCTTGAAAGACGGAGGATGTAACAAGGGTGCCAATCGATGTGATTCATCACAGCTTGGCTATTGATCCGAAGTTGAAGCTAATAATTCAGAAAAAGGGCATTCTCTTCGGAAAAAGAGGAAGCAATTGTTTCTGAGGTGGACCGGTTATCCAAGGATACAATCAAATTCAAATGGATTCAAAAGATAAAAAATACACAACTTTCATAACTGATAGGGGGTTGCACTGCTATAGGGTTATGCCTTTTGGATTGAAAAATGTTGGTGCCACTTATCACAAGTTGATGAATAAAGCTTTTGCCACTCAAATCGGAAGAAATATGGAAGTATATATAGACGATATGGTGGTAAAACGTTTAAAGGATGATGTGCATCTTGATGATTTAGAGGAAGCGTTTTTGAATTTAAGGGAAATCAGGTTAAAATTGAATCCTGAAAATGTACCTTCAGAGTTCGATCAGGGAATTTTTTGGGGTATGTCATCAGTGAAAAAGGAATAGAACCTGACCTAGAAGCTTTGATAACAATGAATTCACCTCGGTCTATTAAAGAAGTGCAAAATTTTAACAGGAAGGTTAGCAACACTTTCTTTCAAGTTTTACGAGGACCAAGCAGATTTGAATAAACATCAGAATGTGAGGCAACATTCACAAATATCAAGAATTTGTTATCATCACCAGAAGTATTGTCAAAACCTCGAAATGGAAAGAAGCTCTTTTTGTACATTGCGGTATCAGATTTTGCACTAAGCGCAGCGTTAATCAGTGAAGATTTAGGAATTCTGAAGCCGGTGTACTACATCAGTAAAAGTTTAGTGGCAACAGAACAAAGGTAATTAAAATTGGAAAAGTTGGCATTAGCATTGGTGATTGCTGCTAGAAAAATGTGCCCCTATTTTCAAGTTCACACTATTGAAGTCCGAACTTCATTCCCTTTGAAAAATGTTTTATAACGACCTGAAATTTCAGGGATAATGACCAAGTGGTCAGTAGAATTGGGGGATTATGATATTTTGTTCACACCTCGAACTGTAATAAAAGTGCAAGCATTGGCAGATTGTTTTGTTGAATTCCGTTCGAGCAGATCAGATGTGGAAGAAAGTAACGAAGACGCAATGGTAAGTTCGAGGTGAGTTATTCGAAAAAATGAAGGATCTAGTGTTTCAGAGTGTAGTGCTGGGGTTCAATTAGTAGCCCCAACTGGAGAGACAATGATTCAATCTATTAAATTTGGTTTTCATGCTTCGAATAATGAAAGATGAATACGAAGGTGCTTTGGCAGGTTTAAGATTGACAAAAAATTATGGCGCAACTTCAGTATGCTTGGAAATGGATTCTCAGTTGTTAGCAAATCAGGTATCTGGATTTTCTAAAGCAAGAAAGGATCGTTTGATTTTATATTTTCAGGAACTTCAGACTTTAATGCTTCTGTTTGATAATTTCGTTGTTGAATATATTGGTCGATGGAGTAACATGGTGGCTGATTCTTTAGCAAATATTGCGTATAACGAATATCCTTGGATTTTCCTACCAGAAACTCCTTCAATTGTTACTCAATCTAGTCAGTGGGAATGTATAAAGGAGTTCTTTGTCACATTTGAAGTTATGCGAGGTGATTGGCGAGCAGATATTCTCAATTCTTTTACTCAAGGAATGTTACCAGATGATACGAGGTTGACCAAAAAATTGAGAGGTAAAACCTTCAGATATATAGTGTTAGATGGAATATTCTATAAAAGGCATTAAACAGGCCATTATTACGATGTCTAGACAAGAAAGAATCACAGGAGGTGTCATCAGAATTGCATGATGGTGAAAGGTCAGCTCATTGCGGGTTTAAAGCTCTATCACGACGAGTTTTTCTTGCAGAATTCTATTGGCCTACAATCATGAATGATGCTAAGAATTTAGTTCGAAGTTGTGATAACTGTTAAAGATTTGCTAATGCTATTCATAGGCCAACGGTGCCACTTATGTCTAGAACCGAGGTTGTACCATTTGATAGATGGGGGATTGATCTAGTGGGGTCTTTGCCGATGGCTTATGGAGGAAGACAGATGATAATTGTAGTAGTGGATTATTTTACAAAATGGGCTGAGGCAGAATCACAAAAGATAATGGACCTCAATTAAATAATAAAGATATGGCTTCATTTTGTACATCAAAATGACAACAATGTTTTTTTATGTCTTTTCACCCTCAAGCTAATGGACAAGTCGTGGTGATAAAAAAAGAATTTTGGATGACTTGAAGAAAAACTTGACAGGCGCAACAGAAAAATAGCCAAATTATTTACAAAAGGTGCTTTGGGCTTATCGGACAACTCCTAGGGAGGCTACAAAAGAAACTCCCTTTTCCTTAGCATATGAAATGGATGCAGTCAGCCCCATAGAATCTATGATGTCATCTTTTAGGATAAATCAATATTCTGAAGGATCCAATGATGAAGTTAAAAGGGAGAATTTAGATTTGATTGAGGAGAAAAGAGTTCGAGCTCATTTGAATGTAATCCATTATCAAACTCTTATGAGGAATATATATGATTCGAAGGTGAAAAGAAGTAAGTTCAAAGAAGGTGATAAGGTGTTGAGAAAAGTGATACATAAAAAGTAGAAAAGTCTTAGAAAAACGGCTTCAAACTGGGAAGGTCCTTATATGGTTGTGGAGAGGATAAAGTGAGGGTCTTATCGTCTTTGTGACTTCTAAAGGAGCATTCTTCAGCACCCATGGAATATATAACATTTGAAACTTTATTGGGAATAGATTTGTCTTTGTATTTTGGATTTTTTACTATTGAATGACGCACTTTTTCCTACCCCGTTGGCCCAGGAAGGTTTTAACGAGGCGCTATGTACATATTCAATATTATCAATAAAATGATTTTTTGGCCAATGGTTGTTTACAAGTGTTTACTTAAAACTATCTTAACAACTTATCAAAGAATGACCATCTTTGAGGTTGATTAAGAGTAGAATGTTCTGAAGTGTTTATTACACTTTTCGAAGAAACAACCATTTTCGATATATTACGTTCAATGAACACATTATAGTTTTTGCAAAGTGCAATGCTCAATAATGCACTGTAGTTTTTTGAAGTGCAACGTTCACCAGATATGCTACCATTAATTCGAAGTGCAACCATTTTCACCAACTTTATAAAGGTATTTGAAGTGGTATACTTACAGTTTTTAGTTATATACTATATGAGTTTCGAAGTACTTATCATATTTATTTTAGAATTGTTAGCATCGAATAATTTATGAAGATGATAAAATAAAAAAATAAGCAAAAAATTTGTCAATTAGATTAATTCTTCGAAGTACAAAAAACAAGTTTCTAATTTGATAAGTACAAAAAGATATGTTTAAAGAGAAATAAAGTTATTCAGACGACTCATCCTCGTCATATGATTCCTCTTTTGATGAAAATGAGTCAGGAATAGGATCAAAGGCTTCACCTGGACGCTTTTCAATATGAATGTCGTTCCAAAAACTTGAGAGGTTAATTCTTGGATAAGTTTCATGAAGTTCTCGTTGAAGAGTAATGGTTGTCTCTTCTTTACCGTTGTTAATGGTAGCCAACATGTGTTTAGAACATTCTGCTTCGGTAGCAGCAACAACAGTTTCCTTTTCCTTCTCAAAATCACTCTTCAATTTGGTTATGTCATCGGTTAACTCTTTATTTTTTGCCTCGCTGGAAGTAAGAGAAGTTTGGAGATTTCAGATTTGGACTTTTCAACAGTCAGCTCATCAACATGTTTAACTTCAAGCTTATCCATCTCATTTTGATGTGAAGCAGTCAACTTTTCTTTTTCAGCAAGATGTGTTGCTCGCAGATGATATTTCATGAAGAGGACGCCTCGAATAAGCTCATACCTTGCTAATTCGTACATATAGAATTGCTCGACCATCTTGCTTTGAAAATTTTCCCTTAGTCATTTATCATCTTCAGCAAGTCCTTTGTAGCAGACCATGTCTTTGGCCAATTTCTTCAAATGATCTTGAGAAGCATCGACTTGGGAAGCAAGTGTTTTGTTGCAGCATTGAGATCCAAAAATGGTTGGAGTGCAGCAAGGATCTTAGGATTAGGTGGAGGAGGAGGAATCGGTGCTGAAATAGGACAATGAATCAGTTCCAACGTTGTAGTTGGAGCAGAGGGACATATAATTTATGGAGACGCTTCGACGGTCACGGTCGTTGGTCTCCCGAAGTGGTGCATATGAGTCTGAAGGTCTTAGAGAACATGATCATGTTCTCCAGCAAGTTCTTGTGACTCGTTGAAATTGATGAAGTTGTCGGGGTCGAAGTGGTCGATGTTTTGATTTTCATCATCAACATTATCTTCAATAATGATCAGAGCATCATTGTTGGTTTCTTGCTCTTCAAGTAGAAGATTTTGCTGATTTTCAGTAATTACGACTTCTTCATCATCGGCTAAAGCTTTATTAGTAATTTTGGACTGTTTCTTTTTCTTTCCATGAGGACTACTGGAAGTTTTCTTTTTCTTCGAAGAAGGTTTATTTCTTATTCTTCTTCTTCAATTGGCGAAAGATTTTGCTCTCCTGTTTTTCTCTTGCGAGGTTTAGTTTTTGGTTGAGTAGAAGAACTAGCATCAGATGTGCTAGTTGTTTTTTTATTCTTCTTTTCGGTTTTTGCCTTCCTTTTTTCTTCTGCGGCAAGTGACTTTCCGATCTGTTGCGGATAGAGAAGAATACCTTGCAGTCAGGATGAACTAACCTTTTAACGTCATGGTGATGATTAGGCTCGCTCATTAAATTTCGAGGAGGCAAGGCTCCCGTTGTGATTGGAAAAAGATGGCTATTGAGAAAGTTGATCGATTGGAAGGTAGTGTGAAAAGCATTGTTCCATTTTTTTCAGCCCAAGAAGCAAGCTTCTTAAAGATGTCATTGGCTGCTGGTCGACAAATAACATATTGCCTCAAAATTGCTGCAATAATTATACAAATAATTAATAAACGAGGAATCGAAACTCATTTATATGAAGGTGGAATGATGTCTACGAATAATAGCTCATTGAGATTGTGATGGCCTTGGTGAGCGATTCTTTGATGTAAATGATTGAGCAGTGGAAGAAAGGCTCTGATTGGATGTTACGTCTCTTGTATGGAAAAACTCCTCCATAATCGATTAACTGAGTAATAGGGGTTGTGCCATCGGAGCCGGGTAGTCTAGCAGCAACTTTAGCTCTTTTTTTATCTTCGTCTAATTTAGACAAACTCAACCAACGGTATTTGGTTAAAGCATTTTTGGCAGTGAACACACGCGCGCACACACACACACACACACCGAAATATTACCGAAGATAAAATTTGCGGTGGTAAAAGTAGTAAAGAGAAAAATATAACTAGCGATTAACTTGATAATAATGGTATGATGCGATGTCACTCTCTAGAAAGAAAATTTTCTCTCTTGAAAAGTTGCTTGACTGAAAAATTGAAAGGAAAACTTATATAACGGATTGTAGAAGACCATTTGGTTCATCTCTAGAGAAGTGGAAACGATACCAATAATTATAATTCATAAGAGAATGGAAGCATTTTCAACTATGGGTCTGCATCACCTATGTCAGAGCAAGATCGTAGGTGTAATCAAGTAATAACACATGTCGCATAGTGTGTTCGGTTAACAAACTTGAAGTTTATCAACAATTGTATCTGAACGATGCCATCACCAGGTTAATGCTTATTTTTTTGGCACCCGCCACCAGGTTTAGTGATAAATTCTCCAACTATGAGTACGAAGTCTTAAAATCAAGAATGGATTTACTGACATAATAGATGACTTGACATGTGCTTTATTATTCCCTTACTAAAATTGCATTGGAAGTATGATCATAAACTTCTAAATAGAAGTAAAGAGTAACATGTGGTTATGGAGATTGTAGGACTTTAGGAGAGGCTAAATACTTTTTAATTTTCCGGAATATTTAAGTATCAAGTTGAACCATCCGACCCCTTTACGATTCAGACAAAAACGCTCACTTGTCAGAATATTTGGAAATAAAACGATTTAAAACATCCAACATCTTTGTGAATACATGAAACATCTTGATTTTTCAAGATGGAGCCACAACCACTAAATTAGACAAATGGTTTGAGTACGCTTAGATTCTTTTTTTCATACCAAGCACCTTGAAAAATATTTTTGTAGCCGACTCTAAAAATACCTTTTTACGGATTAAGTTTTAAATTTTTTGCTCGAAGGTTTTCAAATTTTTATTCCAAATATTTCAAGTGGCTTTATTTATTTATTTTGATCAGTATATCATCGATATATGTTTGAAATATTTTCTTGATTATACTAGAGAAATTCTTGCTCATTCGAATTGTCTATGTCACATAAAACTATGAGAGAGGAGGAGGGGGGAATCTTTATATGTTAGGAGCAATATATCTAGTGTGATGCTATCTAAGTATGCATCAGATACCACGAATTACGTTAATCTTTTCATTCACACACTAATGCATAATAGATATAATTTTATTGATCTGATTGAGCAATAGATGCCTAAAAATAACATTTTACGATGAATGGCCGACTAATACAATTAAGAGGAATATTACTTCGTTTCTGCAATCTATTTACCATAATACGATATCTACTTTAACAAGTACTAGGGTCCCAGATTCGTTTAAAAATTGTTAAGACTCTTGTAGAGGGTGATAAAGGTATTATCTTTGGATTTGACCGTAGCTCTTCTTGAAGAGAATACTTGTAGATCTGTATGTATTGATTATCTTATGTTATCGACTCCAACGATTTTGGAAAATATGATTACTACATCTAAATAGGGTTCTACTACCTCCCTCAAGTCATCATTATTAAAGCTGATATAATAGAAATGACTCATGTAAATGTGAGTTTCAGTTTTACTTATATGTTGGACCTCAAAGTCAATAATGTGACGTTTCATGAAAGATGTGGTGTTTCATGTGACAGTATCTCATCCATTGGATATTCATACTACTTGTCTATCTAGATCAGGATCCTAGTATTCATTTCATGCTTCATGGATTTTCATTATCTATACCACTCATGGTGCTGCAACTTTGAGTGTTGTCTATAAGAGCTCAACCGTAGGCATTAGTTGCTGAGTTAGTGGATTTTTTTAGAAGTCTGAAGGGATTACAATGAGAACATAAGACCCCTAAGAGGTTGATATTTTTAATAACACATGGTTCAAGTACCCACTATGTTGAGATCACTAGAAGCATAACAACGATCTATGACCGAGCTAAAGATTCAACTCGACTAAAAAGCAGAAGAACATATGATCGTCAAATAAGTTCAAAAATCCTAACAAAATATATAAATACCACAACGATGTTGGCAATCAGACCCAATATTGCAGAGCTATGAAATATAAGATTTAGAAACTAATTGATGAAATTAAACTTCTTAAATTTTTCAAGGGTCAAATCCCTCTTACTTGTAAACAAAATCCAACCAATCGGTCGCCAAGGCCCAAAGCCAAGCCTCTTTAGGAAGCAACGAAATTTGCAGCACCACCAACATGCAAAACTATAACAGTTTAAAAAGCTTGAAACAAGTTCTGGATTTCGACCCAAACATGCATATAATCAGGACGTTTGTTGGAGAAACACCCTCGTACAGATAACCATTTCCTCTTGAAAGCATTACATCGCTGACTTTAAGGTCCAACAAATCAACTAGACTTTGGCTCACCTCTACAATATTACTTTTTTCTCATATCATTTTGGATGATGCCGAATTAAGAGGGTGATATGACCCTATGAGGATATAGTAATCATCATTGTATAAATTACAAAAGTTGAAGTTTGAAGAATCATGTTTGATACATAAATCTCTATGAATATCCTTTTTAAGAAGAACTACAATAAAATATGAAACAAACATATCTCTCACTCTTTAAAAGAGTCAAAGACTAGATGCTATCACGGGATGAAGGATGAGATGCAAAACAAAAATACAGTACCTCTTCATGATAATAGATCATTTTTAATAACTTTATCTTTGGCCGATATTGACTCAATTGTATGCATATTATCGTGTCTACTATGCATAAGTTCATACGCTATATTATGAATAGAAAAATTAATATTATCTGAAATAGTCAACGTGTTGCCAAAGAATGTTATGCTACTTCCCTTAATCTGTGAAAATAACAATTAACCTGAAGCCTCATTGTCTTAGATAATATAGAAAATTCGAGGGAGGCCACCTGAATAATTGGGTATGAGAACAAATATAGGAAGTTACATTTGGAATAAGATAAATAGTCTGTATTTGGAAAAATGTGGGTTTTACGAACTAAATTATTAGCATGTTTATCCAACAATTCAAATGTTTTTTCCTGGTTTCTGAAAACCAGTTTTCGGTCGATTAAACACAAACACAAACCATTTTCTCATGAGAAAAACGAGCTTATCATTGACAACATCAATAGACTTAGTCTGATTGGCCATATGAATGAAATATTATACCATATTTAGACCCTGAATCCGATCCTTGTAAAAACTAAAAATGGAAAACAAATGATGTGTGTGGAATTTACTAACTTTAATTGAGTTTGCCTAGATGATCCATTCCCAATACTATGAATTTAAAAATTGGTGGATGTCACTTCAGGCTACAATCAATGCAATGCATATGAGGAACACACAATTTTAATAACTGAACGAGGTTTACGTTAGTACATGGTAATTTTTTTTGTCTAAAAAATGTAAGTGCGACATATCAACGTTTGATGAACGTAACTTTATCTAACCAAATTAGATGTAATATTTAGGCATACATCGATAATATGTTAGTCACAAAAAAAATGAAGGCACCTAGCAGGTCTGAAAAACACATTAAGAGACTTCCGAGTAATCAACATAAAAATCAATCCATATAAAGGTATATATACAAAATAACTCGAGCATCACAGAATCTAAATTTTGCAAAATAACTTTCAAGTTAGAATACCATGTGCATGCTCCCCAAGCTAGTTTTCTGACTATATTACCCACTTTTATATTGGGATCATCTCGAAAGATGATCGACAAAATTATCGTTATGTGAAAACACATAAAAACTATGTAAAAAATAATTCATTTCTTCTCCTTACTGAACTTACAATATGGTCATATTGTAAAAAACACATCAACCTATATCGACAAAAAATATTTGTTTTTATTGAAACCTTCGAGTAACAACAAAGGTATTCTACTTGAAATAATGGATTTGAAGGAGAATTTTCCCATATTCTCTTCTCTAACCTATTTGTAATGTTTTTTGGTGAGGAAATTCCACCTCATTCGAAGAGATTTTGGGAGGGGTAGTTCTTGCATATCTTTGGAATCCTCAAATGAAAGAGTGAATTTTTTTTATGATTTTCTTTGCGATGCTTTTACAGAAAACCAACAAAGATATTCCTTGGATATATATATATATATTTTGGGGACTATACGATGCATGCCGGTTATTGGTCATGAGGTATTAACTCCTAATAATTACCCAAGTTCAGGTCAAGCCATGTCGGGTACATGAATCATATGAATGACTTATTCTTCTTTCGATAGAAGTCAATGTAAACCGTTAAACATGACTCTCTGGTTTATTGAGCTCTACATCATGGAGATTTCATTCCTTAGTAAACTCTATAATGGAATCATCTAAACCATAATCAATTGTGATTTTTTACGAACAACTAATGCGAGCATCTAATCTATTTAAGATATTTTTCCTTAAGAATATCTACTTTGACCGACAAGTCCTTCAGACCTGCCATTCTGCTTTGGTATAAGTCTTAAAGGTATGCAGCTTATTCTAAATAGACAATTTTTATCTCCGGATTGAACAACCAAGAGTAATCATAATTTGTTGCTCTCTTTTTCGTAAATAACTCATGTACCAATCATGATTATTCCCGATATTTTCCCTAAGAGCAGATTTTACGTCTACGATAGACCCGTTCTCCAAACGCATGCCCATCTTTGATGGCGACGACTAAAAAGCATGCATCATTGTTTTATTATATTGTTACACCTTTGCTATCATTTTAAAATCATTAAAATGGTTTTTCAAAATTTTTATATTTTATTATAAAATATCATTTACATTAACAAAATAACGAGGAATAATAATGAACTAACCTTAAACCCAAACTCCACTTGTTGAGCCGCAAACTCTAATACAGAGCTCTCAGATCCCTTGATTCGTTGTTGCAAAGAAACATTTGAGAAAGTATATCTTCAACCTTTATGGGGAATGTTGGTACAATAATTGCAAACATCAACTCTCGTTCGATAACATGATCTGAATGACCTTTCAACTACTAAGGGGAGAAACCCATTTGAATAATATCTTCGCAATGTTCCACGATGGAAGAAACCAAATGATCCAATTATTTTTCTAAGATAATAATCGAGGGATTAATAAATAAATACTTACCTCTATAGGCACGATAGACGACCTCACAATGATCTTTACTCTGCTTAAGGGTATCATCGGAGTGTATGAAACATATTTTTTTTCTTAAAACTACTTTCTTTGGTCATTTTTAGATTTATCTTACTCATCTTGCCATTGTGTGTCATATGAATGAGCCGTTTCTTAATGAACCAACTCGTTCAAGAACCATCAACCTTGTTCAGTTGTTGCAACTCAACTACTAGTTCTCAACTATTGAATTTTTTAGCTTGGCTCTTTTGAAGACTTTAAGATCAGTAATTATTAGATTTTTACCTTCACTATATTTGAAGGCTTTGGGTTCTCCTTACCTTTAGTAGGAAAAAAGGTTGAGAACACCTTGTTAATCAAATTAAAACTTTCATATCCAGAATAGGGAGTACCTTCACACTAATCAAACACCTTTGTGTCTTCTAAGTTGACAGGGATAACAATAGCTACGACTACGCTCACCATCAAATTTTCACCAGGAAGAAGCACCTGATATGATTTGTCTTCTATAGGCCAATAACTAGGTACGATGAAGTTTTCGAAGAAATTAACACGGAATATGATTTCCCCACTTCAATAAGGTAACCCCGCTCAATCGGAAAAACTTGTTCTTCAATAAGTCTTTCCTTTCAATAAAGAGATGAGGGTATTTTGAAATTATGTAACATGTAACTAATATATGTACATACAAAGTTATACAAATTATATTCAAAGATAACAACTTACTGATAAATACCCAATCATTGATACTGGTCGCTTCACTACAAGGTTTGTTTGTCTCCAAAGATCCGGTGACAAAGACAAAAGTTATTTTCCTTTGTTTCTTAAAATGCGAAAAAATATATGCATATTTTATACACGATATGGATAAAAGTTATGATTGTGATGACCATCAATGTTTCCATTACAAAAGAAAACTTAACATAGTTTGTGATCATAATCAAGAATATTAGTAGTCTCAAACCGTTTGGTACCAACTGACTATGATACATTAGACAATCAGAAATAAAAATACAAAACATCAAGTAAAGGGGAATACATACTCTTGCATCAAGCACATGAGTAAATAATGTTACTTCATCACTAAAATAGTCTGATAGCGTCTCCCCCTCAAAGGAAAATCTAATCCTCACAAATGCAGGGATATTGTAATGCGATCAAAAACTTCAATTGGTCATCACTAACATCACATGACTCATGAATTACTTAAGAAGGCAAGTGAACATCCATATTCATGCGAATATTTCTCCTCACATGTGTTGAATCCCTAGAAACATTGGTCGCTAGTGCCTCCACCATAATCATTACCTTGGAAATTTAAAAGAAATCTCTCGTTTGTCATTTTTTGGAGTGAGAGCCCAAGCTCTTCTCGGTCTCCGCATTAATTATTTATCTTTAGATTACCCAGAGTCCTCATGTGCTATATACTTCCGTAATATTTTTATACAAATAAAGAGAAGATAATTTTTTTACAAAAAGGAAATTTAAAAGAATTACAATTTTTAAAAAAGTAAGAAAAATAATACAACAACAATGATATTATAGAAAAAACATTTATCTCTTGATCATGTAAGTGTCATTAAATCATCTACTACGTGAATGCCATCTGCCAAACACCATATGGAAAACTGTCATATAAGTGTCATTAAATCATCTACTATGTGAATGCCATCTGCCAAACACCATATGGAAAACTGTCAGTATATATGCGCGAACGCCACATGCGAAACACTCTATGGATAGCCGTCAACACATCTGATATCGTGTTTCACTCCATAGATAAAACACTTCACGCACTTGCGATTCTTCAATATATTTTTCATTTAATAAAAAATTGACTCCTTTATAATTTGTGTTGAAGGGCTCAGAATAATAAGAAAAACTCGTTTGACACACTAATTTTATTTTCATTTTTTTTCTAGTAATACATATGTTATTTTTTACTTTGAAGTAGTAAAGGGATACCTACTTAGTTAAAACTACTAATAACATTTTTTTACTTCAGAAAATCGAACTAGTTACTCTAACATCATGTTACCTATCTTTTTTTTTTACTTTTTTCTTTGACAAAATTGAGTTTTTTTTCTTTAAGGGAGATTTTGACCCATGACTGGTTTTTTAACGAGATAAAAGTATGGTTAACACCAAAATAAGTTCACAAAAGTCAGGGTAGTTCAACTAGAGGTAACTGTATCTTATAGAGGGCGAGAGAAACAATGCATGAACATCCGCTCAAAGTGAATGCTCTCTAAACTAGTCATGAAATTCAGAAGATTTAAAACTTAAAATCTCACATTTACATCTAAACCAAACCACTAAGTCACGTTTCTGCTGTCTCATCGACTCAAATTTAAAGGCTTGATCATTCATTCTGATCACCAACCCGTACATTTTGATCATCTACATGTCAATATAACAATAAGTTAGTATTTTGACTTCACATAAAATATTGAGCTTATTTTTTGTTATTCTCTTTCACTTCTTTCATAACGACTCGAAGCTACTAATAAATGTGGAAGTTGTAACTTAGTTGAACCCTAGTTTATAAAACATAAATTTAAACGCTAGACAATATATAACATACTAAATCCAATCTAACTAGATTTTAATTATTATTTATGATGCAATTAACGTATTCTTTGTTTTCTAATCAAATACTATAAATAAAAACTCTAACCTAATAGCTCTGTATCGCATTCCAATTGTTTAGCCGCACCTCTTATCTTCAATTTTTTTTTATATATTTTAGGTAATCGCTATTTTTTAAATATTTTTATCTCAAACACCAATCACCTCGTTCGAACAAGTTACCTGACATAATATATTGAAAATAAATATTTTGTAAAATTAAAGTATTATATAATTTTTTTCTAAAAATACTATATATATAGTATCAATATTTGTGATTCAAAATTTTAAATTTTAAAATCCTAAATATTATCCCAAATCCAAGTTTCTGCCTTTTATTTTATTTTATGCTTATACTATTTCATATTAAAATGTAGGATTAGAAGCTAAATAAAGACATTAACGTGATATTTTTTTATATTACAAATAATTATGTATATGTTTTGTGAATGCATCACATGTTTTACAAAATGCTGATTAGATCGTACGAAACACGATTTTTGTTAGCATATTATAACATTTAACAAAAATTTACAAAAAATCATAATGTAATATGAAATGATATTTCTTTTACGAGTCCAAACAAAATTTCATAATACAATACCAACACTACTTTTTTTTCAAGTCCACTAAAGAGGCGCCTAAAGATAAATTAAAATTTTAATGTTTAAAAGTTAGATAAAAAACTATGCACAAAAAATGAGCTCACAATAGTGATGCAATCTTGCAGACAGAGGGTCGAGTAGCAAATCCGATTTATCCAAAACCACCATAGACGCTGAATAGAATTCACGAGCTTGCTTGAGAAAAAAAGAGTTTGATATTGAACAGAGAAGATCCAGATAGGCAATCAACTCAACAAATTTGAAGGGATGAAGATTGATTTCAGGACAGCTAATGACAAGATGATTTTCTCAAACAAAAGCTCAGTGAATCTACCCAAGAAGCTAGAGAAATCGAAGAAACAACTAACATCAGAGTAGCATTGATGGAATATAACAATGTACACTTGGTTAATTTGTTCTCATATATCCATTTCCAGTACTTTCAAAGCAATACCTTTTAATTGAGAAATAACTTGAGAGTTGGTGAATTTAATCTTCATTTTTCATCTCAAGGTCCACATAGCAAGCCAATCAACTGCTAGGTTTTGCTCTCTGTAAATGTGACATATATTTATTAAACGAGATATAAGCAATCCGATGCTAGTTAGAATATGATTAAGAGATATATGATACTTCCCTGATGATTGTGTTGATGTGATTCTTATAAGGAGCATTCCAAAGCCAGATTCTCATCATATGAGTAATGGTCATGTAATTACTAATCTTGATCTTCAATAAATCTGTAAAATGGCACCACATTGTCCAAGCAAACTTACAGAAAACAAATAGATGGTTAGGAGTTTCAAGATTCATGTAAAATTCACATTTAGATACTACAACAATATGTGTAGATTGTAATGTGGAGTCAATAGGTAGCTTGTTTGTAAGTAATCTCCATAATAAAAAGAGTATTTTCTAGGAGTAATTTGATTCCAGATTTTGTCAAACATAGAAGATGTGTTGTATTTAGCTCTTATGTATTGGTAAGTATCTTTAATGTTAAATTTACCATCTTTTGAAGCTTTCCATTGGATTAAGTCTTCAGTTTTAGTGTTAATAGGTAATTTAGGGATTCAGTTATTGTCCACATTATAATAAAAAAATCTACTGATCCATTTCCCAATTTCCAAGTGATAAAGTTTTCCCCCAAATCTTTAATTTTTGCAAGCTTTTTTCACGTTTGTGATCCGGTCTTTGTGTAGTTTAGCTAAAGATGATGTTTGTCTTTGCTATAAATACTATGAAAGTAGTTGGCCCACAAACATTTATTTTCCCTGAACCTGTACCAAACCTTATAGGAGAACGAAGTTTGAATGTCATGAAGGTTCCTTAAGTTTAAGTTACCTTCCTTAAAGGCTTTACAGTTAGTGACACAATTAGACCAATAAATGGAGCTAGCTTCATTAGAGTAACCCCAAAGGAACTTATTCAACAATCTATCTATCTTATTTATAATCGTTTAAGAATCAAACAACTTTGAGTCCAGTTAATAGGGATAGATAGAAGAACAGAGTTAATCTACCACCGTAGGTGAGACTTTTTCCTTCCCAATCCATGATTTTACCTATGGTTTTATCGGAAAGAGATGAGAAATTACTGATTTTGTTATTAGTATCCAGAGTAATACCAAGGTATGTAGTAGGAAGAAAACTAGTTTTAAAACTAGTTTGGATGGCCAATGCATTGATCTTATCCTGGGAAAGGTTTGCAACATTGATGATCCGAGTTTTCTCTTTATTGATTGATTGCCCATAAATGAATTGATAGGACTGTAAAAATATTGCCTAGGATATTCATAGAAGAAGCTTTTCCATTAGCGAAAATTAAAAGATCGTCAGCAAACGCAAGACTATATATGATTATACTACTTCTACTAGAGAATTTTAGGGATCTGTTAGATTTATGAAGATTTTTTAAGCCTCATATCAAAATCTCTTCAGTAATAATGAACAAACTAGGGGGGCAGAGGGTCCCCTTGTCTTAATCCTCTGTTAGTTTTGAAAAAATTATTGGTGCTACCATTTATTAAAAGAGATATGTAAATAGTTTTGACAAAACTACTTATAAGATTAATAAATCTGTTAGAATCTTTGAAGAAATTTAATTATGAAATTGTGAGATAGATTGTCAAAAGCCTTTGACATATATACTTTAATGACAACATTACCAACCTTAGACTTCGTTCCCAAGTCATGAATGATCTCCTTAGCTAGTAAGATGTTTATTGGATTGATTAACATTTTAAAAATCCTTCATGCACTTCAGAAATAAGTCTAGGATGAATATTAGATAATCTGTTATGCAAGATGTTAGACATGATCTTATTCATTGTGGTGCATAAACTTATTGGAAAAAAGTCTTTCCAATTAGTGGGGTTATTGGTTTTTTAAATGAGACAGATTCGAGTAGCCATAACACCTTTAGGGATGCTTTGACCCAAGATCAAAGAAGACATGGCTTTGTAGAAATCCTTCTTGATAATTCTCCAGCAAGTTAGGTATAAACATCTGTTATATCCATCAAGACCTATTACGCTTGTTGTGTTGAGGTTTATGATAGTTTTATAGATTTCATCTTCAGATGGATCTTCAAGAAGGAATCTGTTATCTGTTTCATTGATCAGAATATAGATAGTATTGAAGATGGTATCGTTAGAGTTATCATCTAAATCAATAGAAAAAAGGAGAAAATAAGATGTTTTAGAAATAATTTTCAGCATAAATGTTATTAAGATTTTCGTCGGTGATCCATTGATCATTGTCTTTGATGCAAATGATTCTGATCTTTCTTCTTTTTTTCTTCACAAAGTTATGGTAGACTTTAGTGTTACGATCTCCGTACTTAATCCAGCTAGAATAGCATTTTTGGAACCAATAACATTCCTTTATTGTGAGAGATAGAAGATGTCTAGCATTGGATTTAGGTAGACTGATTCTGTTATCTTGAATTATTAATAAGCATATTTTTTTCACATACTTTGATAGAGGCTTCAGTGTATGCAACTTTGTCAAAAACGTTACCAAAATGGTTTTTGTTCCAGTCTTTAATGGCTTTCTTGAGTCTTTTAGTTTTATTTCAGAACTTGAACATATGAAGACCATCCATAAGAATGTTCCAATTGGTTTCCATCAGGTTCATAAAGTCCTTATCAAGAGTCCACATGTTAAGGAACTTGAAATTGTGCTGGTGTCTGACTCTATCTTTGACAATGTTGATACAAAGAGGGGAATGATCGGAGTATGTACGGGCCAAGTGAGTCACCTTTGTATCCCTGAAGTAATCACACCAAGCTTGATTGAACAATGCTCTATCAAACCTTTTTCATTTGGTCTTGTTAGTCCAAGAGTATTTAGTACCTGCATACCCTGCATCTTTAAGGAAATAGTCACGTATCATATTCATTAAAATCATCGGAGCTCTAGATACAAAAGGAAGAGTAGCTCAACTACTCAGAAGAAGAGCTTATAATGTTAAAATCTCCCAAAACTAACCAAGTTTTTTCATTATTAGATAAAAGCCTGAGAGAGTTCCAAAAATTTATTCTAAAAACTCGTTGACATTTATCGTATACTTCGGTCCCATCGAAAGATTTGTTAAGATTAATATGCGTGCGTAATTTTAAAGTGAATAGATTGACTCTGATTAAATAGGAGAGTAATCAAGAGATTTATCGATCCTACATTTTCGAATAATAAAAAATTGCATTTTTTTATTATAAAACATTCAAATGAAAAACTTCTAGATTTTGATTTAAGGACCGTTTATAAATTACAGAAATGATAAAATTGAATTGAATTGAGAATTGATCAAAGTATGAAAATGATAACATATTTCTCCAATCTAAACCGGATTGGACTAAATGAGAAACGAAATAAGACCCGATTGGACTAGAAGAGATAAAAGTCGTGTATAGATTGGGTGTAGTCCTATTATTCTGATAGGACTGACACAAAAACAAAGTTGATCCAGACTCGAGAGGCTGCGGTTTTATCTCTTTATTGCCAAATAACACAAAATGCGCATCGCTATCCTTGACGCGGATAATCTCCCTTATTCACATTACAACGACACACGCCCTCTCTTGGTGCGACATGACACCACCATGTCCCTAACCTCACTCCAGATCTATACTCTCTCTCCCTCCTCCTTAAATAATCCATTCCATTCCAATCCAATCCAATCCAATCCAATCGAATCCTTTCTCTTCTCACACAATGTCTACTCTCCGTCTAGATCCAACCTCTAGAACTCATCCCCAAACCCTAATCGATTACTGCGACCTCCTCCCCGACTCCATCCTCCTCCTTATCTTCAACTACGTCGCCGACGTTAAGTCTCTCGGCCGCTGCTCCGCTGTCTCCAAAAGATTTCGAACACTTGTTCCTCAAGTCGACAACGTTGTGGTTCGTGTCGACTGTGTCATTTCCGACGACGATGATTCTTCCTCGTCTTCCTCTAACCGACCTCGCTCCGCGGCTGCCGCCTCTTTCTCTGCTATTTTCAGGGTTGTGTTTGGTCGCATTGTGAAACCGCTTCAGGCTTTAGGTCAGCTGCTTGGCCCCAAACGATCGGCTTCGTTTTCTTCTTTGTTGGTTGGTGGTGAAGAAGATGACGGTGAGACCGGGGAAGGGGGAGTCACGCACCATTCACCTATGCAGGTTTTGAAGAATTTTAATGAGATTCGGTTCTTAAGGATCGAGCTGCCTAGTGGAGAATTAGGTATTGATGATGGTGTGTTGTTGAAATGGAGAGCTAATTTCGGTTCCACACTTGATAACTGTGTGATTCTCGGTGCTGCGTCGGTAATTCAAAGCTGTGCTGTGAGCGATGGAATAGCGGATGCCACTTGTGCTAATCACGGTGGTGGTGGTGGTGGTGGTGGTGGTGGTACAGACGATATGGGAATCATACCCGAGTCTTTTTACACTAATGGTGGCCTGAAATTGCGAGTTGTGTGGACCATTAGCTCTTTGATTGCGGCATCTGCACGGCATTACCTGCTACAACCCATTATAGCTGAGCATAAGACACTTGATAATCTGGTTCTCACTGATGCAGACGGGCAAGGGGTGTTGTGCATGAATAGAGATCAGCTCGAAGAGTTGAGAGTGAAGCCGTTGTCAGCTTCCTCTGCGTCCAAGAGGACTCTTGTGCCAGCACTGAACATGAAGCTGTGGTACGCTCCTCACTTGGAATTGCCTGATGGGACAGTTTTCAAAGGGGCAACTTTGGTTGCAATAAGACCAAGCGAGCAGTCTTCAAAAAAGGAGGTTTCTGATGGTTCCTGGGTTCCGATTGGGTTTGAGGAGCCTTATGGGACTGCAGCTAGGATGCTGGTCAAGAGAAGGACTTATTGTTTAGAGATGAACTCTTTTTAAACTGGGCTTAGGTAAATTTATAAATTCTTGATCTTGTTTTCATTGTTGGAATTCTAGTTAGTTTCTTGGTTTATACTAATATTAATGCAAACAACAATTGCTGTAGTTTATGACTAATCTGCAAAATGGCTAGCCCTGGGGGACCTTTCCTATTTAATTAGTTAGTTTCAAAGTTTTATGGTAGATGTGAGGTCTAGACTAGCCCATCTAGTGCTATAAGTAGTTTACGATTCATAATGACTAAGTGCATACGGTTGTTCCATGTGATGTTATTCATAGAATAAGCTCTGCTCGTCAAAATGATTTTTAGATATTGTTCTTTCATGTGTTACTTTTGAAATATTTTGGTTCATACGACTATCTAGTGCAATGAATGGGTCAGATAAGGTGGTTAATTGGATGTTTACATGCCATGTAGGCTTGGATATGCTCTTGTTGCAGATGAAACAGTATTCAGATATATTTGGTGTAGGCTTTAATATGCTCTTGATGTAAAGTTAGCCTTGCAACTTGCCATATTGTATTCACGTTTTTTGTGTGCTAAGAGTTTTAAACTCTCCATTACTTTAATATTATTTCCTTCGGAGCCGATTGGGGAAGAAGGATTATTTGATTCCATAGCGGCATAAGTTTTATTTTAGATTATTATTCAAGAAGTTGCTTTTATTTTAGATAATATTGAGATTGAAATCATTTGAATGGTTTTTCAGGTAAGAAACATGCTGCCGGTTGAAAAGAGCATATAGGTTCACTTATAGGAAGCTACATCAGAAAACAGTGTTGTGTTTTGCATAGCCGTCAATAGCTGCATCTGTCTTGAAGCTGCTACTCTACTTAGTCAATAGCTGCATCTCTCTTAAAGCTGCTACACTACTTGGAAAAGTGCTATTCGTTGATTATGCACTTGAAGGTTTCTCACCTTAGCAAAATGCAATTGCTGGTTATTTTTCTAAGTCACTGTGACGAGATTGCATAGCTCTAGCAAGACCGTTGTTGCAAGAGCTTTTGCTTACTAGTAATATTTGTTTTCCTTTTCAGTGATTTTTTTGTATAGAAATAATGTAGCTATGAACATTTAGCTTCAATGTCATATACTTCTGAAGTAACATTGACCTTCATGGTTAAGCTTCAATCCTTGTTATAACCCGTGTAAATTTGATATATTGAGCTGTCTGGGTACAAGTATATCATGATGGTTGTAGGGGTTGCACATCTTTGGTTTTGACAAAATTGATGATTATGCACATGCAATGAGCAACTTTTGCAGATCATGTTATTAGACGTTAGGTACTTGGTGATCTGTTGCTAACGGAACAAGGGGGAGGATAGGTGATAGGCACATATCAATTATAGTTGGAGCAATGTTATTAGATTGTTCTGATTAGAGTTGTATGAAAAATATTGGTTTTGAGTGCATCTACGTCTCTTTGACCACTTGTCTTATGTAAAATAGTTGGCTTTAATACTCATGTCTTTAGCGCGGTAAGTTGCATTATTGACTATATGGGCATAGAGAATTATACTCCCTCTCAGTCCCATTTTAATCGAGGTTCTAGCTTTGTTAATTTTGAAATTGTAAAATGTACAAATAACCATTCTATTTAATATTATTTAATATGAATATACTCCCTCTCTGTCCCATTTTAATCGAGGTTCTAGCTTTGTTAATTTTGAAATTGTAAAATGTACAAATAACCATTTTATTTAATATTATTTAATATGAATATACTCCCTCTCTGTCCCATTTTAATCGAGGTTCTAGCTTTGTTAATTTTGAAATTGTAAAATGTACAAATAACCATTCTATTTAATATTATTTAATATGAATATACTCCCTCTCTGTCCCATTTTAATCGAGGTTCTAGCTTTGTTAATTTTGAAATTATAAAATGTACAAATAACCATTCTATTTACTATTATTTAATATGAATTGTGAACTAGATTTATTAGATAATAAAATGACAAAGGATATAATAATAAATTAACCGTTAAAACGTTAAATAATTTAGGACAAATATATTTTCATAGAACGATAAATATTTGGGGGAAATAACGGAAAAGAATCAGAATGGTAAATCAGAATCACCGGTTGGTGGGAGTTCCAACTTCCACGTAATTCCTTAACCCAAAGGAGTGGAGCCAATCAAAGGCAGGTATCTATCCATCCGAGTGTTTAGAATTTATTTGGGCTGGGATGCTCCAAGGAGAATCAGTTGTAGATGGTTAATGTTAGAATATACTATCTGATGAGGCTGTCAGTATTAGACGTGTTAATGCTAAGAAATTAAGGATCCGATCAAAATTTAAAATTACATTCATATTAGGAAGAAAAAGAAAACAGGTCATAGCTAAGTTTTCATGGTAGATAAGTAGATAAGTACGTTTAAAGCTATGTATGGCTAAAATTAATTTATTTTTTGTTAGTTTGTCATTTTCCGTTACAGAACTTTTAGAAATAAATTGTCAAGTTTTTAGAGTTGTTTTTGCAATTTCATGTCAGGTTATGCTTTTCTAAGGATAATTGTTAGGTTTATTGTTTTCCCAAATTTAATCTGTAGTTATTCCGACAATTTATCTGCTTGGATTATGATTGTTATAGATAACGGTGCTGCGATTTATACATATTCACGAATAAAATTTGTTTGTACTGATTTTTATAATTTTTTGCGAGATAATAATGTATTGATTTTCAAAAATCAATAAATCTTGGTTTTCATAACTTATTTAAACGTATTTTTTTTGGAGGGAACCTGCAGCCGCTACTCAGAGTGCAATGAGTGCGCACAGGGTAAACCCTCAGTCTGACGCGATAGCCAGCAAACCAACGCCAGAAGGTAAACCACACAAGGTGACAGGCTCAGCCGAAAAAACGTATGTAGAGGGACTCGAACTCGTGACCTTTTGGTCATAAGAATGTCATACTCAACCAACTCGGCTATCCTTTGGGGGCTATTTAAACGTATTTAAACGTACTTTGTCATGTCAACCTATAGTTATAGATATAATCCATTTATCAATTTATTCTGGTTTTCGTAAATTAAATATCGATTACATTACCGGTATAATAAAATAAATCGATAGTTATAACATAAATACAGTAAAAACTCGATAAATTAATACGCGATTATTTAATAAACTCTCTAAGATAATATTTTTGGGGATAAGGTGTTAAATTAATAATTCGCTAAAATTATAGATAATACATTTTTATAATTTTTTAGATCCCATATAAAATATAAATTAATAATTCCTTATATATAGCGTATTACATAAATGATTTATGAAGGTTTCTTGAAAAATGACTCAATTGTCTTTTGTTGAAATCAATTTCTCCTTGAATCTCGTCTCTAATTTTCCTTAACATGGTAAGAACTTCTGGTGTTCTAAGTGTATTCGATATTCGATATTGGCCTCTTGCGGGAGCAAGTGAGAGATGTTCTAAAGACCGCTTAACTGTATTCGATATCGTCGCTTGACTCACCTGCAAACCATAGTTACCATGAATCCATTCTTGCAATTACTTTCGAGTGAAATTTGGATTATCCTTGTTGTGCTGACATAATGCTCTTCGAATCTCGTCTGTCATTGTTGTTTTTTCACACCTTTAAGATGTGAAGCCATGTTGTGTGTATAATTTGTTTGTGTTAACCTATTTTGATCTTGTATTTATATATAAAATATTTTTAATGTCCATAAAGTGATACATTGAACACAAGAAGCATAATAAAGTGGAAGATTGAAGATTTCTTTCAAATTGGGCCCGTCATTTGATATACATGTATTGTATATTGTACAATAATTAAGTGGAAGCTTGAAAAATGTTTGTAAACTAAATATTTTACTATAAATTAATAAAATATTAATTAATATATAAATTTAAAATTATTAATTTATTGATTAATTAATAACTCTTTTAATTAATAAATTTTGATGGTTTAATTATATTATTTATAGAGTTTCTACTGTATTTCCAAACATAACAAAAATTACACCCTTTTGACTTATTCAATTACAATTAGTTTTTTCTTTTTTACAGGTTCAACCTATGATTACAAAATGAGAAAGTTAGGGATAATTATTATTTCAAAATTAAACCATGAATTATAATTTGGTTTTTCAAGTTTATCAAAAGAAAATACATGGGGTAAACGTTTTCTAACAATTTTTCTATAACATGTCAACAAAGGGTATAACTTTTTACCATTATTAATTTTAGTTTTAAAAATTCATTTTTAAATAAAAAAAGGATACAATGTTTTTCTTTTCAAAAACGAATAAAACGAATTTTATGAATTATATGTGAGATTTTTTACTATATAAGCTTTAGGTAAAAGTATCTATTTGCTATTTCGTCATATACGGTTTATGCTTTAGGACATTTTATTTGTGTTCCTTGGCTCTTGTGATTTATATTTTTGTGATTATGAATTCCATGTTAGAAAATATTGAAATTAAAATAATTTGAAAATTATTTTTATAAATTTAAAGATAATTAAAAAAAAAATTGTTTTTACAAGTTTGATTTTACTCGAATGACTAAACTATCTAAATTTGTAAAATTAAGTATTTTAACGAGATGTACTTTTATTTTGCTTTGGTAAATTTGAGGTAACCAAATATAATTTCTTTTATATATAATTATTTTTTTTAATTAGACGAACAATTATATAAGCATAAGCTAATTTTGCAAAACATTCGCCCTTCAATGTGATGTTTGTGTATATAGGTGATTGATCTTAAACCTTTATCCATGCGGCATTGTAATTAAAAAAGTATTGTTAGAATTTATTTCTATTTTAAAGTGACATATATAATTTTTAATTAACTAGATTTATTAATTTTTTATTTATATCTTTGTTAGTAGTCTTTAAGCTCGTGCGATATAATCAAGTTAAAAATATAATCCGAAGTACGAAGTTTTTTAATGACTAAAGTTCGAGACTTATAAGATCGTGTTTTAGCTATTTGTCTAGTGATGTTTAACCCTATTTATGAGCTTTTAAATTCTGCTTTTTGTTGTTGTAGGTTCGAACTTATGGTGTTATGTGAGAGGTTTCGTCCAAACCATATATTATTAGCGACCAAACCAATTATGGTTGAACCCCTAAGATTTTTTGGGTTTAGTGACTCAACTCTTGCCTCGTTCAAACTCTCATCAACCAAATTTTTTATTGAATTTTTTTTTATATTTTTCAAGAGAAAAATATTGGAAGCTTGAATAGTATTTTTATTTATTTCCCGATAGCTCGTTTCTCATAAAAAGAAGAAGTTATAATCGAGTTTGGATTTGAAGAAGCTTAAAAAGTATGTTTGAAAAAAATACTATGTACCTGATACATTATAAGACCATAAAGTATTTCAAGGTATGAAGGATAACTAAATAAACAAACCAAAGCCGATTGTATGCCAGCAAGCAGCTAGAGCGCTGATCGTTGCAACAACCAAGCCGAAACAGAGGATTACCAAAAAACTTAAGATTCAAAATACTAGAAATGGGTTGCCAACCTTTTAAAGTGGCCAAACTTTAGAATTATGCAGTATCGTTGATTAGCCATGCCAATCGTTAGACTTACCAAAATATTTGAGGTCCAAAATGACTGAGAGAAGCCAATTGATAGCCGTCTGAATGACGAAGTGTAATAAGCAAGGCTCATACACACTGGTTAAGTGAGGTGACACTTTACATGTGTCGCTCACTGCAGATATCATTGGTAATATGACTTTGACGTGCATGCCCGTTGGTGATTGCTTCCCAAACATTCGATTTTGGAATCTTGAAAGATGTCATCCATACTTTGAAGAAGAAATTTAGATCGTTCATTCGACAATTGATTCAATGGATGCAAATGGTTTACTTTTCATATCAACAGGCAAGTGCCATCGTTATTTGCCACTTCAACAAAAAGAAAAAATAAATCTTAAAGTTTAGGTTAAGAAATCCTCCAAAATTTTGTCTATGATAACGACACTCATATCTCACTTGAAATAATCACCTCTGAAATTGCATCGTCATCCAACAAACCTGATCCAGATGACAAGACGCCATAGACACTCAACATTTTTCATAAAATATTTCTCAAAACAAACATTCATATATGCTAGGGACAAGATTGAAGAAAAACAACTCATACACTTTAATTGAGGTATAACCGATAATGTCAAAATTTATCTTCTAAAAGTAGGAGATCATCCAAACGACGTTCTTGGTGACGAAATTTATTTGTTTCAACAAAATGTTATAGTGAGGTGTTATATTGTATTTAATCCTAAAAAATTTCGAATTCTTCGAGTAGTGTAGAATTTTTCCTAGTCAATTTATACCAAATAGCTGGCGAACATTAACCCGTTTGGTAGAAGCATTAGTTGTACTTAAAATTACCTTCAAATCTCTAAAAATACTATCCAAACGGAAGTTCAAAAAAGTACGTTCAAATTTTTTAGTAAATCTCCTTTCTACTATTTTATTTTCCGAAAACATTGTAGCATAGTTAGACTACCATCGTCTGACCATTCATGGAAAGAAAGACTATTCTATATCACCGAAAATCGGGAACCCAAATCAACTACAAACGTCGGTGAAGCTGAAACATAAAACGATAAAAAAAGTGCGTATACCTTTAGAATTATATTTTAAATTATTAGTTTTACTCTCATACAATACATTTATCATACTATATTGGTCATACAACAGCTACGACATTGTCCAAATCTTGGAAATATGAAGTTTCCAATAACAACATCTTCAATAAAATTCAATAACCGCTTATCTCTTCTGGAAAGAACAGTATCACAATTTATTCATCATAGAGAATTTATTTCATTCAGGATTCTGGCCGTTGATAATAATTATTAGCGAAGACTGGAATAAATTTGACACTACTACCAACGCTCCAATGGAAAAAAATATTATGGTTAACCTCTCAAATTCTCATATTGGAGATCCACTAGAATATGGCACATGAATTTCTATTCTTAAGGAAAAATTATAAAAAAACACCGGGTTACCCATGATGATGTTTGTTCTAACAAAATTCAAAAACACTATCATAAAAAATGATCGACGGTGAAACAAAATCTACCTCTATCATCATTACAACTCATTTTTACAACAAAACTATCCTTCTAATTGTCAAAAGTGTTCGTTCCTCCTATAAAAAACGTAAACACACTTGGTTTGGTCAAACTAAAAGAATTCAACTTTACCATGATTGCAACATTAATATCAAGACGATACTATCTCCAATTAATTCTGTAAGATTGTCACCAAACTTAAACCCAAATTTTATTACTAACCGCTTCCTAAATCATCCCCCCTATAGCATACTCATATTATTTATTCAGGAGATTACCTTAGACTTTAAACTCTTATTAGCATATATTTATCAAAAAGTTTATTTATAAAATTTACTAATTGCGTCATTTTATCTTCTTATATAGAGTTCTTCAAATTTTTGATCTTGGCTGGTAGAAACCATTCACCCGAAGATATCAAATCCTTGAACAAAAAATCAATATTAGCTATCGAATTTGGAGAACTAACATTAGCATTGAAAGAAGAAAACTCTAGGATTCATAGAAGTTTTTCTTCTTAAAAAGACGAAGACAAAGAATGAAAGAAATCCAATAGAAAGGTTGAAAATGATGCTAAATCCAATAGACTATGATTCATGGACTTGAAACTAACACCCAAAAATTTAAAAGAAAAAATTGAGAAGGTAACAAAAGATGTTGAAATTGCTTCAAAAGAAATGATATAAATACCCATAAAGTAAAAAATAAGCTAAAACAAAGATGCTTAATGATGTTATGATTGAAGCTCAAATTATTATAGAGGGACGTTAAACAGAGTTTCTTGTTAGCATAATTCATCATAAACCAAACATTGATCTTGGGCCATACATCCAATATGTTCCTAAAGAGCTTATTCCAAATCTTGTTGTCAATACTTAGCCTACCAACAAAAATATCATCGAAAGATGATATCTCTCGGAATAAAAATGACTTCGATGACAAAAGAAACAAAACCTTACTCTCAACGGCGGAAGATAGCATCGACGATGCTAACAAAAAACAAAAAAACAATATTTTATATTTTTAGTGGATCTGTTGATTTTTTAAATAATTTATCTTGCATGTGAACATGTTTTATATGATTGGAAATTTTATCTTTTTGCATCTGGTTGGCGATTTTATTTATTTTTTAACCTTGATATCATTTACTTTATATTAACCGTTCTTGATTCATATTGACGATGTTATTTACTTACTAATCTCAACTCAATGAATGTTTTCTTTTTTTGTTGATACCGTCATCAAGTCAAGTAATATCTCACTAGTGTCAAGTTGACCATAATCCATCTTTAGTCGTTTTGTTATTCCTTTTATTGAATACATATCTCATCATAGATCACCATTTATAAATTATATGTAGACATCACTTTACAAGTATCATTTGAAGAGCATATGGAGACCCATCGTCAATATATATTATTTTTTCACACCTTTATTTGTCGTTCATTTTTCATCATATAACTTAAGTTTTTATCGTTTTCTAACCTTATAATATAGTTATTTCTTTACTTAAGGATTTTATACCCTGAAATTTACAACCTTCTTAGCGTGGTCTCTTATACTTTACATATGAGCTTAGATTCTAGTCATGTTCATGTTTATATGATATATAGCCTCTTACTCGTTAAATATGGTCATGGATTATAGACATGATCACAATTAAGGCCTTAACAATCCGTGTAACATGGCATTTTTACATTTTATTAACATAGTTTGGCTTATAGTCATGTTCACGTTAATCAGATGTGTAGCCTCTTATACTTTATTAGCTGAGCTCAACTTATCGACATATTCACTTTTTCTCAATATATAAATTTAATTAGATTTTTTTAAAGTCGTATAGTCTCTTTTACTTGTTTTATATTAATGATAAACATTAATACATATCAACCATTGAACTTCGTGGTGTAGAAAAATCATCGCTACCATCGCCCATGACGAAATTATTACCGTCACTTATGTATAAATTAATATCATCATCATTGTCTTGTAAACATGTTATCATTGTTGTCCTCGTGAAGAAACATTATCATTATTGATAATGGCATATTTCACCCGTATCGCCGATGCCTTCTTACCAACAACCCACCAGGCTGCCATTGCCTCATTACTACTTATGCCGACACTAGGCCCGATTCTTTATGGCCAATGGCCCCCTGACTGATGGCCCCTTGGCCGATGACTCCCTTGTTGATGGCGACCTAGTCGATCTCATGAACCGACTATGGCTGTAAGTCAGTTACAATGATATTAAGGACCTCGAGAATTGTATTTTTACTAAGTTTTATGTAATCAACACAATATCATAAATGTAATTCATTATAATTCTGCCCTACATAGGAGAGAGAAAATTATGAATAAGATCATTTGATAACCTATCTACCACTTAGTCACTTTTTACACTTATCATTTGGTGAGTTCATTAGGGACCGAAGGTATCCGAGACCTGTTCTAAATATTTTTACCCGATAGAATCAAATAATTATCTATAAACACTACGGTAGAAATCAATGATGAAACAACTAGTAAAAAAAGACTATGAATAATGAGATCGATTGATCAAAGAAGGCAAGAACTATCATCGAAATGCAATTAAACAACCTGGAGGAAAAACGACAAGAGGATAACCTAAAAATGATGTAAACATGCATCAATACTATGAAAAAGCCGCTAGTAGAAGAATCAAATCCCATCTTTATAGATCGAAATAAAAACACGAGGCTGACAGCTATAACACTACTAGTCTCACATACCGATATTCATACGTAAGTGATAAAACTAAATTGTATTCTAATATATATATATATATAAAAGAAAGAACTGGATCAGATAAAGAATTCTAAAAAAGAGCGACAAACGATGGCGACATAAACGAAAGAAGAGAAACCAAACACTAGGATTACAAAAAAACGCATGGTAAAAGGCGCGAGGACAAAAATCATAATGAGAACCTTATGGATGCACAAGGCGCAATAAAAAATACAGCTCCAGGCGGTGTCATACCTTTACAAGCGGCCGATCGCAATTGATAACAATATTAACAAGCACCTCCCCCTCATGACCTGACTATTCCAGCTGCACCCCTGACAGGATTCTATAACCCTCAAGCACCGACAGATTAAACCCGAGTCCACTTTAGCAGCTATTGTTGTTCGTTTGTTATTGCTCAATAAGATCAACAAATATATCCCCGGATGTGGAATCATCTTATCCTCAGGTGTAATACGACCACGTGCCTCAACTGGAGCACACGTAAGCAGCACCTATGCTCCCCACCAGCTTACTATGGGAAACTGACCCAACCAGGATTGAACAAACAAGCACCGTCGACACCTGACCATGACGTGATAGACCATATTCAACTAATCGTCACAACAAGCAAGCATCAACGGACAAAACAGTGAACATCGGGAGGCACCGTGTGGATAGAAATAACATCTTTTATAATGCATATGATGAAATCATCCAAGAAGATTCCCCATTTACTCTTGAAATTGAAAACGCGACATTACCACCTCAATTCAACACTCATAAAATTGATAAGTTCTCCAGAAAAAAAATCGGACCACCACATGGACAATTTACTAAATGAGATATGTAAATCTTTCGTGCTCACTTTAATATCTCCCCCTGATTTGGTTTAATGGTTTGCCCACAAGTAGCATCAAAACTTTTTTAACAAACTCTGCATTACGTTTTGCAACCATTACGTTGGATCCAAGTCCATTATAGGGGATTTAGATTGAATCATTCCCTTAGAGAAAACATCCAGTAAAGTCTGTGACAAAGATGGAAACTGACAAAGAGATTCTCGGAAAAAAAGAGAAAAAAAAGGTAGAGCACGCAGAGAAAAAGAGATCCAAACAACAAGAAGCATAATGAACAACCCGGATGTCATCAAATAATATTTTTGAACCTAAAATTTTAAATGAAGATCTCAAATAGGCAACAGAGGTATGATAATCAATATAAGCATATCTTTCTGATGGGGACCATCATCAAATTCATTTTTAACCGTTGTTAGAATTCAACGAGAGATTTTACCAAATAAAAGAGACCGACATTCATTTTAAACCATCATTACCTAAGTCATGAGCAATACGTATAACCTTGCAAACCTTGTTGAGTTGAAAAAAAATAATCAGAATTAAAAAAAAAAATCAGAATTAAAAAAAAAAAACAGCATAAGCAAAATAATAAAATTTAACGAAAGTGACAAACAACTAAAGCACATATCTATTTATATGCTAGGATAACTTATAATAATTAATATAATTAAATAAAATATGTTCTAGATATCTTATGAATAGTACATATGAGTCGATCGAAATTCAGCAGTCGAACGGTTAGAAAGTGCTCATTAATAGTAGTCATACAAACCAAAACTAAAACGGTGTACAATATATAGTGTCAAACTTCCGATTTCTTACTTAATAAGGAAAATGTGTCAAAGTAAATTTTACTTGACTAACGTGTACACAACTAATTATATAGGTTTAATCAATCATTTTATATTATAATTGTGAGGATTATTAGATTTCCAGTTTTTTCAGTCATTTTAAATGTTAGCATGATTAATTTGGGGTTTTTCGTGTTTATAACCACTCTAAATGTTGACTTCGATAATATATTGGTGAGTTGGATTACTAAGAGTAGCTTTAGTGAAGAATAGTTGGAATGTTTAGAGAGCGAGAGAGATTTTAGAGAGAGAAAATGAAAGAACACAAGTGAGTAAAATCAGAAGTTCAACCCCTTTATTAGTTCAACCCTCGCCTATATATAGAGGCGTAGAGACTTAGCTCATAACTGTAAGTAGTTCACTTAGTCTTTAATAAAGACACATAATCAAAATCGCTCTTTTAACCTTTCAATCCGTTACTAAACCTTTTATTGTTTACATTTTAGTCCATGAACTTCTATTTCCTTATCAGTAGCCCCACTAGTTTTCATGTCAGTAAATGAATGAGAACTAACTGTCTTCGAATCATGCCAAAAGTAATTATAACTTTTCTTTCAAAATCTGAAAACTTAAAATCAATAAAATTGTTCTCCTCGAATCTCGTTAGACGCAGTGATACAACGAATTATGTCCTTAGACAATCATTCCTTGAGTTAACTTCGAAGTTAATTTGTAAAATTTAACCGTTAAATACATCACTATTTACTAGCTACTAGGCTTACAACTAGCATGACAGATGTCGAACACGTAACGTTATTACCGTTTTGAATTCTGTCCAATCACCACAAAACCTTTTCCACTTCTGCACTCATCTTAACTTCTATAAATTCGTTGGCAATTTTACTTTTTGTTTCACAACCCAAACGTTTTGAGAGAGAGACAGAAAACATCACAACCTTTAGCTAATTTCAACATCTTCATCAAACTTTCTGGTTGCTTTCACCGAAAAAATTATATTTTCCGATCAATCTTTATTCCGTTTATGAGAAAACACCCAAGATCTAGAAGATCTAAAGCCAAAATTCCGAGAAAACACAAATCTCCAAAACCTGACAATAATCTTATCTTTGGATCTTACGATTACTTCTGCATAGAGCTGCTGGATTGATAAGCAACGCTCCCCTCACAACATCAACAAAGACCATTTATTACAGTAACTTCGATCCATATAAAGTTCCTACTTTTTCACCTTCACCAGTTACTGAAGAGAGTCAATCTTTGAAAACTCGGACACCGAAAACCCCACAAATTACTCCTCCAATTTCAAATTCTCTTACCCAGTCATCACCTCGAACTAGTTGTAAATCTAGTTAATCTCCCTTAAAACAATCCAAAGTGGTCCCTTCTTCTACTTATCTTTCAAGAGCTCCTATAAGATAAACTTTTATAGCCATGGGAGACGATTCCGATGCTACACCAAACCCTTCTACCAACTCTCCTCCCCATAGGGAAATTATTGATAAAATTACATTAACTCAACAAAATCCCTCGAAGAATCTTCCACAACTGAGAGACGAGACGTCAGATGCAGAGGTTGATTCCGAAGATACCTAATTAAACAACGAGGCTGATACCGATGATAAAACCTCGAAAAGATCTGAAGATGCCCCTCAGAAAAAGATACGCAAGCCAAGAAAAAAGATAACTCTAATCACGATATCCGATGAAGAAAGAACAACAATTGGTGAAAATCTAAGATCTCTTGATGCAGGCTATATTGTTGCTTTAAAGAATGTCAAATACATCTATTACAAAGATAATCATGCATCGAATTTGAAAAAGAAATGGGTAATGGGAGACAACATTACCCTCCGTATTCCCAAAAGAGGTGAAACACCCTTAGGTTGCAAGAAAAATGAGTTGGTAGTCTACCCAAAAATAATTAACTGGGGGGATTTGGTTCCCGCTGGATCTGATAATCGTTGACAACTTCGAACTCCTAAATTTGTGCCCAACTCAAGTTACCCCAAATAAATAGTTCACCCTCATGTCTCTAATCATGGCCTCCCGCTTGTCCAAGATTCCGATCACAATTAAAGATTTCATATCTTTAACAAAATTATCCAAGGGACCAAAACTTCCATTCTACTACCTTACATTAGACGATGCCTTGAAAATCATCGATGACCTTCTGGAGGCGGACAAAATTTGGAAGCAATTTTTCATTTTTATCTCTGGAACATGGGAAAACGGCAAAGAGATATCTGAGGCCAATCCATCAAGACTGAATGTTGTCTGGAAAAGTGGTCGTAAGTATTATAATACTACTCCTTTTATATTAAATTTTCTAAGTGTTGTTATCCTTATCCATTGCTAATCTATATATTCTTATTAGAAATTCCGAGACCCTACGCCATTCGTCGACCCAAAGCCAAAGAAATATTTGTCAAACTTGCCGTCTGGGCTGAAGCAGAATGGAATAATGCTTTTCATACAGCCTTCGAACCAATCATGTTTCTCAACAGTCATTTGTTTATGATCACACCTGGAGCCTTTCCTGCTGAAAATCTGATGGAACAGCCCAACCCTCGACAAGATGTCAAACGATTGGCCCACCCTGATTGTAAGGTATTCTTACCCATACGCAACAGATCTGATAACCATATTCCCCAAAAGAAGAAAATAAAAAGGAGAAAAAGGCAGCTAGTGCCTCTGGTGCTAGCCCTTCAACAAATCTAAAGCCTAAACAATTAAAAAGAAAAACAAAAGAAGATGCTCTGTCAAGCATCGAAGAAAAAACAGAAGAAGAGACTTCTTCAAAAAAGAAGAAAACTACTACACTTTCGAAGAAGAAATTTTTTACAGCCATCAAAGATGTAGTATCCGACGATGATGAGGTCGTAGTTGTTGGGAATCAACAAATTCCAAAAAAAGAAAAGGAAGCAACTGATGAAGATGCTGCGATCGTTGTCAAAGATAATCAAGAGGATGATCACTTCGATCCCGATAGTTTCATCAACTTCAATGAATCACAAGATCTTAATGGAGAAGAGGATCCTGTCATTCAAGACGTTTAAACTAGTCTACATAATTTTGATAGAAGATCAGCACCGTGAACCTCCGAGGCATCTCCAGAAATCATTGGTCCTTCTGCTCCTAGTACGTGTTTGGACCTCATCCCTCGTCCCAGTCCAACGGTTTTTCTAACTATTCCACCAAACCCAACTGTCCTTGCTGCACTTCAACCATTTTTGGATCTCGATACTGCTGCAAAAACACTTACTCAACAAATTGAGGCTTCTCATGGTCCTTTGAAACGACTGGTCAAAGATATGGTTCGTTACAAAGGAATTGTTGATTCTGAGAAACAATTGAGGGAAAAATTTAGAAATCATATAATAGATCAATTCCACTACTTCAAAATGGCAAGGTCTGAGCTTCTTTGAGAACTCATTTTTTAGAAGCCATTTACGAGAACATCACTAGGTCGACAAAACAAAATTGATCGATTTCGATCAAGAAGAGATAAATAAGCTTAATGCTAAACCCCTTGAAGACTTAACTGCTGAGAAAGAGAAGCTCGATAATCTTCAGGTTTCCCTTACCACATGCGAAGAAGAAAAGAAAAATTTGTCCGATGAGATAACCATACTGAGATTTGATTTTAAGAAGCAAAAACAACATGCTATTACTGCTGTAGAAGACGAATGTTCGAAGGATATGTTAGTAACCATTAACAGTGGTAAAGAGGAGAAAACCATCACACTTATTCGGAAATCCATGCTACATATCCTAAGATAGATCTTTTAAGCTTGAAGATAGATCTTTCATTTATGCTAACTATTCGAAGTTAAATCATAATAAAAGTTTAATTTATACTTGCAAAATATAATCCCTCGAATATTACAATGCGTTAAGGGAACGTGGCTCATCGAAAATATCAATGCATTTATTGAACGTAGCACTTCAAAAACAACATAATGCGTTTATTGAACTTAGCATTTCGAAAACATCATAGTGCATTCATTGAATGTAGCACTTTGAACATCACATGGTGCTTTTATTGATCGTAGCACTTCGAATAGGGTTGTTTCTTCGAAAAGTGTAAGAAACACTTCAGAACATTCTATTCTTCATCAACCTCAAAGATGATTAATCTTTGATAAATTATCAAATAATTTAAATAGAAACTTGTAAACAACCATTGGCTAAAATGAATTTTATTGATAATGTTGAATATGTACATAAAGCCTCATTAAAACCTTCCTGGGCCAACAGGGTAGGAAATAGTGCGCTATTCGACCAAAAGAAACTAATTCAAAATACAATATAGCTACTCTTAGTATAATTTCAGGTGCTTTATATTCCACGGGTGTTGTAGCATCCGCCCCTGAATATCGCAAAAACGATAAGACCCTGGCTTTATCCTTTTAACAACCACATAAGATCCTTCCCAATCCGGGGCCATTTTTCCGATGCTCTTCTCCTTGGTATGCAAAAATACTTTGCTCAACACTTTATCACCTGCTTTAAACTCCATCATTTTCACCCTCGAATTGTATTTGTTCATCATAATAGTTTGATAATGGATTATGTTCAAATGAGCTCGAACCCTTTTTTCATGAATCAAATCTAAACTTGCTCTTCACAATATTGGGTTATTCTAAAAAATGACATCGTAGATTCCACAGGGCTAACAATATCCATTCCATATGCTAAAGAAAAAGGAGTTTCTTTTATAGATTCCCTAGGAGTAGTTTGATAAGCCCAAAGTACTTCTTGCAAATGATTTGGCCATTTCCCTTCTGCCCCTGTCAAATTTTTCTTCAAACCAAATCATTTCTTTATTATTAAACTGAGGGACATTATCCGTAGTAATTCTTCGAGGTATTCTGAAGCCACATAAAATATTGTTTACAATGAATTTGATTACATCTTTTGCATTCGTTCCAGACAACGATTTTGCTTCTGCCCACTTTGTAAAACAATCTACATCTACAATTATCATTTTCCGTCCTCCAGATGTCATGGACAAAGGCCCCACTAAATCATTCTCTATCTGTCAAATGGTATGGCTTAGGTAATGAACATAAGTGGAATTGCCGGTTTATGTATTAAATTAGAAAACCTTTGACAATTATCGCAACTTCGAACAAGATTTTTGGTATCGTTCATGATCAAAGGCCAGTAAAACCCTGCAAGTAAAACTCGACGAGATAAAGCTTTAAACCCGTAATGTGCGGACCGTTCTCCATTATGCAACTCTGATAATACCTCTAGCGATTCTTGTTTATCCAGGCATCATAATAATAGCCTACTCAATGCCCTATTATATAAAATTCCATTCAAAACTATGTATTTGAAGGCTTTACCTCGCAATGTTTTGGCAAATTTCACATCATCTGGCAATGCACCTTGAATCAAAAAAAATTAAAATACCAGTTCGCCAATCACCCGAGACTACATCTGAAGTGACGAACAATTCCTCTATGTAATCACACTGGTCTGACTCGATCAAAATCGAAGGAATTTATTGTAACAAAATCCAGGAATGCTCCTCCTTGTAAGCAATATTTGCTAGCAAATCAGCTACCGTGTTACTTCCTTGACTAATGTATTCCAAAAAAACATGATCAAATAGTAACATTAAGTTCCAAATCTCACGAAGATACAAAATTAAGCGATCTTTTTTTGCCTAGGAATTTCCAAATACTTGATTTGCTACTAACTGAGAATTTGTCTCTAAGCGCACTGAAGTTGCTCCACATATTTTTTCCAACATCAAACCAGCCGAAGCAGCTTCGTATTCAGCTTCGTTATTAGATGCGTGAAAACAAAATTTGATGGACTCAAGCATCGTTAGAAAGTGCTCATTAATAGTAGTCATACAAACCAAAACTAAAACGGTGTACATGATATATTGTCAAACTTCCGATTTCTTACTTAATAAGGAAAATGTGTCAAAGTAAATTTTACTTGACTAACGTGTACACAACTAATTATATAGGTTTAATCAATCATTTTATATTATAATTGTGAGGATTATTAGATTTCCAGTTTTTCAGTCATTTTAAATGTTAGCATGATTAATTTGGGGTATTTCGTGTTTATAACCACTCTAAATGTTGACTTCGATAATATATTGGTGAGTTGGATTACTAAGAGTAGCTTTAGTGAAGAATAGTTGGAATGTTTAGAGAGCGAGAGAGATTTTAGAGAGACAAAATGAAAGAACACAAGTGAGTAAAATCAGAAGTTCAACCCCTTTATTAGTTCAACCCTCGCCTATATATAGAGGCGTAGAGACTTAGCTCATAACTGTAAGTAGTTCACTTAGTCTTTAATAAAGACACATAATCAAAATCGCTCTTTTAACCTTTCAATCCGTTACTAAACCTTTTATTGTTTACATTTTAGTCCATGAACTTCTATTTCCTTATCAGTAGCCCCACTAGTTCTCATGTCAGTAAATGAATGAGAACTAACTGTCTTCGAATCATGCCAAAAGTAATTATAACTTTTCTTTCAAAATCTGAAAACTTAAAATCAATAAAATTGTTCTCCTCGAATCTCGTTAGACGCAGTGATACAACGAATTATGTCCTTAGACAATCATTCCTTGAGTTAACTTCGAAGTTAATTTGTAAAATTTAACCGTTAAATACATCACTATTTACTAGCTACTAGGCTTACAACTAGCATGACAGATGTCGAACACGTAACGTTATTACCGTTTTGAATTCTGTCCAATCACCACAAAACCTTTTCCACTTCTGCACTCATCTTAACTTCTATAAATTCGTTGGCAATTTTACTTTTTGTTTCACAACCTAAACGTTTTGAGAGAGAGACAGAAAACGTCACAACCTTTAGCTAATTTCAACGTCTTCATCAAACTTTCTGGTTGCTTTCACCGAAAAAATTATATTTTCCGATCAATCTTTATTCCGTTTATGAGAAAACACCCAAGATCTAGAAGATCTAAAGCCAAAATTCCGAGAAAACACAAATCTCCAAAACCTGACAATAATCTTATCTTCGGATCTTACGATTACTTCTGCATAGAGCTGCTGGATTGATAAGCAACGCTCCCCTCACAACATCAACAAAGACCATTTATTACAGTAACTTCGATCCATATAAAGTTCCTACTTTTTCACCTTCACCAGTTACTGAAGAGAGTCAATCTTTGAAAACTCGGACACCGAAAACCCCACAAATTACTCCTCCAATTTCAAATTCTCTTACCCAGTCATCACCTCGAACTAGTTGTAAATCTAGTTAATCTCCCTTAAAACAATCCAAAGTGGTCCCTTCTTCTACTTATCTTTCAAGAGCTCCTATAAGATAAACTTTTATAGCCATGGGAGACGATTCCGATGCTACACCAAACCCTTCTACCAACTCTCCTCCCCATAGGGAAATTATTGATAAAATTACATTAACTCAACAAAATCCCTCGAAGAATCTTCCACAACTGAGAGACGAGACGTCAGATGCAGAGGTTGATTCCGAAGATACCTAATTAAACAACGAGGCTGATACCGATGATAAAACCTCGAAAAGATCTGAAGATGCCCCTCAGAAAAAGATACGCAAGCCAAGAAAAAAGACAACTCTAATCACGATATCCGATGAAGAAAGAACAACAATTGGTGAAAATCTAAGATCTCTTGATGCAGGCTATATTGTTGCTTTAAAGAATGTCAAATACATCTATTACAAAGATAATCATGCATCGAATTTGAAAAAGAAATGGGTAATGGGAGACAACATTACCCTCCGTATTCCCAAAAGAGGTGAAACACCCTTAGGTTGCAAGAAAAATGAGTTGGTAGTCTACCCAAAAATAATTAACTGGGGGGATTTGGTTCCCGCTGGATCTGATAATCGTTGACAACTTCGAACTCCTAAATTTGTGCCCAACTCAAGTTACCCCAAATAAATAGTTCACCCTCATGTCTCTAATCATGGCCTCCCGCTTGTCCAAGATTCCGATCACAATTAAAGATTTCATATCTTTAACAAAATTATCCAAGGGACCAAAACTTCCATTCTACTACCTTACATTAGACGATACCTTGAAAATCATCGATGACCTTCTGGAGGCGGACAAAATTTGGAAGCAAATTTTCATTTTTATCTCTGGAACATGGGAAAACGGCAAAGAGATATCTGAGGCCAATCCATCAAGACTGAATGTTGTCTGGAAAAGTGGTCATAAGTATTATAATACTACTCCTTTTATATTAAATTTTCTAAGTGTTGTTATCCTTATCCATTGCTAATCTATATATTCTTATTAGAAATTCCGAGACCCTACGCCATTCGTCGACCCAAAGCCAAAGAAATATTTGTCAAACTTGCCGTCTGGGCTGAAGCAGAATGGAATAATGCTTTTCATACAGCCTTCGAACCAATCATGTTTCTCAACAGTCATTTGTTTATGATCACACCTGGAGCCTTTCCTGCTGAAAATCTGATGGAACAGCCCAACCCTCGACAAGATGTCAAACGATTGGCCCACCCTGATTGTAAGGTATTCTTACCCATACGCAACAGATCTGATAACCATATTCCCCAAAAGAAGAAAATAAAAAGGAGAAAAAGGCAGCTAGTGCCTCTGGTGCTAGCCCTTCAACAAATCTAAAGCCTAAACAATTAAAAAGAAAAACAAAAGAAGATGCTCTGTCAAGCATCGAAGAAAAAACAGAAGAAGAGACTTCTTCAAAAAAGAAGAAAACTACTACACTTTCGAAGAAGAAATTTTTTACAGCCATCAAAGATGTAGTATCCGACGATGATGAGGTCGTAGTTGTTGGGAATCAACAAATTCCAAAAAAAGAAAAGGAAGCAACTGATGAAGATGCTGCGATCGTTGTCAAAGATAATCAAGAGGATGATCACTTCGATCCCGATAGTTTCATCAACTTCAATGAATCACAAGATCTTAATGGAGAAGAGGATCCTGTCATTCAAGACGTTTAAACTAGTCTACATAATTTTGATAGAAGATCAGCACCGTGAACCTCCGAGGCATCTCCAGAAATCATTGGTCCTTCTGCTCCTAGTACGTGTTTGGACCTCATCCCTCGTCCCAGTCCAACGGTTTTTCTAACTATTCCACCAAACCCAACTGTCCTTGCTGCACTTCAACCATTTTTGGATCTCGATACTGCTGCAAAAACACTTACTCAACAAATTGAGGCTTCTCATGGTCCTTTGAAACGACTGGTCAAAGATATGGTTCGTTACAAAGGAATTGTTGATTCTGAGAAACAATTGAGGGAAAAATTTAGAAATCATATAATAGATCAATTCCACTACTTCAAAATGGCAAGGTCTGAGCTTCTTTGAGAACTCATTTTTTAGAAGCCATTTACGAGAACATCACTAGGTCGACAAAACAAAATTGATCGATTTCGATCAAGAAGAGATAAATAAGCTTAATGCTAAACCCCTTGAAGACTTAACTGCTGAGAAAGAGAAGCTCGATAATCTTCAGGTTTCCCTTACCACATGCGAAGAAGAAAAGAAAAATTTGTCCGATGAGATAACCATACTGAGATTTGATTTTAAGAAGCAAAAACAACATGCTATTACTGCTGTAGAAGACGAATGTTCGAAGGATATGTTAGTAACCATTAACAGTGGTAAAGAGGAGAAAACCATCACACTTATTCGGAAATCCATGCTACATATCCTAAGATAGATCTTTTAAGCTTGAAGATAGATCTTTCATTTATGCTAACTATTCGAAGTTAAATCATAATAAAAGTTTAATTTATACTTGCAAAATATAATCCCTCGAATATTACAATGCGTTAAGGGAACGTGGCTCATCGAAAATATCAATGCATTTATTGAACGTAGCACTTCAAAAACAACATAATGCGTTTATTGAACTTAGCATTTCGAAAACATCATAGTGCATTCATTGAATGTAGCACTTTGAACATCACATGGTGCTTTTATTGATCGTAGCACTTCGAATAGGGTTGTTTCTTCGAAAAGTGTAAGAAACACTTCAGAACATTCTATTCTTCATCAACCTCAAAGATGATTAATCTTTGATAAATTATCAAATAATTTAAATAGAAACTTGTAAACAACCATTGGCTAAAATGAATTTTATTGATAATGTTGAATATGTACATAAAGCCTCATTAAAACCTTCCTGGGCCAACAGGGTAGGAAATAGTGCGCTATTCGACCAAAACAAACTAATTCAAAATACAATATAGCTACTCTTAGTATAATTTCAGGTGCTTTATATTCCATGGGTGTTGTAGCATCCGCCCCTGAATATCGCAAAAGCGATAAGACCCTGGCTTTATCCTTTCAACAACCACATAAGATCCTTCCCAATCCGGGGCCATTTTTCCGATGCTCTTCTCCTTGGTATGCAAAAATACTTTGCTCAACACTTTATCACCTGCTTTAAACTCCATCATTTTCACCCTCGAATTGTATTTGTTCATCATAATAGTTTGATAATGGATTATGTTCAAATGAGCTCGAACCCTTTTTTCATGAATCAAATCTAAACTTGCTCTTCACAATATTGGGTTATTCTAAAAAATGACATCGTAGATTCCACAGGGCTAACAATATCCATTCCATATGCTAAAGAAAAAGGAGTTTCTTTTATAGATTCCCTATGAGTAGTTTGATAAGCCCAAAGTACTTCTTGCAAATGATTTGGCCATTTCCCTTCTGCCCCTGTCAAATTTTTCTTCAAACCAAATCATTTCTTTATTATTAAACTGAGGGACATTATCCGTAGTAACTCTTCGAGGTATTCTGAAGCCACATAAAATATTGTTTACAATGAATTTGATTACATCTTTTGCATTCGTTCCAGACAACGATTTTGCTTCTGCCCACTTTGTAAAACAATCTACATCTACAATTATCATTTTCCGTCCTCCAGATGTCATGGACAAAGGCCCCACTAAATCATTCTCTATCTGTCAAATGGTATGGCTTAGGTAATGGACATAAGTGGAATTGCCGGTTTATGTATTAAATTAGAAAACCTTTGACAATTATCGCAACTTCGAACAAGATTTTTGGTATCGTTCATGATCAAAGGCCAGTAAAACCCTGCAAGTAAAACTCGACGAGATAAAGCTTTAAACCCGTAATGTGCGGACCGTTCTCCATTATGCAACTCTGATAATACCTCTAGCGATTCTTGTTTATCCAGGCATCGTAATAATGGCCTACTCAATGCCCTATTATATAAAATTCCATTCAAAACTATGTATTTGAAGGCTTTACCTCGCAATGTTTTGGCAAATTTCACATCATCTGGCAATGCACCTTGAATCAAAAAAATTAAAATACCAGTTCGCCAATCACCCGAGACTACATCTGAAGTGACGAACAATTCCTCTATGTAATCACACTGGTCTGACTCGATCAAAATCGAAGGAATTTATTGTAACAAAATCCAGGAATGCTCCTCCTTGTAAGCAATATTTGCTAGCAAATCAGCTACTGTGTTACTTCCTTGACTAATGTATTCCAAAAAAACATGATCAAATAGTAACATTAAGTTCCAAATCTCACGAAGATACAAAATTAAGCGATCTTTTTTTGCCTAGGAATTTCCAAATACTTGATTTGCTACTAACTGAGAATTTGTCTCTAAGCGCACTGAAGTTGCTCCACATATTTTTTCCAACATCAAACCAGCCGAAGCAGCTTCGTATTCAGCTTCGTTATTAGATGCGTGAAAACAAAATTTGATGGACTCAAGCATCGTTTCTCCAGCGTTGCATCCCGAAATACTAGATCCTCTATCGGTTCAAACAACCCACATAGAACTCGCTGGTACAATATCCTAACTTTTTACTATATCCGATCTGCTCGAATGAAATTAAAAAAAACCATCTGCCAACGCTTGAGCTTTAATTGTAGTTCGAGGTGTGAGCAAGATATCATAATCTCCTAAATCCACTGACCACTTGGTCATCCTCCCCGAAATATCAGGACATTGCAAAAAATATTTGTAAAGGGAATGAAGTTTGGACTTCAATAGTATGAGCCTAGATGTAAGGACACATTTTCCTAGCAGCAATCACCAATGCTAATGTTAATTTCTCAATCTTCAAATACCTCTTTTTTGCTGCCAACAAACTTTTGCTGACATAATACACTGGCTCCGGAATTCCTGAATCTTCAGTTATCAATACTTCACTTAGTGCAAAATCCGATACTGCAATGTATAAAAAGAGATTTTCTCCACTTCAAGGTTTCGATAAAATTTATGGTAAGGATAATAAGTTCTTTATGATTGTAAACATTGTTTCACAATCTGACGTCCATTCAAATCTATTTAACCCTCGCAAAACTTGAAAAAAGGAAAATATTTGTCAAAAAATCTAGAAATAAATCTATTAAACGCTGCTAACCTTCGTGTCAAAATTTACAGTTTTTTAACCATTCGAGGTGAATTCATTGCTATTACAAGTTTCAACTGTTCTGGGTCAGCTTATATTCCTCTTTCAATGATAACATAACCCAATAACTTCCCCGATTGAACTCCGAAGGTGCACTTTTCAGGATTAAGCTTTAGCCTGATTTCCCTTAGATTTAAGAATGTTTCCTCTAAATTCTCCAGATGTGCATCATCTATCAAGATTTTTACCACCATATCATCAATATACACCTCCATGTTTCTTCCGATCTGAGTGGAAAATTCTTTAATCATCAACCTTTGATTAGTAGCTCTAGGGTTTTTCAATCGAAAAAGCATAACTTTGTAACAATGCAATCCCCTGTTAGTTATGAAGACCGTACATTCTTGGTCCTTCAGATCCATCTGGATCTGATTGTATCCTGCAAAAGCATTCATGAAAGTTACTATTTTATTTCCCGAAGTGGAATCAATCAGTTGATCTATTCGAGGAACATGAAATGGATTTTTAGGACATGCTCAATTTAAGTCTGTAAAATCCACACACATTCTCCATTTTCTATTCTTCTCTTTTACTACAACTGGATTCGCCGTCCATAAAAGATATTGTGACTCTTTTATATGTCCGAACTTGGATAAATGATCCACTTCGGTACTATTACTTCTGCTTTCTCTAATGAAAATTCCCTTCTTTTTAAATTACCGGCTTTACCTTTGGATCAACAACTAAACTATGGAAAATTACTTCAATCGACACCCTTGTCACAACCTCCATTTTCCAAGCAAAAACGTCCAAGCTAAAAGACAAAAATTCTAGCAGTTGTTGACGTAAAACTAGGGTCAGTAAGGTTCCTATCCGAAGTACTCTTCCATCAGAAAAAGTATACTCCTCGATTTCTTCACTTATTCTTAAGGGTTTCCCTCGACTTGTCAATCCTTTCATCAAAATCAGAGGTTAACCCCTCTTACTGCTATTCATTCATCAGGTCTCCACTGTTGGATCCTCGGATCTGAAGTGTAGTAGCATAACAATCTCTTGCAACTTTATGGTTACTTCGTACGACCCCCACACGATCCCCTACCACATATTCAAAACACTGATGTACTGTCGACAGAACCCCATACATTCTGGACAACCAAGATCTTCCAAAAATAACATTGTAACTTGTAGGACAGAACCCCGTACATTCAACACTAGCCACTTCTTCCCCAATAACTACCGCATCTTCATGCGGCCCCGCAGTACCTCGCAAGTCTTCCTCGGAGAACAAGATAAACGGAATGGCCTTTTTGCCATATAAGTGAGTGGACATCCTTTCTTCAATTTGAGTTGTCAAATTGACAACATGTCTCTTCCTTGAACTGTCAGTAGTACCAACCATTGAATCACCTCTAAAATAGCCAATCATTCAAAAAAATCACACAAACTTCGCACATGCCCTTTCTTTACTGGCTCTTCAACAACCATCAGAATCAACCTGTCTTGATCCTTATCTAAGTATTCCAAAGTAGCGTTGAACTTATCACCCTTTGTATCTAGAATCATCAAATTTTCGGATGGTGCACTTGGGTTATTCGGCCGTTAATTCGTTGTTGGAATTTTTGACTCGCTTCCTTATGACTTCACATAAGTCAAGAGCCTTCCGTTTTCAATCAAAATTTGGACTTATTTTTTAAATGCAATACATTAATTGGTATCATGACCAATATCCTCGTGATATATGCAGTTTTTATTGTTCTGCTCCTCCATTAGCCTATTAATTAGAGCTAGCTTCCTGAAATTCACGAAGCTCTTGTTTTTGTCAAAAATTGTAGCTACACTTTCTGTTAAGTCTACAATAAACCTTGGCGAAAAGCTGCCATCACCACACCTTCTTCGCAATTATCCAAGCTTGCCTTAGTCAGAAAAAATCTCTTTGTGTAGTCTTTAACCTTTCTCAAACTTACTGTTTGCATTGGATAATCGTATCTCCATTCGGTCTCATCTCATTATTTCCAACAAACTGCCTTAAAAAATTAGTATAGAAATCCCTGACATTCGGAATGGATCCCCTTGGAATCTGATTGTACCACTTTAACCCTGTTTGTTTAAACGTTTTTGAAAAAGCACGACACACCAGCCTGTCTTCATCTTCTAAGTTCATCATGTAATTCTTGAATTGTTCGATGTGATCGTCTGGATCCTGCATCCCATCGAACTTTTCAACCTTAGAAATATCAAAGCGCTTCGGAAGCGTAATAGATCTAATTTCACTTGTCAACGAAGAGTTCCTTCAATCAACACCATGCATGTACTGATCCTCAACTCCCATGTCTGCATACGAATTCTGATAAGTCTCAGCATACTGATTCGATGTGTTCCCCTTGCACCAACTAGATTCCCTCAAACAACGGGGAACGTTTTCCCTCCTAGATTTGTGTTCCTTCTTATGTTTTCGGGACTGTTCTTTTTCCTCCTTTGAAGAATTCCTATACATTTTAAAACCTGAGGAAGAGCTCTCAACCTCCTCGTCACTAGACGTGACACTTTATATTTATATTTATTTCATTTTCGAGAAGAATAACGCTCTTTTAAAGCTTGGAAGCGCGCTTTATTTTGCTTATTTCTAGTTTGTCGATCAGTGCAAGATCGATCAAACTGGTTTCCAATTTCAGTTTTCTCATTTACTTGTCTCACTTTAAATTTAAGCTTCGCCGAATCAATTTCCTGCTCTCTTTTCTCGTACATCTCATTTAGCGCATTTATTTTATCCAGAAGCTGGTTCATACACATTTCTATATCCGACTGAGTTTGGATTAGAATAGATCATTCATGTATATTTTCATTCCCTTGTAAATCTTCTCTTAGCATTTCCATTTCTGATCGAACTAAAATATTATTTTCAGGATTCATTGTAAAATTTCAAGACTGTTTTTCAGGCTTAGCTAAATTCGAACTGGACGAAAAGACGCTGATTGCCAGTTAACCTTGGTAAATTTTCCAATTTGGTGAGTTGCATTATTAAGAATAGCTTCAATGAACAATAGTTGGAATGTTTAAAGAGAGCGAGATTTTAGAGAGAGAAAATAAGAGAACACAAGTGAGTAAAATCAGAAGTTCAACCCGTTTATTAGTTCAGCCCCGACCTTTATATAGAGGCGCAAAAACTTAGCTCATAACTATAAGTAGTTACATAAAATGATAAATTATACTTAGTCCTTAATAAAGACACATAATCAAAACGACTCATTTAACCTTTCAATCCGTAACTAAACCTTTTATTGTTTACCTTTTAGTCCATGAACTTCTATTTCCTTATCATATACAACATTTTAGAACTAAAACAAACTGGTACCATAAACTTATTTCTAATATTTTTTCGCTTTCGGATGGACCATTTTATTTGTTCTTCGTCGGTATAAAAGAAGACTCAGAAAAACACCATAAAATTTGTTACTATATAATGTTTTATAAAATAATATTTTTATTGATATCTTTGTGTTTATGACACATAGATATACATAAAAATATTTATGATGACAATTAAAAATCCAATATATTTTTATATTTTATTGTAGTCAAATGTTTAACCATTAATCATATATTAATTAAAGTAAAATATTTTTTAATTTTTATGTATAAGAATAAATTATACAATATTTGGCTATTTACTTAATATCTTAGAAGTTTTAATTATATTTTATAATTTTCAATATAACACCGCGTTGGGAAAAACGTTTGAGGAAGTTGAACTGAGACATGTACATAGACTGAGAGTCGGGTTGAACCTTTCAAATATTATACACTCTCAAATAAAACTTTTTTTTATCATAATTGTTTTTATTAAAAATAGAAGATGCGATTGGAGTATCCAAAAATATTTTTTGTCATCGTTTACCCATCGTTCCACTCTTCCATCTAATAAAATAAAAAGATATAATTTTTTTTAAAAATAAGATGGAAGTAACTGTTGTAACGGTTGACATGTTAAGTAAGGTAAGTTATATTCTTGAAGCTCAATATAGCTAGTGATGTTCAACTGTTGTAGAGGTTGACATGTTGGCGTGAGTCAGTTCCGGTGACCGGATGTTAACTAGTCCGGTTTTATCTTCTTTCTTTGGTTGTTTTGTTTATGTTTGCGCTATTATTTTTAAAAATAACATATGTAGGCATGGGCATTCGGTTCTTCGGTTCGGTTCGATTCGGTTCGTTCGGTTCTTGGTTCTTTCGGTTCTTCAAAACTATTACCCATTTAGGAACCGAATAAATTTCGGTTCGGTTCGGTTCGATTCTTCTTAATTCGGTTCGTTATGATAGATCAATGATAAATTTCAAGAGAACATAATTATAGATCAATGATAAAATAAAAATTTAGGGGAATCTAACTTTGAAAAAGAAAATATATTTTTAAAACAATTCAAAATTAAGGGTTAATACATAGTTCGGTTCCTAACGGGTACGCACGGTTCTTCGGTTTGGTACGATTCGGTTCCGAGAACCGTGGGTAATTGAAAATTGGAACCATTTGGGTATTATGAAAGTACCAAATCTACTTCGGTTCGGTTCTTTCGGTTTGGTTCGGTTCGTTTCTTTCGGTTCCGGTTAAAATGCCTATGCCTATGATGGACCATTTAGTATATTGAAGTATGTTTACACATTTTTATGTTGTTTTTCTATGATTATGAACCCAGGTGAGGGTTGAGGCGTGGGTGATTTTTCACGCACGAAGAAGTGAAAAAGAGAGCAAATAAAAGAAGAAACAACAGCGAACGCGAAGAAGTCTTTTCATCGGTTCCCATAGAGTTGATAACTCCTCCATTACCACATACTCTATCCTGTTTTACATCGTCTAACGCTACCCCCGATGAAAACCGTCTGCCTATAGTCGATGTCCACCTTGAGCTACACCTCTTTCTCCATTACGTAGATTATTTCACGACACATTCACTGAGCATGATGTCTACTACATTTAACAGGGATAAGTAATTTCAAGATTTATTAGTAGTTTATACACCCACTACCCCAGTCATATGAGTTGTATTCTGGAAGCTTAAGGTTGGGTTTAAGAGGTATTGGATGCCACACCTTTGGGATGGTTCATCGAGCCATTATCATGTATGGATCCGCAATGCACCATAACCGAGGTATTCTTAGAGCGTTATCATCCAAAAATAAATAGTTTTCATTTTAGTTTTAGTAAGATGACTATCACCCTCGATGATATGCATACCATATTAGGGCTGGAGGTCCGAAGTGATTTGGCTACGCTTCTAGTTATAGTTGACAAGCCGCAGGTCATGCGTAATAGTGTCTTAATACTTCCAATTTATTATAAGACTTTTACACATGAGATCGAGTTATGTAAAGATATCAGGTCTAGTCTCAGTTTTCTTCGGACTAGGTTTAGCGATGTAGTCTACCACGGCAGCAACGCTTCCTTCATTGACAATATGGTCCATCAGACCGTGCTTTCATATATTCTCTAAATGTTTGGTTTCATTCTCTTTCCCAATAAGAGTAACGCGTACGTGAATTTCAAATATGTTTTCTTATTACAAAACTGGACCGCACAGGTTCGGTGTTATGCTTGGGACACTGAGATATTGAGCTATTTGTATCATCAACTTGGAGAGGGCTCCATTCAGATGATGAATACTATGGGTTGGTGTATCATTCTTATTAACACATGTATACAAAACCATTTTGTTTCAGTTCTTCCGATCACGCGTGCTAGTTACATAGAGCGTCTGTCTACTATTGCTAGATGGGATACATGTACGTTCAATTCTGATTCCCTGATCAAACTAAACTGGATTACCATCAATAATCTGCAGAAGAGCGATGTAAGTTTTCTATTTTTCTAATATTTCATTGTTGAAGATATATTAATTCACAAAATTATTGTTTAATGCATGTTGATTAATATATACTTTTAATTATATAATATGTACTTGTTTAATAATTATCGAAGACAATATATAGATTTTGGATTTGTAACGAAATATATATCATTGTTTTAATCAAAATAATAGAGGCATTGAAGATCGATGATTTTGGAGGAGCGATTAATCTATCATAAACTATAGTTTATATAGTCATATATACAAAAAATAATATTAATAACCTATAAGAATCAATACATCTTAAAGTATTACGCGGTAAGGTCTCAAAATCAGAAATACATGTCTGGTTACAATAATAATAATTAAATTACAATAACATATTGTTCAATTGTGATAATACATGTTTAATTTTTATTAGTTTACCTTCGTCTATGGTTTCCTCATCTGGTCCTATTCAGTTTGAGTTTCAATATACCCAAACTTGGGTTTGATATTGTCAAACTGGACTTTTACAAAGTCCAAGATTAAAGTGCATTTGTTATTTTTTTAATATAAGATATTGTATCCAGTATTTTAGTAACATGATCGTTTATATGTTCATTTATTACATTGTACTATTGTTATTTATGTACCTAACACTCAAAGCAGCGTTCATAATCTTATATAATGCTCCAACATATTAACCCTCTATATAGATATGACTTTAGTAAAAACATTAATACACAAGAAATGAATGGGTTTGAAGGCTTATATATCATTTTAAATTTAAAGTAGAATCATATTGTTTTTAGTGAAATCCATAATAAGATCCAAAGCTTGAAGAGGCGGAACTCCTCCAAAAATATGATATCGTATTGACTAATGTTAAATTATTTTTAATAAGTCTGTTAAAATCATGAGAATTTGATGTTGTTAAAAAACAAGAGGGCGTGTATTATAATATATTAGAGAAAAGTATGAGGTTATGAAAAAGAGAGTAAGAAAACTGTATCAAATAAAACATATGTTGCTTATATATAATAACTATTTATGAATTCAGTAGAGCATGATGTTTCGTATGTATAAAAGTATATTAGTTAAATACGAGCATGGTGTTTTTTATATATACATACACTTAAATAACCACTTACAAGTTTGGTATAAATTTGAGCTATTGAACAAATTTTACTATAATTAGGTTCGATCGTTGCCAAAAGTTATTTGGATGTTGGGCTACTTGCAGCTGCTCTCCCAATTTTTCTATGGTTTGGCCAACATGATATATCAAGAATTGAGAAAAACATGACTTTGTTACTATATTATATAATTCTAATCTCACACACGCCCTCATAATATGATGTACACTATTAAAAAAGGCGAGTTGCACAAAGGAATGATGCATAAAAGTGTTGATATTATATTATTACGTTGTGTGAAACTCATGTATTATAAAGCATGATCATGTTACATATAAAAATATTCTATGTATCACTCTTAAACTTACATCACACTTATCATATCGTTTATTCACACACATATGCAATAACAAACTCTTTTAGTTAAAATCATGCATCAAACACTATCATCTAATCACAATTTACACTTTTTTCACATAATAATTAAGTATCTCAAAATATGTACATGGATTAGATATATACTTAGTTGGTATCCCTTATATTATTATGAGATTGGTTGTATATAAATAAACAACATGTAGGCATTCAAATATTGCTGAGTGGGGTGGTAGAACATATTGTTATATATAAATTTGTATTCGTGTTTATGTTAAGTTGTAGTTCGTGTGAATAAAAATAACAAGAAGTGATAAATAACAAAAAATACTTATCATTACGCTCTAATAATCCATCATGGTGGAGTCCTGTAGATGATTCATTATTCATGATATTCTTAGGATTTTGACTAGTTGGATAGACCAAATTTTGGAAGACCGCTTAACAGAGAGCCATCATTTGGACACGGGGGACGTGGACACTTGGTAGTTCCAAAGTCACTAAAAGTAGGATTCTCTTTGTTCAACTATAACATAGGGGTTCGTCCATCTAATAATTTTCACAAACATTTGGGACATGAATATAATATAGTGTATGGATAAATAAATTTTTTGTATTGGACAAAAAAAAATAGACTAGAAAAATAAAAACCAATAGACAAATAAAAACCAATGTTAAGAAAATTTTTATACAAATATCGAACGTATAGGTGTTGATAAAGTCTTAGTGAAAAAAACAAATAGGCGTTGATAGAGTCTAGGTGAAAAGAAAAGATAAAATATGTTACAAAAGAAACTGCAAAACATTTAATAAAAGAACTAGAATATGATGAATCACATAATAATATTATGTAATATAACACATGTAATCATGACATCAAAAAGATATTTTGTACTCCAACTGCGACTAGGGTTTTTTATTATGCAAAACTGAGCTTGCAGTATACCGAACACTCTTTGGACGTCCTTACGATATTTTTTTTTGTATTTTAGGGAATAATTTATCTTGAAGGCTAGTTGGTAATTGAATAGCTTGGATAAGTGTTCCCTACTTTAGATCAATACCATATGCAAAATTATATGTAATATTATGCTCATGACCATTTACAACATAAGCTATTGCTGGAGGATTCCCATTAATTGAATCATCTAACAATGGTGAACGGTTGAGAAGAATCACATCATTTTAAACTCCTAGAATACCAAAAGAAATGCATGTCATATCCATGTATCATGAGAAGCAATTGCTTCTAATACGATAGGTTGTTTTCTGGACCTACCAATGTATGCTCATTGCCAACTAGTTGAACATTTTTTCCAAGTCCAGTGCATATAATCAAGTGAGTCGAGCATACTTAGAAATCCCCAACATTGAGTTTTATCGAGTAGACAACGTAAATGTTGTGTTATTGGTTCACATAGGTACTCCGTTTTGTATAAAGTTATTATAGTTTAACAAAACTATTGTAGAGTTTCTATAAAAATTTGGTCATTCATATGAAATGTTTCATCCAAGCTATCCACAAGTATTTCATAATCGAACATACATGAAGCAATGGTTGCTTTCAGATATGGGGTAAATTTGTTGCATTTAGTCAAGGCTAAACCTGGTCGGAATTATGTATTTTCTTGTTCCACATATTCTATAATATGTAAAAATCTATGATACATACGATAACGCCATCTAAAATCATCATAAGAGAATATTGGATTATTAATAAAATAATCTGCAATTAGCCTTGCGTTCCCATCTTCACGGTTACATCATTTATACTTTCGACAATGCACAGAGACATGAGGTTTTGAAGCTTCACCGCTTGAATTACACATACCATCCTCCGTATACATTTTTGAAAGATATGTAATACTATTACTTCGAACTAAGTTAATAATACTAACAAAATTTTGAATTTTATTTTGAGAGGCATTAATATCTACTTCTTATTCCAAAAATATACAAGAAATATCATGTTTATTGAAACTCATTTTTATGAACAAATATTATAGTAGTGTTTTGAATTGAAAGAAGTTATGAGAAGTATTTTGGGTTGGAAGAACTATGTATGATATATCTGTAATGATTCTATGTATTTTTTTTGAAGCATGTGTGGCTAACAAAGATAAAATTTAAGTTTGGCTTGAAAATTGTTGTGTAAGGCTCTAATGAAACCCGAAATTAAATTTTGGATGAAAGATTGAAAATTAGAGGGTGTTTTCTTATCTTGAATATAGTTGCGTAAGGCTTAAGTCAAATTCCAAAATAAAGTTTTGATGGAAGATCAGAACTTAGTGGGTGCTTTTTAATATTTAATATAACTTTGTAAGGATTTAGTTAAATCCAAAATTAAAGTTTGAGTGGAATATTCGAACTTACTGGTTTTTACATATTTTGAATATTAAGGCTTTAGTCAAATCCAAATTTAAAGTTTGGATGGAGTTTTAGAACTTAGTGAGTTTTTTCTTATCTTGAATATTATTGTATATGGCTTTAGTCAAATTCTAAATTAAAGTTTGGATTGAAGATTGGAACATATCGGGTGTTTTCTTCTCTTCAATATAGTTGTGTTAGGATTTAGTCAAATCCAAAGTTATAGTTTGGATCGAATATGGGAACTTAGTGGGTTTTTTCTTATCTTGATTAAAGTTGGTGAAGGGTTTGATCAAATTCAAAATTAAAATTTGGATGGAAAATTAAAACTCAGTGCGTTTTTTTATTGTGTAAGGTTTTAGACAAATCTAAAAGTAAAGTTTGGATAGAAGATTGGAACATAGTGGGTTTTTTCTTATGTAGAATATATTTGTGTAAAGCTCTAGTCAAATCTGAAATTAAAGTTTGGATGGAAGAGTGGAACTTAGTGGGTTTTTCCTTATCTTGAATAAAGTTGTGTAAAGCTTGAGTCAAATCCAAAATCAAAATTTAGATGCAAGATTGGAACTTAGTGCAATTTTTCTTATTGTGTAAGGCTTTAGTCAAATTCAAAATTTAAGTTTGGATAAAAGATTGGAACATAGTAAGTTTTTACTTAAATTGGATATAGTTATGTGATGCTTTGTTCAAATCTGAAATTAAAGTTTGGATGGAATATTGGAACTTAATGGGTGTTTCTTATCTTGAATATAGTTGTGTAAGGATTTAGTCCAATTCAAAATGAAAGTTTTGATGGAAGATTGGAACTTAGTATGAATTTGTTTATCTTAATATAGTTATATACAACTTTAATCAAATCCAAAATTAAAGTTTGGATGAATGATTGGAACTTAGTTAATTATTTATTATCTTAAATATAGTTGTGTAAGGATTTAATTAAATCCGAAATTAAAATTTGGATGGAAGATTGGAACTTAGTGTATTTTTTACTATTATATAAGGCTTTAGTAAAATCCAAAATTGAAGTTTGGATAGAAGATTGGAACGTAGTGGGTTTTTTCTTATGTTGAATATAGTTTTGTAAGGCTCTAGTCAAATCTAAAATTAAAGTTTCGATGAAAGATTGGAACTTAGTGGGTTTTTGGTATCTTGAATACATTTGTCTACTCTTTAGTCAAATCTAAAATTAAACTTTGGATGAAAGTTTGGAACTTAGTGGGTTTTTAATTATCTTGAATGTAGTAGTGTAAGGCTTTAGTCAAATTGGAAAATTAAAGTTTTGATGAAAGATTTGAACTTAGTAAGATTTTTCTTATCTCAATATAGTTGTATAACGCTTTAGTCATATCCAAAATTAAATATTTGATGGAATATTGAAACTTAGTTGGTTTTTACTTATCTTGAATATAGTTGTGTAAGCGTTTAGTCAAATCCAAAATTAAAATTTCCATTGAAGATTAGAACTTCGTGTGTTTTTTCTTATTGTCTAAGGCTTTAATCAAATCCAAAATTAAAGTTTGGATAAAAGATTGGAACATCGTGGGTTTTTTTTCTTATCTTGCATATAATTGTGTATGACTCTATCCAAATCTGAAATTAAAATTGTATGGAAGATTGGAACTTAGTAGGTGTTTCTTATCTTGAATATAGTAGTGTAAGGGTTCAGTAAAATCCAAAATTAAAGTTTGGATGGAAGATTGGAACTTAATGTTTTTTTTTATCTTGAATATAGTTGTATATGGCTTTAGTCAAATCCAAAATTAAAGTTTGGAATAAAGATTTGAACATATTGGATACTTTCTTATCTTGAACATAGTTGTGTAAGGCTTTAGTCAAATCCGAAATTAAAGTTTGGATAGAAGATTGGAATTTAATGGGTTTTTTTCTTATCTTGAATAAAGTTGTGTAAGACTTTTAGTCAAATCCGAAATTAAAATTTGGATGGAAGACTGGAACTTAGTAGTTTTTATTATTATTTTGAATATACTTATATAAGGATTTAGTCAAATCCTAAATTAGAGTTTGGATGAGAGATTGGAAATTAGTGAGTTTTTTCTTTTCTTGAATATAGTTGTGTAATGCTTTTATCAAATCCGAAGTTAACTTTTAGATGAAAGATTAGAACTTAGTGTTTGTTTTCTTATCTTGAATATAGTTGGGTATGGCTTTAGTCAAATCCAAAATTAAAGTTTGGATGAAAGATTGGAACTTAGTGAGTGTTTGCTAATGTTGAATATAGTTTTATAATACGTTAATCAAATCCAAAATTAAAGTTTGGCTGGAAGATTAGAACTTAATGGGTTTTTTCTTATCTTGAATAATATTGTGTAAGGATTTAGTTAAATAAGAAATTAAAGTTTGGATAAAAGAGTGGAACTTAGTGGGTGTTTTCTTATCTTGAAATAGTTGTGTAAGGCTTTAGTCAAATCCAAAATAAAAGTTTGGATGAAAGATTGGAACTTACTGGGTTTTTTCTTATCTTGAATACATTTGTGTAAGGCTTTTAGTCAAATCCGAAATTAAAGTTTGAAATTTAGTGGTGGTGAGTTCAATTATCAAGTGAGTTGTCTTAGGAAAAAGCAATACGTGAGTTTTAGTGTGTGTGTGTGTGTGTGAGAGAGAGAGAGAGAGAGAGAGAGAGAGAGAGAGAGAGAGAGAGAGAGAGAGAGAGAGAGAGAGAGAGAGAGAGAGAGAGAGAGAGAGAGAGAGAGAGAGAGAGAGAGAGAGAGAGAGAGAGAGAGAGAGAGAGAGAGAGAGAGAGAGTCAGAGCACAAGTGAGTTAGATAAAAAAGTGTTCACCACCTTCATTAGTTCAGTCTTGGCCTTTATATAGAGGCGCTAGGACTCAGCTTTAATCTCAAAACCGTTACATAAAATGATAAATTACCGTTAGTCCTCAATAGAATACATAATCATAATTGTTCCACTGAACTTACATTATTTACACTTTAGTCCTTAAATTTCTACTTCTATATCAGTAGCCCTATAGTTCTCATGTCAGTAAATGAATGAGAACTTAGTGGGTGTTTTCTTATCTTGAAATAGTTGTGTAAGGCTTTAGTCAAATCCAAAATTAAAGTTTTGATGAAAGATTGGAACTTACTGGGTTTTTTCTTATCTTGAATACATCTGTGTAAGGCTTTTAGTCAAATCCGAAATTAAAGTTTGAAACTTAGTGGTGGTGAGTTCAATTATCAAGTGAGTTGTCTTAGGAAAAAACAATACGTGAGTTTTAGTGTGTGTGTGTGTGTGAGTGAGAGAGAGAGAGAGAGAGAGAGAGAGAGAGAGAGAGAGAGAGAGAGAGAGAGAGAGAGAGAGAGAGAGAGAGCAATTGAGTTAGATAAAAAAGTGTTCACCACCTTCATTAGTTCAGCCTTGGCCTTTATATAGAGGCGCTAGGACTCAGCTTTAAACTCAAAACCGTTACATAAAATGATAAATTACCGTTAGTCCTCAATAGAATACATAATCATAATTGTTCCACTGAACTTACATTATTTACACTTTAGTCCTTAAATTTCTACTTCTATATCAGTAGCCCCATAGTTCTCATGTCAGTAAATGAATGAGAACTAAATGTCTTCGAATCCTATCAAAGGTCATATCAGAAACTCGAATTTTAATAACCAATAATGTATTTTCTTTCTCCTTCTCCATAAATCTTTTCAGACGTATATTTAAAATATAATCATCGGAGTTTTCCAAACGCGTCCACACATCAGAACTCAAATTAAAAAATATAATCATCGAATTTTTTGAAAAGTGTCTACAAATCAGAACTCTTCAAGGAAATAAATTTACTTCGACATTGCTTCGAGGTAACACTTTATAAAATCTAACCGTTCAGATTTATCATGAATACCTAGCTACTAGGCTTATACCTATCTAACTAGTCTCACAGATGTCGAAATCATAACCCTATCACCGTTTCGTATTCGACCTAATCATCGCAAAGTCTTTTCCACTTCTACACATCTTCTCATCCTTCTATAAATTCGTTAGTAACTTCATTCTCACAATCCAAATTTCTTGAGAGAGAAACATCACACCCTTGGCTACCTTCAACTTTCCCAGCATCTTCATCGGAAAACTCATACTTTCTGATCAAAACCCATATTTTCCGGTCAATCTTCATCCAGTTGATGAGAAAAAAATCCAAAAACCAAAAGATCCAAGGCTAATATACCCAAAAAACCCAAATCCCCGAAGCCTGGCGATAATCTAGTCTTCGGATCATACAATTATTTTTGCATTACTGAAAAAGCAGAGGAGTAGAAGGCTGCTGGATTAATCAACAATGCTCTTGTTGGAACAACCACCAAAACCACTTACTACAGTAATTTTAATCCATCTAAAGTTCATGTTTTTTCACCTTCCTCTTTCCATTGAAGTGCATCATTCTTCTAGAGTCCAAACTCCGATAACGGCTTGAACCTCTTCTTCTCAAGTCAGAGCATCACCTCTGATTAGTGAAGAATAAAAAAAATCCCCTTCGAAACAAATTTTGATTACTCTTTCTCCAACTAGTCCTCCACTAACCCACATATGAAAAACTTTTATAGCCATGGGAGATGATTATGAAATTACTCCAACTTCCCCCTCATCGAATCCATCTACTCAGCCTTCTCCTCGGATAGAAATAGTCAAAGAAATTCTATTACCTCCACCCAATCCCTCCAAAGATCCTCCCCAAATAAGGGATGAAGCATAAGAAGCTAACAAAGCTAATTCCGAGGCTACCTGGTCTGATAATGAAGTCGAGTCCGACGAAGGAGACTCAGAAACTGCCACAGAAAATAAAATTTGCAAGCCTAAAGAAAAGAAGGCATTGGGCACTGTTTCCAATGAGAAAAGAGAAGCTATTGTTAGAAATTTGAAAAATCTCGATGCTGACTATATCCGTTCGACTACCTAAAAAAGGGAAAACTCCCACAGATTGCAAAGATGAAGCTCTTATGGTCTACCACGAAATCATAAACTGTGGTCTTCGGTTCCCACTAGATCCGATGATCGTGGAGTACTTCGAACTTCTCAACCTATGCCCAAATCAAGTGACACTGAATCAGTATATGACATCTCGGTTGTCCAAGATTCCGATCAACATCAAGGATTTCATATCCTTGACAAAATTATCAAAGGGTCTGAAGCTCACATTCTACTACTTTAGTTTAGTAGATGATTTAAAAATCATCGATGATCTCCTTAAAGCGGACAAACTCTGGAATTGTTTTTTTATCTTTATCTCAGGAGCATGGGAGAACGAAAAAATAATATCCGATGCCAACCCATCGAAACTAAATCTCATCTGGAGAAGCCACCGTAAGTACTTTGAATATTATACATTTTAAGATAAATCTCATGTTGTCTTCCTCATTTACTTATTTATTTGTGTGATTATTTTAGAAATTCCGAGAATATATGCTATTCGTCGGTTAGCAGCCAAAGATATTTTCAAAAATCTTGACGCTTGGGCCGAAAAAGAGTGGAACAACGCTTTCCACACCGCCTTCCAACCGATCAACTTCCTCAACAGTCATCCCTATCCGATCACAGTTGGAGCCTTGCCTCCTCCAAATTTAATGGATGAGCCCAACCCTCACCAGTCTTGCAAAATATTAGTCCAAACCCGACTGTAAGGTATTCCTCCCCATCTGCAATAGGTCAGAAAGTCACCTGCCTTAAAATAAAAAGGAGAAAACAAAAAAATAAAAGAAAAACAAAAAGGCTACCAGCAAACAAAAGCAGGAGAACAGACTCTTTTAACCATCAAAGAAGAAGAGCAAGAAAAACCTTTATCGAAGAAAAAAAAAACTTCCATCAGTCCTCATGGGAAGAAAAACAAGAAAACAAAAGTCATCGAATATACACTGGTCGATGAAGAAGAACTCATAACTGTTGGGAATCATCAAAATCCTCCTCTTGAAAAGAAAAGAACCAATAATGATGCTCCGATCATCATCGAGGATAATGCAGACGATGGTAATCAAAAGATCGACCACTTCGATCCCGAAAACTTTATTAATTTCATTGAGTCACAGGAACTTGTAGGTGAAGATGATCCTATCATTCAAGATATTCAAACTTGTATGCACAATTTTGGGAGAAAGTCGACCGTCGAAGCGTCTCCAGAAATCATCTGTCCTTCTGTTCCAACTACATCTCTGGGAAATATTCCTCGTCCTAGCCCAACAGTTTTTCCTCCTCCACCACCTAACCCTGATGTCCTTGCTGCACTCCAACTTTTTTCCACCTCGATGCTGCAATAAAGTCACTTTCTTCATAAATCGAGGCTACCAATAGTTATTTGAAACAATTGGCCAATCGATGCTGAAAAACAACTACGAGAAACATTTCAGAGTAAAGTAATCGAGCAATTCCATATGTTCAATACAGCAAGATCTGAGCTTATTTGAGGAGCGCTTTTCATCAAAAGCATTTGTGAACGCAACACTATGCTGATAAAGAAAAGTTGACCTCCTCACATTAAGAGGAGATGAACAAGCTCAAAGCTAAACATATTGATGACTTGAGTGCTGAAAAACATAAATTTGAAGGTCTCCAAACTTCTTTCTCTTCGGAGAAATAAAAAAATAAAGAGTTGACTGATGAGATAGGCAGGTTGAAGGCTGATTTTGAGAAGGAAAATGAAGTTGATCTCGCTGCTGCAGAAGTTGAATGTTCTAAGGACATATTGGCTGCTATTAACAATGGTAAAGAAGAGACAACCATCACTATTCTTCGAGAGCTTCATGTAACTTATCTAAAAATAATTTGTCTAGTTTTTGAAACGAAATTCCCGTCGAACGGCGTCCTAGTGAAGGCTTCGATCCTGTCCCAAACTCATCATCGTCAGAAGAGTCATCCATGGAGGAGTCGTCCGAATAACTTTGTTGTTCTTTGATTTTTTGTTATCCTTTTTGTACTTATCAAATTAGTATCTTGCTTATTGTACTTCATCAAATTAATCTAATTGACAAATATTTCTTTATTTCATTTTTATCATCAATATGAATTATTTGAAGTTATCAATCCTCAAAATAATTATAATAATAATTTTTAAACACAACTTCTTAAATATGATAATGCACTTCGAAATTCACAATACGTAACTCTAAATGACTTAATACGAATTTCAAACATACCACCTCGAATACCATAATGCATTTATTGAACGTTGCACTTCGTAAAATCATAGTACATTTGTTGAACGTTACACTTCGTAAAATTACTGTGCATTTATTGAACGTTGCACTTTGAATATGGTTGTTTCTTTGAAAAGTGTAATAAACACTTTAGAACATTCTACTCCTAACCAACCTCAAAGATGATGAGTCTTTGATAAGTTATTAAGATAGTGTTCAATAAACACTTGTAAACAACCATTGACCAAAAATGCATTTTATTGATAATATTGATTATGTACATAATGTCTCGTTAAAATCTTCCTGGGCTAACAAGGTAGGAAAAAGTGCGCCATTCAATAGTAAAAAATCCAAAATACAAAAAATCTATTCCCAATATAGCTTCAAATGCTGTATATTCCATGGGTGTTAAAGCATCCTCCCTTGAAATGCGATAAGACCATGGTTTTATACTCTCAACAACCATATAAAGCCCTTTCCAATTCTGGGCCATTTTTCCAAGGGTTTTCTCCTTTGTATGCAAGAATACGTTTCTCAACACTTTGTCGCCTTCTTTAAGCTCTCATATTTTCACCTCCGAATCATATATATTCCTCATAAGAGTTTGATAATGTATTACATTTAAAGGAGCTCGAACTATTTTCTCCTCAATCAAATCTAAATTCGCCATTTTAGCTTCATTATTGGATCTTTCAGAATATTGAGTTATTCTAAAAGATGACATCGTAGATTCTATGGGGTTAACTACATCCATTACATATGCTAAGACAAAAGGATTTTCTTTTATAGCCTCCCTGGAAGTTGTCCGATAAGCCCAAAACACCTCTCGTAAATAATTTGGTCATTTCCCTGCTGCACCTGTCAAGTTTTTCTTCAAACCATCTAAAATAGTTATGTTTGTCACTTCGACCTGTCTATTGGCTTGAGGATGAAAAGGTGTAAAAACAATTGTTGAATTCCTTTTGATGCACAAACAGTAGTCATTTCTTTATTATTAAATTGGGGGCCATTGTCTGTTGTAATTCTCCGAGGAACTCCGAAGCGACAACAAATATTATTCACAATAAATTTGATCACATCATTTTCCTTTGTTCCAGATAATGATTCTGCCTCAGTCCATTTCGTAAAGTAATCCACTACTACAATTATCATTTGACGTCCCCCAGATGCCATCGGCAAAGGCCCCATCAGATCAATCCCCCATCTATCAAATGGTATGACCTCAGTTATAGACATAAGTGGAACTTTCGGCCTGTGTATAGCGTTAGCAAATCTTTGACAAGTATCATAGCTTCGAACCAAATTTTTAGCATCGTTCATGATTGTAGGCCAATAGAATCCTGCAAATAAAACTCGTCGTGATAAAGCTTTAAACCCGCAATGAGCTGACACTTCTCCATCATGAAATTTTGACAACACTTCCTCTGATTCTTGCTTGTCTAGACATTATAATAATGGCTTGCCTTCTTATAAAAAATTCCATCTAAAATTATGTATCTGAAGGGTTTACCTCTCAAATTTTTGGCCAACTTCGTATCATCTGGCAATGTTCCTTGAGTAAAACGATTAATAATATCCGCTCACCAATCTCCTCGGACTGCATCAGATGTGAAAAAGAGGTCCTTTATACATTCACACTGATTTGATTGAGTCAAAATTAAGGGACTTTGTTGTAGCGAAATCCAAGGATACTCCTCATTGTAAGCAATATTTTCTAAAGAATCACCCACCATGGTACTTCATCAACTAATATATTCAACAACAACATGATCGAATAGTAACATTAAATTTCGAAGCTCCTCAAGATATAAAATTAAAAGATCCTTTATCGCCTCGAGTATCCAGATACATGATTCGCTAACAATTGAGAATCCGTTTTCAAGCGCACTAAAGTTGCTCTATATATTTTTTCCAATCTTAAACGTGCCAAATCATCTTCATATTCAGCTTCAATATTCGAAGTGTGAAAACCAAATTTGATGGATTGAATCATCGTTTCACCAGTTGGAGCTATTAACACTACACTTAGTGCAAAATCCGATACAACAATGTACAATAAGAGCTTTTCTCCACTTCGAGGTTTTGACAAACTTTCTGGTGATGATAACAAAGTTTTTATTCTTGTAAATGCTGCCTCACACTCTGATGTCCATTCAAATCTGTTTGTTCCTCGTAAAACTTGAAAGAAAGGAAAACATTTGTCAGAAAATCTAGAAATAAATCGGTTAAGTGCTGCTAACCTTCCTGTCAAAATTTGCACTTCTTTAACACATCGAGGCGAATTCATTGCTATCAGAGGTTTCAAGTGTTCTGGGCCAGATTCTATACCTCTTTCACTGATAACATAACCCAAAAACTTCCCTGATCCAACTCCGAAGGTACACTTTTCAGGATTTAGCTTTAGCCTGTTTTCCCTTAAATTCAAAAATGTTTCCTCTAAATCCTCAAGATACACATCATCCTTCAAACTTTTTACTACCATATCGTCTATATACACCTTAATGTTTTTTCGATATGAGTGGCAAAAGCTTTATTCATCAATCATTGATAAGTGAATCCAGCGGTTTTTAATCCAAAGGGCATAACTTTATAGCAATGCAACCATCTATCAGTTATGAAGGTCATACACTCTTGGTCCTTTGGATCCATCTGAATCTAAGTGTATCCTGCAAAAGCATCAATGAATGTTAGTATTTTATTTCCCGAGGTGGAATCAATCAGTTAATCTATTTGAGGAACATGAAATGGATCTTTATCACAAGCTCGATCTAAGTCTGTAAAATTCACACACATATTCCACTTCCCATTCTTCTTTTTGACCACTACTGGATTTACGGTCCATAGAGGATATTATGAGTCCCTTATATGTCCAACATTGAATAACCGATCCACCTCAGAAAAAATTGTTGCTGCCTTCTCCAAAGAGAACGCCCTTCTTTTTTACTCACTATTTTCACCTTCGGATCAATAGCCAAACTATGACGAATCACCTCGATTGGTACTCCTCTTACATCCTCCAATTTCCAAGAGAAAACGTCCAAGTTGAAAGACAACAATTCTAGCTATCTTTGACGTAAAAGTGGGGTCAATAAGGTTCTAATTCGAAGCACTCTTCCTTCCGAAAAAGTATACTCCTCCATTGCTTCACTTACTGTTAAAGACCTTGGGGTTTCCCTCAGACTGTCAACTATTTCCTCAAAATCCAAGGTTAACCCCTCTGATTGCTATTCATGCATCAAATCTCTATTGTTGGCTCCCTGAATCCGAAGCGTAGTGGCATAACATTCTTTAGATACTTTATGGTCGCTTCGAACGACCCCAACTCGATCCCCTATCACATACTTGAAACATTGGTGAACTATTAACACAACCCCATACATTCTAGAAAGTCATGACCTTCCAAAAATAGCTTTGTAGCTTGTGGGGAAATCCACCACCACAAAAAGAACCTCGACCTTCTTCTTCCTGAAACTCACTTCACCCTCGAATTCCCCAATCACACGAGCTGTTACGCCCTTAAATCCTATGATTGTACGTTCTGATTGAGAAATTCGAGATGGATTTGTCATTCTCTCATAAGTTGATTTAAAGAGGATATTTTGTAGAGCTTCATGTGGCTATAAGCACACGTCAAATTTCGATGCCAGCCACTTCTGCATCGATAACCACCGCGTCTTCATGCGGCCCCGCCGTTCCCCGTAGATCATCCTCATCGAATAAGATGAAAGGAATGGCTTTTTTTCATACAAGTGTGTATACATTTTCCCTTCAATTTGAGTTGTCAAATTGACAACATGCCTCTTTCTCAAACTATCAGTGTTGTCGGTCATTGAATCACCTCAAAAAATGGCTAATGATTCCAAAAATTTGCACACATCTCGCACATATCCCTTCTTTATCGGCTCTTTAACATCCATCAAGATTAATCTGTTCGGATCCTTATCCACATATTCGAAGAAGCATCAAATTCTTCAGCCTTCGAATCTAAAATCATTAAATTCTCAGCTGGCGCAGCTGGATTAGCCTTCGAAGTTGATGCAATGTTATTCGAACCGCTCAATTGTGACTTCACAAAAGTCAAGAGCTTCCCATTTTCAATCAATATTTGAACTTCCTTTTTCAACGAAATGCAATCATTAGAATTATGTCCAATTTCCTCATGATACCTATAATATCTGTTATTCTGTTCTTCTCTTAGCCTACTTATTGGAGCTGGCTTCCTAAAATTTACAAAGCTTTTGTTCTTGTGAAAGATTGCAACCACATTCTTCGTAAAATCAACATAATGTTCTGGCCTAACCCATTGGTTTGTCCTTGGTCTGTTATAGTTATAGGATGGAGCAAGATTTGAATATCTACCAGTTCGATGTGGCAAGTTGTTATTCTTCGGATGTGACTGCTGATTACCATTCAAGGGTTGCCCTTGGTTATTGGCCACCTGACTCAAATTCTTTGGAGTACTAACTGGTCCTCCTCAGACTTTGGTTGACTCTTTAATCTTAATCTGATCCTCTACCTGAGCCATCAATGCTCTAAATATTAGAGCTCTCATATTCATTATTTCATTGGCTAGATCCTCTGGAAATAAACCCTGACGAATAATTGCCATCACCACATTTTCTTTGCAATTTTCCAAACTTGCTTTAATCAAAATGAACCTCTTCGTGTAATCTTTTAATTTCTCTCCAACCCCTGCTTGTCCTGAGTAATTCTATCTCCATTCGCTCTCAGCTCTTTACTCCCAACAAACTTCCTTCGAAAGCAGTGTAAAATCCCTGAAATTTGAAATGGATCCCTTCAGAATCCGATTATACCACTTTAATGTCATTCTTTTGAAAGTATGCAAAAATATACGACACATCAGCTGGTTGTCATCTTCAAAATTCATCATATAGTTTTTGAATTGTTCGGTGTGGTCGTCATGATCTTGCATCCCATCGAACTTCTCCACCTTAGCAATATCAAAATGCTTCGAAAGCGTTATAGATCAAATCTAAATTGTCAACGTAGAGTTCCTCCAATCGACACCTTGCACAAACTGATCATCGGTTCCCATGACTTCATTCAAATTTTGATCAACCTCAACATATTGAATCGAGGTGTTCCCTTCACACCACGTAGACTATCTCAAACCACGAGGAACGTTGTCCCTTTTAGACTTTGTGTTCTTTTTATGCTTTCTTGGTTGTTCTCTTTCCGGTTTCTCTTTCGAAGAACTCCTATATATCTTAAAGCCTGAAGCAGAGCTTTCTACCTTTTCATCACTAAAGGTTACATACTTTTCCTTGTCTTTTTTCCCTTTGCAAGAAGAATAACGGTCTTTAGGAGCTTCGAAGTGCGCTTTCTTATGTTCACTTCTAATGTGCCGATCAACACACGATGGATCAGACAAATCTCTGATCTCAGCTTTCTCATTTTCTTGTCTCACCTTGGATTTGAGCTTCGCCGAGTGAATTTATTGTTCTCTCTGTTTGTACTTTTTGCTAAGCATACTTATTTTATCTAAAAGTTGATTCATGCACATCTCAATATCCGATTGAGTTTGGATCGGAGTTGATCCATCCAGTATGTTTTCATTGCTTTGCAAATCATCTTTTAACGTTTCCATCATTGATCGAAGTGACAGATTGTTTTCAGGATTCATTATAAGAATTCAAACGAAAAAAAATAAGAAGATAGTATTGAAATTCGAACTGGTAAGTCACTGAATCTTAATCATCCCTAGTGAAGTCGCCAATTTGGTGAGTTCAATTATCAAGAGAGCTGTCTTAGGAATAAGTAATACGTGAGTTTTAGTGAGAGATAGAGTTTTTAGAGAGAGAAAGTCAGAGCAAAATTGAGTTAGATAAAAAAAGTGTTTAACCCCTTTATTAGTTCATCCTTGACTTTTATATAAAGGTGCTAGGACTCAGCTTTAAACTAAAAACGGTTACATAAAGGGATAAATTACCTTTAGTCCTTTATAGAAGTACATAATCATAATTGTTCCATTGAACTTACATTATTTACACTTTAGTCCTTAAATTTCTACTTCCATATCAAGTGGTTATTTTCTTATATTGAATATAATTATGTAAGGTTTTACGCAAACCCAAAATTAAAGTTTGGATGGAAGACTGAACCTTAGTGGGTTTTTTCTTATCTTAAATATAGTTGTGTAAGGCTTTAGTCAAATGTGAAGTTAAATTTGAATGGAAGCTTAGAATTAGTGTATGTTTTCTTATCTTGAATATAGTTGTGTAAGATTTTAGTCAAATCCGAAATTAAAAATTGGATGGAAGATTAGAAATTAGTGAGTATTTTCTTACCTTGAATATAGTTGTATAAGACGTTAGTCAAATCAAAATTAAAATATGAATGGAAGATTGGAACTTAGTTGGTGTTCTTTTTTTATTTCGACCATAATTGTGTAAGTCTTAAGTGAATCTTATAAATAGACAAGTTTGGAACTAAACTCATTCATAATATTTCAAAAACATGTATCTCAAAGGAAATTAATAGTTTCTTTGAAAAAATGTTCTCTTTTCTACCATAAAAATGTATAAATTATAGACTTTGAGTGAAGACATAACTCTATGCAAAGCATATAGGAAATTATATGAAGATCCATATGTAAGAGTTCAACCTACTGAAAGTTAATTTTTGAAAAAATAAAAATAAAATATTTAATATACCAATATTTAAGAGATGTGAATAACAACATCAATCATGTTCAATGAACATATGAATGCATTATCAACCGTTAGAAAACGTATATTTTGTTTTGTTAACAAAAGAAACCAAACCATTAAACAAGTTGGAAGAACACCGGTTAGTAGAATTAACGTATGAGATCAAGTAAGTATACTTATTACAAGTGATTATAACATATTACAATTGTTAATGTTCGTGTATATATAATAATAACTAATTTATTTATTATTTTCCATTTAGAAACTGCTTAAACTAGACTTATATTTAACTCTTACAAGTGGAAAATAATTTCTATTTTATCATTGTTGAGAAATTCTAGAGGATTCAGTGACGTTCCAATCGGTAACATAAAATTATCATATATCTTATACCAACCAGTGTCTTCCTATTGAGAAGGATTCCAAAAAAACTTTTACTAAATCACAACCTCCTTATGATCAGGGAGTTGATACTGATTCACAAACAACTACTATTAATATGCCCCTAGGTAAAAATCATGGTCGTCAAAACAAAAATAAATAAAACATAAATGATATCGGTGCATCTTTGGAATTACTGAATGTTTCAACAAGATTATGACAATACAAGCTGAAGTCTCCTGAAAAGAAAAATGGCCTTAATTGACTAGGATGAAATATATGAAATTTTTTATAATCGTAGCATCATGAATGTTGATACCAACAATATGACTCCGAATTTGAAACGTTTTTGGGTGACAAAAAGGAAAACTATACGTAAACTCAACGAGCACGCTACATATTGACCTCCATTTAACGACAGAATGAACCACGAAAGTGACAGAACAAATGGAAGTTCTGATTTTAATAATTTCTCTATTTAATTTATCGTATTTTTTTATTATTACTTGTATTTAGCTGCATTTTTGTTTATTTGAATGTGTATTTTTAAATTTAGTTAGTTTTATTTTTATAATTTTTTAAATACATATATATTTGTTTTCCGCCATTTATAAATTAAATTTTATTATAAATTAAGTTTATGTAATTTCTATAATAAATTAAATTTAAGTTTATATTACAAATTAAGTTTAATTTATTTTGAATTCAGTTTTATATTATAACTTAATTATTTATTATAATTAAGTTCAAATTTATATTATGTACCATTGCTTAGTCTGAAGAAGAAATGAAACATTTAGAAAATTGTTTTGAAGCTAGTAAAAAATATTGAAGAGAAAATAAAACTTTCAAGAGCACAAATGATCAATTTTCACTTAGTGGCCAGAGAGGAAATGTAATGGGAACACAAGTTTCGAATTAGTTGGATGCAGGATGACGATGAAAACATAAAATATTTTCATAACTCTGTGAAAAAAGAAGAAAAAATAGAATTCTTAGCATTAAGGATGGTGATCGATGGATCAATGATCAATGAGACCTAGGTAAATCATTAGATGATCATTTCAAAAAATTATTAGCTGAATAAACAAACCAACTAGATTTTGAATATTTTTAAGACATAATCCCTAAACTGGTTACTGATCGAGTCAATAAAAATCTTTTAAAAGTACCTTCATAGGAGGAAGTTCTCAATTCTGTGAAAATTTTGAATGCAAATGGAGCAGCTGGTGTTGATGGATTCAAATATAAATTCTTTCAACAATGTTGGCTAATTATCTCTGAGGAATTTTGTGCAGCAATCAAAGTGTTAGTTCAAGGCCATCATATGCTTAAAGGGGTATTTGCTACTGCAATCTGTCTAGTACCAAAGGTAGAATAATCTAAATGTGTTGAATGCATTCAGTCCAATTACCCTATGTACTATTTTCAACATAATTCTACCTAAAGTTATGAATGAAAGAGTCTCTACATTACTTCCAAATATTATATCTATTTAACAAGGTGGATATTATATCTACTAAACACGGTGGATTTTTGAAGGGAAATAATATACATGAAAATATTTCATTGACTCATTAGTTAACCAATGAACTCAATTATAAAGTTATAGTATGTAATATGATGATCAAGATAGTTATGTTTAAGGGCTTTGATAGATTATCATTTGATTTTATAGACTCAAATGTTAACTAATGAACTCAATAGAAAAGTTAAAGGAGGTAACATGATGATCAAGATAGATATGTTTAAGGCATTTGATAAATTATCATTCAATTTTGTCTTAAAAGTTATGAAAGCCTTTGGGGTTGATCATAAACAGATTTATTTAGATCACAAATTGCATTAATGAAAAATGGTTCTCGATAATTATAAATAGTAAGTTAGAAGAATACTTTAAATTTTACAAGAGGTGTTATACAATTAAATCTTTTATCTCTTAGTCTATTTATATTATCAGAAGAGAACCTAATAAGAGGATTGGAGAAGTTATATGAATACAACAATAATTTGAGATATAAAACAAGCAGTTAAATGGTTATACTTTGCCATGCCTTTGCTAATGATTTCATAATCTTTTGGAATTGATCATCTTGGAATCTTAAGAAAACATCTGAGTTCATAAATCAGTACGAAAGTATATATAGTCACATGATGAACAAAGACAAAACCATCTTTGTTATCTCTTAAAAAATGACTAATGCTAGTATAAACATTATTAAAAACCAGACTGATTTTAAAAATGGAAAACTCTCTTTCAAATACTTGAGAATCCAGATTCACTCAAGGAACATAATTGGAAATTTGGATGATCTTGTAACCAAGATAAAAAAATATATATTCAAGAATGGGATGGAGAACTACTTTTTTATGGAAGTCTCACTCTTATAAAAATTATCCTAACAACTATCCCTATATACCACTTACAAATTACCTAAAGCAGTGATCAATATGATAGAAAAATATGCAACAGGTTTCCGTGGGACACTACTAAAACTAAATAGACAATAATATGGTCTAATTAGAACAACATATGAAAACCATATAGTAAGGGTGAGCTGAACATCAGAAAGTTGGATGATATGCAAGATACTCTCTCGTAAAATGGGGTTTAATTTCAGGAAAAACTCATCTCTTTGGTCAAAATACATGCTCTCTTTATTGTAAACGCTCACATCCTTTACAAGTCAAACTATCAAACAAAATCTATAATAATTGGATAAAATTATTGAGAATTAAAGATAAAGTAGAGAGTTATACATTTTAGAAAGTTAGTAAAACTGAGATTGATTTCTAGTTGGAAAATTGGAATGATAAACAACACTCGTTCATTTCCCAAATATTATTTATGAAGAAACGATCAAGGAATACTGGATTGGTGGTGCTTGGGAAATTGATAAGCTTAGATATTTTATTTTTTCCATCTGAATTCATTGGAATCTATCCCTTACAAGTGAATTCAATACTAGAAAACCCTAAAATGTTATTAGAGAACAAGGATATAAATCAAATCTATTCAAGAGAATATGGAACAATATGGTACCCGGAAAATACTCATTTTTTCTTTGGAGACTTTTGAAATACTGGATCTCGGTAGATTCCAACTTAGATAATAAGAAGTTCTCATTGGCTTTAAAACCTATTATGCAATGGATACACTTATTTGTAGAGTGGAAACTGGCGTGCGAATTTTGGAAAAACTTACTAGAATATTTAGACTATATATCTCAAGGAACGTGACTTTTTCTCACCTTATTAGAACTTGGTTCTGGTCAACAAATAATGATATCCATATAAAAACCATCATTCCTCCAACAACTTGTTGGATACTCTCGTTTACTCAAAACAAAGGTAAGCATCAAGACCAAAACATAAATACAAAATCAATTCTATACTATATGTAAAATATAATATCAAGACTTGATTAAGCTAATCTCTTTAAGAGATCACATTGGAAATGAGATTTTAACATAGCTCCTGATTTGTGATGTTATCAGTTAAAAAAAAGCCTAAAATATGTTCTTCAATCAAACAGTACCCTCCTTTTGGAAATAGGTTAAACTAAATTCAGACGAGACTTGTAGTCTTTTTGGTAAATCAGCAAGTGGTGGGATTCTAAAAGACATATATGGGAACATTATTCTAGATTTTGGGCAACTTTTGGAAAACAATCTCCTATCGTAGCTGAATGTAGGACTCTTCAAGATGGTCTTCTAATTTATAGGGCAAAAAACCTAACTCAATTGAACATATAGAAGTTGATTCTATTGAGTTCAATAAAATTATTAAAAGAGGGAAACCTCCATGGTTCATATCTTCTTTAATTGATTGTTGCAGGAGTCTAATGTCTACTAGTATGACAATAAATCATATTTACATAGAGCAAAATGGAGCAACTGACTGGTTGGCCAAACAAGTGCTAAATAATAGGTAGAAACTGGATTACAACATGAACCAAGCTCCAGCTCAGCTCAGAACAATTACTCAGCTAAAAAGCTTATACATGGGTTACTTAAGATTGGAAGATGAAAATATATTTAAATTGTTCTAAGTAAAAAAGGGAAGATCATACTGGAAGAGTCAAAACATCCAAATCGAAATCAAAAAAGATTCGAATTCTGAAATCTAATAAAATCAAATATAAGTAATGTTATTTTATTAGTAAATTGATAGTTGTTTTATGGATGGACCGTTTAAAAAAATAATCGACTCCATTAAGATGAAACGTTTAAGAGAACAATTGTTGTTCAGCTCTTGTCAAACAAAATTGATTCTACAGTGGGATAAAATCATCATTTTGATAAAATGCAAAGTATTTATAGGAAGTTAAGGACTATGGCTCTTCCTGAAACAATGATTAATGCAATTGTCCAGAATAAATCTATTATTCATACAGAAAAAAAAAAGTTTTTTTTTCTTTTTTTTTAAAAATGATTACTGACCATCAGTGACAGATCTTCCATGGGACAATAAGGTTCGTTTCACCCCTACGCCAAAATAGACTATTATAGTATAGTGTAGATTATTGTTAGATGATTGATATTCTTTTGTGTGAAATGAAATAATTAGGAGGCATATGCGAACCATAAAATGCTTCGCTATGGACCGAGACGCCTCGCAACACATCCTGAAATACTGCAAAATTGTTTTGCAGCCCAATTAAAATCTGTAGTCCAACTTTTTTTTGTTTTTTGTTTTTTCATTTTTGGTCTTTTTTGTTTTCTTTCTATGAATACTTTAGTGCTTAAAAATCTAAAAAAATAATCGACACCCATAGAAATAGACTGAAAAAAAATATATACAAAAACGTAAAAAAGAGTTACACTATGAAAAAATAAAAACCCACCGATATTCAAATTTAAAAATTATAGACCCAAATATATCTGTGGAAAATGCTTGGGTTTTAATAAAATTTTAAATTAATTTTATTATAATTTAATAAAATCAGTTGATATAGAAAAACAAATTTATGTATATAATAAATTAAATTTTATTATAAATTTATATTATAAATTAAATTGAATACATCTATATAATAACAAAAATACAAAAATAGGCCATTAGCCCATTAGCCTACTTAATACATCATACGCCCATAATCCAATCTTATTAGGATTCTCCAAAACCACAGTTTCTTATTCATAAAACACAAATAATCAACCGAAAACCTATATTACTCTACATTTTTTATTTTACAACATTTCTTTCCATGTCACGTTGAATATTGAATTTTTCATTTTGATTTTGAATTCAAAATTAGGGTGGCCAATGGTTCCTAAGACCAAAAACCGGAACATAACTGAATCAGTAAAGATTATATCGAATTTTAATGGTTCGGTTCGCGGTTCCACTTTTAAAACTGAAAACGAAAAAGAACTCAAATAATAAAACTGGTAAAGAACCGAACCGATAAATCGGTAGAACCGATTCGGAACCGAACGAAAAAATCGATAAAAATTTAGTAATACATTTTGAAAATTGTTCGATAATGAATCTATCATTAATAAATTCCTTCTTCCACGCTGTAATTAAAAAACAACATATCTACGAACTATTTTTTTTTCTATCAAATTGATTATTTTTATTCACACTTGAAAAGTATACATATACATTGAGACGGGTTACAAACAATTAAAACCCGACCAAACAAAACCCAAACCTTCACCACATTACTCTCTACTCCGTAATCGAATCTCGACCTCCTCTTCTAGTCCACGCGATCTTATCTCCATAACCAAATCAATCTTAGCTCAAACCATAAGCCTGATTCTCTCAACGAAAACCATACCAATCCAATATTTTCCAAAACCCAGAAGATCGAAGAACTCAATCGATTTTGAAACCCTAACCACATAAATTCAGCAAAACCCATAACCACTAGAGGATTTGGACGCCAATTTGAAGCAATTGAAGAAAAAGACGAAGCAATAAGGTAAAGCCCTTTAATATTTGTATCAGAATGAGTGATTAAGGTTAAAATGAATAATCCCGATCCCTAATTCTTCAAAGAAGACAATAGCTTTAAGCTTTACTAGAGCTTGAAGATGATCAAAGTTTATTTCCTTCTTCAATTTCATAGTGGCCTTCGCAATCCAGTTGGTTGCTTTGTTCTGCTCTCTAAAGATATGATTCAAGTTCATGTCTGAAGAGAGCAGTTTACGACAACAGCTAAAAATACCCGATAAAAACCAAAGAGACCTTCCTTTTAAGAAAATTTAAGTAATGATTATAGAATCAGTCTCTATATCCAGTTTGGATATCCCCTTAGAGTAGCAAAGATTAAGACCATCCAACAAAGCTCTAAACTCTGCAGCAATAGGAATTCATCTACGATATAGTCGAACATACCCAAAAATCACCTTTCCATTACTGTCTCTAACGATTCCTCCCCCACTAGCTTCACCAGACAGATTGCAAGCTCCGTCCGAGTTCAGTTTGAACCTTCCAAGCTTAGGGTTTTCCCAATTAAGCACAATAGGAATCAATGGCTTCCTGAACTGATTTATGCAACCAATTAAAGGCCCAAAACCAGTATCTCTCCCCCAATAAGTTCTCTTGAGCAAGTTAGCTCTATCCATGTTAGAGACTATATGAATTATATAGTTGATCAATTCCATAGAACTGCAAATCTTTATTGCTATGATTCTTCTTATTTTTGGCATACCATGTAACCCACATTATGATAAAGGTATAATGGTCCGAATGCGAATTTCTTTTTGAGCAGACCAATACACCGACCTAATTAATGAACTGAGGTTATGTTTCTGAAAATTTGGACTCTGAATATAATTGCAAAATAGTTCCATATTTCCCATGCTTTTTGGCAGCTCACAAACACATGCTTTAAGTCTTCGCTGTTATCACAATGCTGACACCGAGATACTAAATAAATTTGCTTCTTTTGCATTACATAATCCACATGCAGCAAGTTCAGGAGTACCCTCCACAAGAGAAGGAGAACTTACAAGGAATAACACAGTTCCAAGTTCTTTTATACAGGTTTGAACTGTTTCCTTGATTCCTTATAGAATTCAAAGTCAATTTGGTGTTGAACCTTCCATCCTGACTTAGAGACCAGTAAAGTCTAGAGAACTTTTGAGTATATTGTGAATATCATATGGATTCACGATGTTCTCAATTTTAGGTAGATCCCAAGAGCCATTAATCCATAGATCTTTCACCTTTAGCCCAACAAAACTTGATCTGTTGTCCACATTCACTATATTGAGCAAAGCACCATTTGTCAATAAGAAAATCCATGTTACCAGATTTAGTATGCCAAGTGATGAAATTTTTAGCAGTGTCTCTGACTTCCCAAAGCCTTAACCAGGTTCTTGAACATTCGAGAGGCTTTATAGCAGTTAGGGGATGATAATTTTTACAGTAGATATTAAGAATTAGCTTAGCCCAGAGAGAGTTCTGCCCTCTAAAAGAAAACCATAGCTTGTGAGAGAACAGATTTTCCCAGTATTTAATCCTTCTGACCCCCAACCCTCCTTCATCATAGGGTTTGCAAATTTTGGACCACTGAATCCAGTTAATTGCAGCTTTATCTTCCTTAATACCTCATGCAAATTTATTGTAGTTTATCTCTATTCTTTTAGTAACAGTATTAGGAATGATAGAATGTTGTATATCAAAGATAGGATAGACAGATAGAACAGTTTGCACCAAAGTAAGCCTCTATCCAAAGGAAAGAAATGTGTGGTCCCATTCAGATACTTTCTTTCTGATTTTCATTATCAATTCTTCATAATTGCTAACTTTGTACTTGTTATTTATGGCTGAACCCAATTATTTCAATGGAAAATCAGATTTCTTGAACCCCAACAAATGCTCTACCTCACTGATTCTTTGAGGTAAGATTTTCTCTGATGTAATGAACTTAGACTTACTTTTATTTACCAACTGACCAGAATTTTCTTCATAATACTGCAGAAGCTTGGAGATCTTGTTAACAGCAGCAGTAGTCCCATTACAAAATATAAGCAGATCATCAGCAAACCCTAAACAAGGTATATTCATTGTTCTTTTGTTTCCATATCTAGTATTAGGGAATTCCATAGATAAATTCTTGAGCCCCCTTAGGAGATATTCCTCAGCCAAAATAAACAGGTTGGGTGACAGTGGGTCACCCTGCCTTAATCTTTTGTCAGATTTGAGAAATCCCATGACCTCACCATTGACAAGAATTGAGAAGTGACAATTAGTCACACACTTCACAATTAAGTTAAGAAAACCATTGTTAAACCCAAAGGCAGCCAAAACACAGAGTGGAAAGGTATGGTCAAGCCTGTCAAAAGCCTTGTCCATATCAACTTTAAGAAGAACATTGCCTCCCCTAGTTTTAAGGTTGATATCATAAACCATCTCCCGAGTAACCATTATATTTTCATTTATAGACCTTCCAGGAACAAAATCCCCATGTTCTTCTGATATTAGACTAGGAAGAAACTTAGAAAGCCTTTTGTTGATAATCTTAGAAACTATTCTGTTAAAGAATGTAGTTAGGCTTATTGGCCTAAATTCTTTCGAAGATTTTGGATGAGAATTTTTAGAATAAGACAAATCACAGTTGCAAAAATCCCCTTAGGAATAAAACCATCCTTGAACACTTCAGAAATAGCTTCAAACAGATCCACATTTAAAATAGGCCAACACTCTCTATAGAATTTCCCGTTGTAGCCATCAGTCATGCTGCTGAATTAGGATTGAGATTCTTAACAATATCAAATATTTCAGTCTCAGTAGGAACAAACATTAACATAGAGTTCTCCTCCTCCTTAACTAGTTTAGGAATGAAATCCAACAAAGTGTTAGAATTCCAAGCATTAGGTTGATCAGATAGCAGGTCTTTAAAATGGTCCACAACAGCATTCCCAATAGCATCCGTGTCCTCCAGCCAGTTGACACCATCCCAAAATCCTCACAATTTTGTTTCTCTTAATCCTTTTCTTCATAAAATTATGAAAAAAGGCACTGTTCCTTTCTCCATCCCTAATCCGGTTCGAATGAGTCTTTTGAGCCCAATATTCTACTTTCTGGTCCAGCAACCTTAGATGAGTCTCCCTAGCAGTATCAAGAAGAGTATTATCCTCACTAGACTTTGATCTTTGATAATTGATCTTCTTGCACATAATCTCCTCCTCCACTTGTTTAATGGAGTAAAAAACATTCCCAAAAACCTCTTTATTCCACACCCTTAATTCTGCTTTTAACCTTGTCAGCTTAAAACATATTCACGAACTATAACTGTTAACCGTTTGTTTTAAGAGATATATAATTTTAGATTTTTAGCTGATAAAAATTAATAACTAAAGTTTTAGTAGGTAACTTTAGGGTCACTGGAATTTGAATGATAATAAATAAAGAATAATAGAGAGTGGGGTTTGTGTGTCATTGAATCCACATCGTTAGTTTCAACGAGCGATAAAACATTAGATTTATATAAAAAGAAACGTACTTACCACTTTACTCACCAAGAGTTGGATAACTACTCGTAAAACAGTTGTGACCTGGATTAGAAATTATTAGTTAAAAAATTTAAATAAATATTTTATACGTCGTTGTCGGTTCGGTAAACCGCACTGAACTGAACCGATTTTTATCGATCCCGAAATTTGGTTTACGTAAACGAAATTTTATTAGTTCGGTCCTAATCGATAATATTAACGGTTTGGTTTGATTTAAAAAACCAATTGGACCGATAACGCTTCTATTCAAGAGGAAGATACTTGTTGTAAGTCCTTCATTATTGAAGATTCGAATCAACTCTTAGTATTCACCATTTTTTTTTTCCGGAGGGAATCCGCAGCCGCTACTCAGAGTGCAATGAGTGCGCACAGGGTAAACCCTCAGTCTGACGCGATAGCCTGCAAACCAATGCCAGAAGGTAAACCACATAAGGTGACAGGCTCAGCCGAGAAAGCGTATGTAGAGGGACTCGAACTCGTGACCTTTTGGTCATAAGAATGTCATACTCAACCAACTCGGCTACCCCCTGGGGCAGTATTCACCATTTTTAGCTTGACCTTCCGAGGAGATATTTAAATGATTTTAAACGATATTGCTTTCTTTTACGTTTCAAAGCCATTATTGGTAATAATTAATTTTTCTTTTTAATATTTTCCCTATAACGGTTTTCAATATTGAGAAAAATAGTATTATTCTATCAATAATCGACCCACAACAAATTTATTTATCACCCGTTATGTGAGGTTTGATAAAATAAGGATATACATGTTAGTTCTTATGGATGACCATTTAACTTTTTTATATATTAATCATATCTTTGCTTTTATATTTTGATTTATTTAAAAAAAAAAATATGTTTCGTTATTATTTTTAGATCGCGATTTTTTAAAATATTTTTTGGATTCTATTTTTCGACTTATTTTTTATGCAAATCGTGATCACTTTTTTTTCTACTGCAATTACGATCACTTTTGATTTGTTATTTTGTTTGTATTGAATTATATGGGATTGTTTCATGATTTATATGATTATTTTAGTTTTTTTTACTCTTTGATTTTATATATTCACGTAAATTTTTTGTTAATTATCTCGACGAGTGATTTCGTAAAAACAGATTTGGGGATTTTAGGCATTTGCAGGTGTTGTTGCGAAATTACGTTCATTTTGGCTACATAATCAATTAGTGTTGTTGGGTTGCAGAATTACATTCATTATAATTATGTGATAGTAATTGTTGTTAGGTTGCGTAATTATGTTCAGATTGGTTGCATATTTGTACTATTGTTGTGTTTTGGTTGCATAAATGTGATAAAGTTGGATGTAAAAATAGTCTCAACTCGTATTTGTTTTCTTCTTTTATTTGTTTATTTTTAGGTTTGCAATGTTTTCCTTGGTTATTTTTAAGCAAAATAACCAAGTTTTCATTCGTTTACTTAATACTTTTGAAAATTATGATAGTATGGTTGATTTTGTAATAAGCAAGTGAGATTGGTTGATCAATGGTCTTTATAACTTTAATTATTCATTTGGTGAATATAAGAACTTTTCTTTATGTTTTGTAGATGATTTTATATCATTTATTGCACTGGTTGGTCGTAGTGAAGGTCAATATATGGATATTGATATTGTTGGTACTATTGAAACTAGACTTATAGGTATGTATTATATTGATTTTGATAGATTATCATTATAGAATATTGATTCGACAGTTGAAGATAATAATCAATTGAAGAACCTAGTTGGGGTGCTTTTTAATATAGGAAAAAAAACTTGCTACATGAAGTTGGGTTGATGGTATTCAAGGTGTACGTCCGGTAGTTGAAGGCGGTGTTACTTCTGTGCGTCTTGCTTTATCTGGATTTATTATCGCACATGGATTTATTTATAATTTGATTCACAATCATAAACAAAATTTTGGTGTTCATTGTTCAGTGAAAAAAGTAAATGATGTCCATGAAGGATTTATTCTTAAACAAAACATTCGAATGGATATATGGCTAGTTAAAAGTATACACGTGATCATAAGTTTCATCATGGTTTCTCGACAAAAATAATAAAGATTTCATATCTCATTTGATATCAAACGAGATATGTGCTACTATTAGATCAAAAAGTGATGTCACTCCAAACAAAGTTCACTCCATTTTTAAATATTCTTATGCTTTAGATATTTTTTACCGCTTGTCATGGCTTGCTTTAGAAAAGTCTAGAAAAGAAGTTTACGAAGATAGTTCTACTTCTTTCAGCATGTTAAAAGGGGTTTTAAGACATTGAAGAGTCTCGGCATCACAAGTAATTATTTACTGGAGTATGATGGAGACAACCGCCTTTTTAAACGATATCTTATATTTTATGGAGCTTGTCTTCATGGTTTTCAATATTACCGTCTCATTTTTTTTATCGGTGAGATATTTTTTACGGGGATACATCGAGGGGTTTTATAAAAAAAAATCTAAAAATTATAATAATGGTAGTTTGTTTCACTCTAAAAAATTGTAAATATGTTTTTGTTTTAATTGGTGCTAAAAATGAGTGCGATTTAGTTATGAAAATACATTGAAAATTAGCTGCATAATTAGTCTTGTATTTTAAAAATACATAATTCTATGTTAATTGCAAAAGTACGTTTTAACCTGTTGCGTGATTACATGCAAATTGGTTGCAACATTAGGTTTCTATTGTGGAATTATAAATTATATTATTGGTTGCTAAATTACTTATTCCAGTAGATACTTAGTACATTATATCTTATATAGGTTTTTTTCTTGTAGCATTTACTATTGTTGGGGCTCAAGATGGTGATAATTGGTAGTGTTTTTTAAGATATTAGAGCATCATTTACTTGGTCGTCAAATACGTTTTATACATAATCGTTGCATTTGTATAATTAATGTTGTCTCAAACTATTTTCCCTAATTTCTACCATCTATATTATTTTTATCATCTTATTGGAAATCTAAGCATGTTTTGAGACGTACGCCAAAGGATTTGAAGATAAAGATGGTAAATATTTTTAAACAATGTGCTTATGCACCTAATGACAATTCATTCAGTTTTAATTTGAATGAAGTTTTTAAAGAATGTGGTAAAAAAATAATTACCTTCATGGAAAACCGCCCTCTTGAAACGTATGTTTGCATGCAGTTTATAGATAAACAATATCGCGTTATGGATTCTAGTGTAGTTGAGTCTTTTAATAATCAAATCAAAAAAATTCATAGCTTGCCTATTTTGGAATTATTGGACAAAACTATTAGTACACTTATGACCCATATGTCAAAACGTTACTCTAATTGTTTATAATGGAATAACAAGTTGTGTTCTCATATTGAGAAGAAGATTAAAATAAACGTTGAAGAATGTTGTACGTGGATTACTCGGTCTTCTATTGAAGTATTGTTTGAAGTTCAACCAGAACCGAATATGGTTGTTGATCTTTTGAACTATCTATGTTCTTGTGCTATTTGGAAAATTTAATATTTCTCGTGCTCATATGCTTGGGCTGGTATATTTAATATTATAGAATCATTCAACATGTGTGGAGTCATGCTATATCTCAAGTTTTTATAAGAAAATAAATATTTAGGCTATACGAGCTTTAACTACCTTAGTGAAGCTTCTAGTTCAAACTAATCTCTTGATATTCTTCCACCTAGCTTGAAAATGAGAATTGGAAGACTTGAGAAGAAACGTATTATATCTAAAAACGTGCTCGTAATAGAAGATTGCGTGAAAACAAAATTTAAATAATGTATAAAAAAATTGGATATATTCTTTTTATTCCATTTCTATTATTTTTCTTAAATATTTTGCAATTTGATATTTTTAGTTATGAAATTAATCATTGTTAGTTGGGTGTAAAATTATATTCGTCTTGGTTGTAGGAAATAAGGGTGAGCAAAAACCGAACCAAACTGATGCAATTTGGTCCGTTCAGTTTGGTTTTTGTATGTATTCGATTCAATTCGGTTGGTATTTAATAAACGAAATTTAGTTCGGTTTGGTTCGGTTATTTATAAAAAAATCAATTTCAACCGAAACCAACCAACTAGTATAATATATATAAAATATCTTCTTATTTACATATTAAAATATTATTTAACTCATATACATTAACACATACATATAGATATAGATAATCATATACACCTTGATCAGTTCGGTTTGGTCCCGAACCGAACGAATTTTTTTGTTCTGTTCGGTTCGGTTTATACACTTAGAACGGTTTGGTTCAGTTTGAATAAAATTAAAGAGTTTGGTTTTCGGTTTTGGATGTCACTCCCTAGTAGACAAAGAGATTTCTTGTGAAAAAATACAAATCTAATTGGGTGCAAAATTAAGTAGTAATTGGTTGTGTAATTATATTATAATTGTTTTGTAATAACATTTATCTTTCAGAAAACGACTCTTGTTATGAAAAATATAAGTGTAATTGGAGTGCAAAACTTAAATTTTAATTGGTTGTAGAATTATTTTATAAATGGTTGCAATTGAGAAATAACAATATATAAATAACAAGATATGCAACTTTTACAAAGAAACATACTTTTAACTTTAACATACGAGTATATACCAATATATGATTGTATGTGTATGGTTAAGAAATAAAATAAAGATTTATTATTTTTTATTTGTCGCAAGATCTTATTCTCGTTAATGAAAGATCTCCTTAAAATAGTTGTCGAAATAGATTGATTTTATTTTTCACGTTTTTCAACATGATCTTTAACTATAGTATTCGACTCTTGGAGTTTTTAATATGTTTATTATAGTTATTCTTTTTCTTTTGAGTTTTTCAATTTGTTTGTTAAGCTTTTTCTTTAGAACCATATATTCTCATTAAGAAAAAAGAAGCTTTGTCAAAGTATGGTTGCGTAATTACATGCAATTGGGTTGTGAAAATACAAATTTAAATGTGATAAAAAAATAGTTGCGAGATCACGTGTTAAATTTCTACGGAATTACGAGTAAAAGGGTTGGATAATTAGTTTTTTAGTTGCGTAAATATATTGAAACTATCTGTTCAATTTTATGTTTTAAATGTTTCACTTTTTCATGAAGATTCTTTATTTTTTATTAGCTGAAATATATTTAGATTCTTGATGTGGAGAATATTGATTATTTTTACATTTTTATCTGCATTATAATATCGAAATACATGTCGATTAGTATATAAACTATTGTAACTTGGTTGCGAAGATACGTGCAAAACAGTTGGGGAAAAAATATGTTAGAGGTGAGAACCAAAATACAAACTAGACATAGAAACTACTATAATATTGTTATGGAAACACATGCAAAATGGTTATGGAAAAATGAAAAAATTCATACAGAACCTCTAAATAGATACACACGTAGTTTACACGTTACTAATTTTACTTTTAGCTGCATAAAAATACATATTAATCATCACAACCAATAATGAAAAATTCTTATGTCATGTATGTTATTTAAGGACACATCCAGTAAACAATTTAAGAAAATAAAATAATTTCTTTGTGAAAACCTGATTTAGTAAATGCTTTATGTTGGTATCCTTCATATCAAAACGAATTTAGTTACAAGAATCTGTAATTTGAGCGATCAAAAGTTTCTATTTTAAAGAGACAGATAGATAGAGTAATATATAAATAAATATAGAGAGCTAAAGAAAGTTATGAGAAAACATGAAGAAAAAAAATGAAATAACGTGGGTTTTGTGTATTTTATAGCAAATATGTATTTGGTTGCGAAAATCCCCACTATTTAAATTCTACTATAAATGAAATACTTATATTCATATTTGTTATTTTTTTTGCCCATTAAATCTGATGTCCTATATACCTTATTTAGTAAGAAACATTTTTTTGTTATTTTTATAGATTTATTTATCTACAAATACAATACAAACTAATATAATTCTCATTTATCTCTCAAATCATCTCTCAAACAAAGTTAGTTTTTCTAAATCTCTCAAAACACAATTCTACAAATACTATTACAAGTCTTACTGATGCCTTCTTTTTTAGATAAATGACAAATCAAAAGAAATTTATTCTACTATAGTCTATGTGATATGTTTTTGTTCTTGATTTCTTTTTTAATGAATGAAAAATAGAAGAAAATTTATTTTAATGACAAATATTCATATTGTTTAATTTATTTAATTATTTTTATTGGTTTTTTAATTGTTTTTAATTGATGCTTTTCAATTTGTTTAATTAATTTGTTTGGCTTATTTAGATGGATTTAATTTGTTTGGTTTATGTGATTTGTATAGATTGTTTGAATTTGTTTAATTGAATTGTTTGATTTTATGTAATTGATTTATGTGAAAAAAGTGTTTAATTGATTTGTTTGAATGGTTTGAATTATATTGAGTTTTTAATCGATTTGTTTGAATTTTTTGAATTGATTTATTTAATTTGTTTAGTTTATTTGATTTTAATATTTTTATGTTTTGAATTGTTTGATTTTTTTTTTAATTTATTTGTTTGAATGTGTTTAATTGTTTTGTTTGATTTATTTGAATTTGATTAATTGATTTGTTTGGATTGTTTGAGTTGTTTAATTTGTTTGTTTGATTTTTTTTTTTAAATTTGTTTAATTTATTTGCTTTAATTTTTTGAATTTGTTTAATTGATTGTTTTGAATTTGGATAATTGGTTTGCATGATAAACCTAATAACCTTATACTAATTTTAAATAATATTTTACAAACTATGAAACTATTATAAAAAACTATAATAATAGTATAATATCATAATCATAATAATATAATAAAGCTATCTCACACCATAAATAATAATCAAAATATAATAAATAATATAAATATGATAAATAACAATTAGTTTATCAAACAATAACACTAATTATTTATTTTATATTTGTTACAAAACTAATATATTATATAATCATATTGATGAAAATGCATAATATATAAAAATTACCACACATTTTAATTAAGCCATATTAATAGTCAAAGTATAACAATAAAACTATATAAATAACTTATGTAATATACTTCGTGTCATCCGTGACGATAATTTTGTTGTGCCATATACCGTGTAGCGTGCCTGTCGTGTCAGTGAATCACACCATGTTTTATCGTGTGTGTTGTGACAGACTACCGTGAACACGTCAAATCCTCCTGTATCATCCTCTTTGACACCTCTACGTATATGTGCTATATGTACAACCCGACATCGAATTTTGATCATGTCAAAAATTATATACTCTTTTAGAATTTTTAAACATTACATATAGTTAAAAAAAAGATAATCTACCAATAACCATCTAATATCAAACTTATTTACTTGATAAAGTACAGATAATCATCTCGTGATAAATGAACATTTACATATCAACATCTAGTAGTCCGATATACCCTTTCTCCGTTTTTCTTTCTCTTGTTATTTTAAATGGCATATCTTTCAAATTATAGCTCCAAAAAATCTAAATATATAATTGGTTTTGATATTTAAGACGAAGAAAAGTATAACCATAAAATATATTTTTGATTTTTTAAATTTGTTTAGTTGCGTAATTACGTGTAATTAGGTTACAAAATAAATTTAGACAAAATAATTATCTACCAGTTGCAAAATTATATGTGATCACTTACGGAATTACGTGTAATTTGGTTGTTTAAAAGCATTTGTTCTCCAATTGCAAAATTATGTGCAAATGTGCTGCAAAAATAAGAAAAAATAGTTGCAGAAATAGGACTTTGGTTGTTAAATAAGTCTAATTGTGTGAAACTATGTGTATTTTTGTGTTGAAATGTTTTAAAAATATAGATTGCATTATAGTTTTGGAAATACGTGCAATTTGAGCGTGAAATTAGTTTGGTAACACAATTGCGTTCTAGTTGCGGAATGACGTGTAATTTGATTTCTAAAAAGCAAATGTGTTCCAGTTCTAGAGTTACTTTAACTTTGTTCCTAAAATAAGAAGAAAAAAAATTATCCAAAAATAGTATTCATGAATTTCTTTTGGTTTCTTTTAAAAAAAAAATGTATTATTGGATTTTTTTAGTTTGGTTTGAAAGATATGAAGTTTTGATGGTTAAAAATAAGTAATTGTTGAAGATTGTACATCTTTGTGTATTTATGGGTATTGTTGGATAAATTTATCATGCAAAATCCAGTTGATTATCGGTAATTAATTTATAGTCTGGTGGTTATCGATAACTCTCTCTTTTTTTCTATAAAAAAAGTCATCTTATTTATAAGGCACCTAATCTAAGATTTCATAATTCAGACTATAACCTATATATTAGAAATAAAAAACAAAAAAACCTTAAGGAACTTAAAAACTTAGAAAAAAACAATAATAACCATACATTTATCAAATCCGGAAAAATGGGATAACAACACCCAACCTTAATTTTTTTAAAAACTTAATAAATCAAACAAAAAACTCATAATAATACATTCATTAAATCGGAAAAATAGAAGAACTCATCTTAAATATAAGACACATCCAAATCTAATACATTCAAACTATAACCTATACATTTAAAAACAAAAAAACTTGAAAAACTTAATAATATATAAAACCAAATAAAAAACTCATAATAACTATAAGTTCATCCAATCCGAAAAATAAAAGAACACTCATAGTATAAGAAACACCTAATCTAACCCTTTTTAATTGAAACTATATCGTATATATTAGAAATAAAAAACAAAAAACTTTTAAAAATTTAAAATGTTAGATTATTAAACGAAAAAACTCATAATAATCATATATTCATCAAATCCAAATAATAGAATAATGACTCATCTTAAAAATAAGAAACACTCAACATAACACTTCATAATTCAAACTATAACCTATATACTAAATATAGAAAACAAAAAACCTTTAAAATCTTAGAAATTCAAATAAAAAACCCATAATAATCATACATTCATTAGATCCGAAAAATAGAATAACAACTCATCTTAAATATAAAAAAACCCCAATTGAACACTTCCTAATTCAAACTATATCCTATATTTAAAATCAAGAACAAAAAATCTTGAAGAACTTAAACACTTAGAAAATCAAACAAAAAATCTGTAATAATCATACATTCATTAAATCCAAAAAATGGAAAAAACTATTATTAAATATAAGAAAGACCAAATCTAACCATTTCTAATAAAAATCATAGCCTATACATTAGAGATAAAAAAACAAAAAATATTGAAAAAATTAAAAACTTAGAAAATCAAACAAAAAACTCACAATAAACATACATTTATCTAATCCAAAAAATGGAAGAAAAACTCATCTTAAATATAAAGAACACCCTATATAACACTTGTTAATCCAAACAATAGCCTTAATCCAAACAATAGCCTATATACTAGAAACCAAAAACTAAAAAGCTTGATAAACTTAAAAACTTAAAAACTCAAACAAAAAGCTAATAATAATTATACATTCGCCCTATCCAAAAAAAGAAAAGAACAACTAATCTTAAGGATAAGAAACACCCCATCTAACAATTCATAATTCAAACTATAACCTATATACTAGAAATAAATCCAATAAATTTAGAAAACTTAAACATAAAAAAAAATTGTAAACATAAATTTTTTTCGTTTTAGACAATATCAACTCAACCTGTCAGCATTTTAAGTTTTTTTTAATATCGACGAATAGGATCGAGATAAGAAGCCAACAAAAACTTTGAATGTCAACAAATTAGTTTATGATTTGAGTCGACATTGAAAGTACGTTATGGCCTTCTTCTAAGTCGACAAGTTGATATAACTTTAGAAGATCATAGCAACTTCTAATGTCTACGAGTAGTGTCGACATTACCAAAAACTAAGAACATCTATTTTTGTAATTTTTTTAAGCTCAAACTTTCAATAAAAAATATCTGATTTAAACCAAACTCAACGAAATAACTCTATAAACTCAAGATATATGTTTAATCAATTTTTCTATAAACCTAAAACTAGCTTGAACTATCAACTTATAAGAAACTATATTTTTACAAGTTTTAAGAAAACTCAAAAGCACAAGTTCTCCGCAAAAGACTAATATGATTTATAATAAAAATAAAATAAATAAAGCTAATTATTCATGTAGTAAATATTTGTTTACATTCCATTTGAGTGAAAATCCAAGATTCATGAGAGTTTTGATTTAATGAAGAATAAATAAATAGATGATATAACAATCAGGTTTTTTCGTCAAAAAGAAAAATTATAATTTTCTAAAAGATCGTATATAAATGTTTTTGAATAGGATATAGGAAAAGACCATATTTAGTTTTTTAAGCAATATATAACTATTACCTTAGATCATATATACTACATTTACGTGTACATGCGTCTACCTCTATGATTATTAGCCCCACTAGAGTTATCTTTCAATCTAATAATCTTACACATATATAATTTTAAAGCAAATAAACACATGTAAAATGCATGAAAAAACTAAGATACAAATGTTAGAAATTTATAAGATCCCTATAATTAATATCATTTAATCATTGTCAATGACCATCTATCCCGGGTAACTAATATAACTAGGAACCATATCGGTAGGTGAATTCAAATTATAAAGGTAATTTGTAGAGACGGGATGAAATTTGGGTTCTATGAGGAATATGATCGAGTCCTAACAATTAAGGCCGAACTTGACTAAATTATTTAAAATCAATTTAGTCGGTCATGGTCTCTAACCACAAATTTAATTCAAAGATATAACGCAATTAATTTAAAGTTAAAACTTAAATTAAATTATATTTAATGGAATATACAATAATATTCATCCAATTGTCTTATATTTGTTTACCGCTTTGAGTGATTGTATAACCAAAACCATATTTCTTCTATAATTTTCACTTTTATGTGTCTGTGTTCTGTATATTGATAAGTATTAATATTTTTGGGAAATAATGAAGTTTAACAAGAATTGTTGGAAGAGTTTTAGAGATATAGTACATTTAAAGTTTTTAGAGAGATAAAATAATCTAGAGTAAAAGTAAGCCAAATGTCAATCGATCGTATTTCCAAGACAATCACGCCTATTTATAGGTCAGATGGTTACAAGTAACACTTCACCGATCCATATTATTACTTAATATAAAAATATTTACTACAAATTACATTTATGGTCCTTTACATTTATAATTTATACTAGATCTATCTCTCAACTACTAAATACTTATTAAAAACATTCTTCAGAATTACTTTTACTCCTCAATTATTTATATCCTTATCATTCATCACGTGTTTTCCTTGTGTGTATATTTTTTTTATCTTGCGTTCTTCGATATACAATATCATTATATGATTGAATACGTTTTCTTCAAGACTGAAAAATAAAGAACAAAATGGATCCAGAAGATTTAAACGAAAGAACAAAATCATCACTATAATCAATGACTACTAAGATTAACAACTTAACAAGTAAGTAAATTTTTCTTTTTAGTATTATCGATCATTAAAGAAAATAATTTATTGCAGTATGATGAGTACATTGAGTGGTTCAATATATTTTATAAATTGTTAACAGAGCACATGTCCTTTGTGAATCGATATAGGATTGTATTTTTTTGTATTAAATCAACTGAATATGCATGTTAATTTAATTTTTTGTAAAGAATCTATGCCACTAGGATTATGTGCTGTATGATCTGGTTAGGAATGGAATTAGGATTCTTAAAATCATGTTTTGATTGATTTAATCGTAGAAGAATGACTAAGATTTTATGTGTTTTTGTGTTTATGTTCAGTTATAGATTAGAGTAGGATTTTACCTCTTAATTTAGAGTTAATTTGTTGTTGGAAAATGGATTTGCGCAACAAAAACACCCTACATCAAGGGGGATAATCGAAACAACCAAATGTTATCGTGAAACTTTCTTCGTGATCACCTATGTTGTGATCGTGGTAAACAGTCTAGTTTGCCGGGTTGAGGTCTTGCTCGTTGTGCTGAACATGAACTCATGCAGCGAATATGATCTTTATTGCAGCATCAGACCCATATAAGTTCTAAGCTTGCGTCTTATTCGATTCAGACGTATAACAACGTGATATGTTTAAATTTTTATATGGAATTACATGATTAAGGTTATTCACACTACGATAGGTAAATCATGAAATCATTTAATTGGCCCAAATGAAGTTTAATTGTTGAATTGAAGAATCTATGATCTGAATAGTTAATGGGTTAATCTTATAGCAAGTATTTTCGGCCCAAAGAAAGGTCAATGATTGGCATGATTTATCATGAACGGAAGGAAATTATCCGGAAAATTAATTGTAAATTGTTTAGTTAAAGTAATGAGACATCAACCAAATTGTTCATTGGTATTTAACCAACTAAATCATATTAATAATATTTGTTTTTCAAATGGTGGACATATAATTCTATTTTTAACTGTTGTTATCATGACCTGGCATAAAAGACTAAAAATCCCACATTTTTCACTAAAGATAGTTCTCATAAAGAGAAGAAAGAATTTGAGGTCTGGAAAAAATCATTTAGGTTGAGCTTGGAAATTCTGAAATAATAAATACCTTTGAGATTAAATAGTGTTGTCTCGACTCAAATCACCTATGAAATAAACTCTCTCAAATGAGTTGAGAAATACACTGCCAAGGTTTAATAAAGCAACAAATTTTTAAGATGTCAATAATCTTCTTAAAGTTAAATGAACTTAAGATTAAAATTCCTAAAGAAGTTATACAACGGTTTGCATTTTAGTTTTCCTCACCAAGTGAAGTGGAAAATTAGTAAACTGACTTCTCAAGATACTTATGAGAAGGGGAGACTGAAATAAGAAAGTCCTAAAATACATAAAAAGAGTTCTCAATTGGGAAAAACGAAGGATATAAATTATGATAAAGCATTTGATAAAAAGTTTGGTTCATAAGCAAAGAAACTTAAGGAATCAAATGTTGCAGATTGACGTTTGTTTTGAAAAATAATGAGGCATCTAAAAAATAAAGTGTGAAAAGTATCAATCTTAAATATAAACTAATTGTAATGTCACAACTTTGGTTTGTTTAAAATCAATTTAGTTTAGCTACAATAAACACAAGATAGGTTGATACGTTTACGATTACCCATCTTTGTATTATTTATGAGTGATATAATAATGAGTCGAAGACTTAGTGATGGTGAAAGTTCCATCCAATAAGTAAATTGAAATTCGTTCTTACTCTATGTCATTTATGGTTTTATATTTTCACTTTCTAGTGAACATATATTGTATTTGCATAATGTCAGTAGGAATTTAATTTTTTTTCTTGTGATAGACGTCTTAAAAGATGTTTGAAAATAATCAAATAACTTTTTATTTACATATAATGTAATAGGAACTAGATATTTAACAATAAATCATAAATTATATTTATCAAATACGGTCAAGCATGATGAAGAAGCAATGACATACATGTACATGACAAACTAAATTGTAAGGCTGAAATTTAGGTATCTATGACACAAACACTTCGGTGATATGTTTAAGAAAAAAAAGGATAAGATGGTTGTACAAATGTATATTGAATCCACTTTATTATCAGACTTTGGTACTTTTATCGATTATATCAAAGAGAAACTAAACAAAATTAAAAGGCTAGGGACACATAGATCGCAAAATGTTTTGAAATTGATCCATACCAACATTCGTGAACCATTCTCTAAGGAATCATGGAACGAGAAATGGTACTTCATGTCATTCCTATATGAATTCTAACGTTACATGTACCTCTGCTCTGTTCATTAATAAATAACAAGTCCTGGACAGTCCATAGCTTTTAAGACCGATGTTAAATAACTTGGTAAAATTATTATGTGTCGTATGATTTATCATTTCTACCAGTATCCCTATTTGGAAAAGACATCAAGTGTGCATCATACATTCTCAGTATAATTCGCACAAAGACAACTATAAAGACCCCGAATGAGCTTTGAACTGGGTGCAAGCCTAACTTAAAATATATACAAGTTTTGGGATGTTCATATGAAGTAAAGCCTAATCGGTTGAATCTAAAACAATTGGGAAATAAAATGGCTAGTTTTTATTTGTTTAATATTTTAACTATTGCAAATGGTTTTACTTTTCTTATTATTCCATTATAATTATGTTTTAAAACGAGAATGTTAAGATTCTTCGAGAATGTTGAGTTTGAGGGAAGAATTTAAGAAAAAATATTCATTCTGAGAAACAATCTATATAGTTTCATAAAGGTTCTAACAAATACAAGTATGCCTTGAAGCCAACATATGAGCCAGATAAAGGTTTTTGATGTATTGAGAATAAAAATAAGTATGCCATTAAGCCAATATATCGGGCCAAAGGTAAGTTATTGATTGATGTTCAGGTATCAGATGATGATTGCAATGCTATTCACTGAAGTCCTATTATAATATTAAGTCAATCAACATGAATATTATCTTATTCATTAAGAAACAAAATAAAATTGTTCAAAGATGATCAAACTCTCGCTCCTCAAGAAAATTAAAAGCTAATAAATAATTCCCTTAAAAAGATCCACTCGAGAAAAGAAGAATGATATATCTTTGGATCATATAATATATCTTCAAGATCATACAAACATGCTTCTCGATAGCGGTACCAAAGGTTCTTTGAGGTACTAGTTAATAAAGATATAAATTATTAGGGAGGTAAAGTAATTAAAGAAAAAGGTTATTGTTGGTAACTTTGTAAAGTTAAAATGATGGAATTGATATTATATATAGATGTAAGGGACTAAAGTGAAATTGAACCTATTATGTAACTAATTCCGTTGTTTTTCTTATTGTCCTATAAATAGGACAGTAGATTATGAAATAAAAGGTGATTGAACATTAAACTTTAAACTCCTGATTATCGACTATTTCTCTTTCTAGAACTAAGAAATTCATTCTCTCTTTCTAAAATTACATTTATTACTTGATTTTCATACTAAAAGTCTAGCACTTAACATTGACGACCATAATGGGATAAAACGAGGTACCTAGATTGGGAATTTAAAACAAAAAACTATAGAATTTTAAGTAATATTGATCACGACCGAGGTCGTAATGGAGACGGAAATTGGAGTTAATCCTACGGTTCAAAAGGAAATTGAGGTGATCAAATTGGATTTGTGCAGTGAAAGAAGTCGAGGTAATGATCAAGTTCTAGAACAACGTGATCAATCTGATATTGATATCGAATGAATAAGTTATTAGCAAAGACAATTTTTCTAAATGATGAGTATATTCAAAGATATAAGAAAATTCAATTAGGTAGATTGAAATCTGAAGTATGACAAGTTGAGGAGAAAGACGATTCGTAAAATCAATTTAATAAGTCTTATATAGCTCATCAAATTCGAAGTGACCGTAAAACAATGCACTTCCAATTTGATAAAGAACATTTTCTTCTCAAAATGAAAAGAAAGATATGAATCAATACGTATCATCCAATGATAGTGAATTTTCCAGCTCGAATTCTGAGGGAAATTCGTTTAAATAAAGAAGATACCGACATTCTTCGAAGGGAAATCGGCATCGAAAGTCACAGAAAGAGTATATATAAAAAACAATAATGGGCCTCAAAATGTGAGGGGAAACTCATGGTACAAGGGTAATACGTCTAACCAGTACGTTAATATTGTGGACCAAATTTTATATGCTGTTATGGAAACAATTGGAGCTGATCAATATATGCAAGGAATGGATTGGAGGAATTCTCTTCTATTTTCTGAAATTTGGTCAATCCCTCTTCCAAGGAGCTATAATGTTTTTAAGGTAGAAACATCTGATGGTACGCAAGATCCCAATGATCACATTGAGAAGTTCAAAAATTATATGATGAATTTCGAGGATAATGATAGATAGGTGTGTAGAGCATTTTCATAAACTTTTAAAGCACTCCTCTAAAATGGTATAATAGAATTTCGATGGGCTCCATAGCCAACTTTAGAATTTATTTATAATTCTTTTCGAAGATAAATTGTGGGAAGCAAATAAGTGCGAGCAAATGGCGATACAATATTATAATGTAAACAAGCAGTAGGTGAGAATTTAAAAGATTATACAAGACAGTTTGTGTCAACAAAGACAAGATTGGAAGATTATGAGGAACTTGTTACTATGACAGCTTTTAGACAAAGATTAATTCCAGGAGATTTAGCAAACAAGACTACAGGGAGAAGGGCATTGATATTTGGAGCTTTGATGACTCAAGTTGAGGAACAATTTAAAATAGACGAGTCAACAAGAATTCGAGGTGGGTCCAATTTTACTCAAAAAATTGGGGGCATGCATTTAATAGCCAATGATATCATGGCAACACCTTGAATTCCCAAGCATCATCTCGTCCAACGAAGAACATTAATCTACCTCCTCGAACATGAGAAGTTCCATCTCAACCAGCTACTTATCAACCTCATCGGGTGAGGCCTAACTAGTTGATACGACCATAATATTTAGCGGAGTTAGCTGAGAATATGGAAATCATCTTTGAAAGATCTAAAGGTCATGTTTACTTTAGAAAACCAGCTCCAATAAATAGGTGAATGGAAGAATGTAATAATAAGTTCTGAAAATATCACAATGATATTGGGTATGACACTGTAAAGTGTATAATATTAAACAAAAAAAATCCAAGTTTTGATAGAAAATGGCAAGTTAACGAATTTTGTTAAAGGACAAAGAAGTGGGCAGAAACATTCGAGCACATCAGCACACGAGATTGTTAACACAAATTTGAAGCACAAGAATACATTAATGATCATGGATTTTAAATTTGACAAGTTTGATGCAACATCATAATATTTGGATTTGGACCCATATTGTTTAATCTTATTAGTTGTGGATAAACCGGTTGTTCAATGACGAGTTCAAAGTTTATGTGAATATTTTGAATCTTTAGCAATTTTCGGGAGAAATACTATGGCTGGTAATACAAACAGTTTTCGAAAAAGATATATAATATGTTTGGCAACCCAACTAGAAGGTAGAATGTCCACCCATTTATATGGAAATGTGGAAACACCCTTTATTTTATTTGACGAATATGATCTAAGGGGAATAGCAGGACGCATGAGGATGCAGTCTTAATAGGGGCGACTATTATTGGGACTAAAATTCAAAGTACTTTTATAGATACTGGAAGTTAATCAAATGTATTATTCAAGTCTACATATGATAGGATGCGTAACCTACATAAGATTCTTCGATCTGAATGTACCATAATTAGATTTACACGCTTGACAACATAAGTTATCGGTGAATTCGGGGGGGGGGGGGGAGTATATTTGGGAAAAACCATTTTAAAAAGAAAGTTTAAGTTTTGTTTATGGTGGTCGAATGTCTAACCAGTTATAACGCTATCTTTGCGATTTCTTTGTTGTCAAGAATGTATGTTGTTGTTTCAACTGTCTACCAGCGTTTGAAATATGTAATTGGGTATCGCGTTGGAGTGGTTTGAAGTGATCAACAAGTGGCAAGAGAATGTTATGCAACATCTTTGGATTCTCAAAGGGTTATTTCTAATGATCAACTGACTGAATAGAAATTAAGAGGGTTGATTTCAGATGAAAATGGAGTGGATGATTTGAGGGAAACCCCGAGTCCTTTAGCAGTGGGAGAAAATTTTGAGGAGTATATGTTTCCAAATGGGAAATATTTGCGAATAAGGACATTATTGTTACTTACTTTGCGTTATCAATTGTTTCATTTTTTGTTTGATAATTTGGATGTCTTCACTCGATAAACCAAGGATCTAATATGTGTTCCATCCGAGGTGATATGTCATAGTTTAACTATAAATCCGAAGGTCAATCTTATTATTCAGAAGAGACAAGATTTTTCAGTAGAACAATTCGAGGAAATTATAGCAGAGACGGATCACTTATCCAGGGTCGGACAAAAACGGGAGGCACAATATTCATTATGGACTGCTAATCCAGTGTTAGTTAAAAATATGAACGAAAAATGGAGAATGTGTGTTGACTTTACTGATTTAAACAGAGCATGTTTCTTAAGACCCATTTCCCATTCCTCGAATAGATGAACTTGATGATTCACCTTCAGGGAGTAATGTCCTCTCTTTCATCAATGGATTTGCGGGTTAGAATCAGATTCAGATGGTTCCAAAGGGTCAAGAAAGTATGACATTTATTACTGATAGAGGATTACATTGTTATAAAGTTATGCCATTTGGTCTTTAAAATGCTAGTGTAACATATCAATTATTGGTGAATAATTGCTTCTCAGATTGGGAGAAACATAGAAGTTTATATTGATGATATGCTAGTCAAAAGTCTAACAGATGGTGAAAATTCAAAATATTTAGAGGAAATATTTTTGAATCTAAGAGCCATCCAATTAAAGTTAAACCCAGATTATAGTTTTTGGGATATATTAGTGAAACATTTTTACAACTAGACAATTTTCGGAATTGTAAAGTTTAACAGATTGCTAATTGTAAAGTTTATATTTCAATATTTTTAATAACTACATGTAAGTGTTTGGGATATATCATATGTGAAAAAAGAATAGAAGCTTCTCATAATCAGTTAAAAGCTTTGATATTAATGACTTCACGTTGGTGAATCAAAGAAAGGCAAATTTTGACAGGGAGGTTAGCTGCTCTTAATCTATTTATCTCTCAATTTTCTAATAACTGTGTTTTTTTCCAAGTTTTGCATCGTCCCAAGGAATTTTTGTGGACATCAGAATGCGAAATTTCATTTTCAAGGATTAAAGAATATTTGTTATCACCTGAAATATTATTTAAATCTCTAATATGAGAGCAGTTATTCTTGTATATATAAGTGTCAGATTTTGTTGTTAGCGTTGTGTTGATAAGGGAGAAAAATTAAGATTCTAAGCGAGTTTATTATGTGAGCAAAAGTTTTTTGGCATTAGATTAGATATACTTAGGGCTTGAGAAGTTAGCTCTGGCTGCTAGAAAAATGCGCCCTTATTTTCAAGCTCATACAATTGTGGTTCGAACCTCTTTTCCATTAAATAATGTACTATAACGGTCAGATATTTCTGGCAGAATGACTAAATGGTCATATGAGTTGATAAGGGAGGATTCCCCCAAATAAGAGCGAGCACGAGCAAAGAGCACTGTGAGTTTGGATTATGATAAGCAATGAAGAAAAGAACGAGCTCAAAGGCGGATCAAAACTAAAGGTAAATAAACCGTTGATGAACTCAAAAGAATATTAAGCTCGTCAACGGGCTGAGCTGAAGGATATATACACCTCGTCAACAAAAATTGAGCTCAATATCGTATACAACGTTCTTGAACGCAAGATCAGGATGAGGAACATGATTAAAAGAAAAGACCTAAAGAAGATAAGCTGAGCACGTAGTCACTGAGATCGAGCTCTGCAAACCAGAAAAAACCTGATTTCGTTTAAAGGAGTAGTTCAGCTCGGATTAACGTACAGATTAGACTCAACATTTTTGTTATGTAAACGCACGTTTTGACCCATGAGTCAAACGGTGTTATTTATTTATTCCATAATTATAGGGATAGTAAATATGTTAGTTATTTGTTCCAAAATTATAGGGATAATGATGTTAGTGGGATAGTGGCGCTAAAAGCGTAAACAGATGTAACTACCCACTAATTTTTGTATTATAAATAGGGAATACCTATCTACTAATAAAGTGATCTCTTTCTTGACTAAACAAATATAGGCTTACCGTGGTAAAACTTGTTAATTCCTTAACAAATTTGGCACCGTCTGTGAGAAAGTTTTAATTAATCACCATGGCAATCACTAGGTCAGGAATTGAGATGGACAATAAGGAAACTAGCGAAACAACGACACACCAGAGGAGAACCGTAAGTCAACAAACAGGGCGAGGCATCCTGCATCTTCGCCCCACAATTCCTCAAGAGGTCAATCCTCTGATACCCCAGGAAACGGTGGTGACAGAAGGACCTCCAATTCAGCCAATTGTCGTTTCCAAGGAAGAAGTGCATCTTCATCAGCCAGAGAATGCGTTAGGGGCTCGTAAAGCTGTGGAAGATATACCGGCTAATGACTCGATGGTTCTCTAACTGGAATAAAGAATCCAAAACCTTCAGGAGGAGCAGATGAAAATCGCGTTTGAGAGAGAAACAAGAGAGCAGGCTATGCATGCCACGATGGTAGGTATGAACGACGATATTCATGCTCTAACTGCTAGGATTAAGTGCACGAGCAAGACTCATCAACCGTCAGGACCAAAGGCAAGTAAGTTTAGCATGACAGATCGTTCTTCTAAACGAGATGACAAACAAGAAGGTGAAGGTGAGAGCGGGGGAAAAAATCTTACCAGAGAATAACGTGACGAGGTGAAACAGACGTCGACGAAGCGAGCTCGGGAGGATGAGGACTTTCGCTACAATTAGGTCCGCCCAAAGTTATAGGCCTACATATTAATTGGATCTCCATTCTCTGAGAAGATCCGGGAAGCTCAAATCCCAAGGAAGTTCGACCCATTCAGATGGAAGCTTATGATGGAACAAGGGATCTAGAGAGGCATCTGGAGCAGTTCAGGAACATAATAATGGCTTTCAATCCTGATGATGCGATGCTATGCCGAGCACTATCCATGACCCTCAAAGGTAACGCCATTGACTGGTTCAACAGCTTGCCAAATGGATCCATCTGTGATTTTACTAGACTGTAGAAAGCATTTAAGGTAAGGTTAGTTGGTAACAAGGAGATTATGCGCGAGTGGGATTCAATCATGGACCTTTATCAACACCGAGTTGAGTCTATTAAAGGTTATGTTATAATATTTATCCATGCCATGAATGCTTCTCCAGATCTAGCCGAAAACATGGCAGTGGCTTCTTTGAAAAGGGGGATCTACTCGCAAGAGCAGATAATTTTATCAGGGTTGATGACGCCAGAAGAGGGGGCTCACCTGAGCGGCGTAAGTCATGTCTCAAAGATGGTGGATTAGAATGAAAAAAGACTGAGGAGTACCCAAAGAGGGACTACAACTGAAGATCTTAGCAGCTCGATCAACCAAACAGGCATTTCACCCTATTGACGGAGGCTATTTCAGTAATGTTTTATCGCACAAAGGGGCGTACGAGGTATCAAACTCCAGGAACAATGAGTGCGCCTGAATTTAAGCGATCTAATCGGTATTACTGTACATATCATCACGATAATGGACATTCGACGGCTGAGTGCTGGTAGTTAAGGGAGAAGATTAAGCGCCTGATCGACAATGGTACGCTGATTCAATATATCAAACGAACTCAACCAGATCGGCAAGAGGAAGATCATCCTCCGAACACTGACAAACGAGCCACTGGAGAAGAACCAGAAGCAAACAAAGAACAGTAGCTACTGACGATATCAGGTGGAAGTTTGGCAACATGACAAGGGTCTACTCAGAACAAACGAGCTAAAAACAAGTTCGACGTTTATGAAATAGATGAAATTTTTTATCGAAATTATAGAGACCCAGTTGTCAATCTCACGTTTAATGGTGATGACCTTAGAGGTGTTAGTTTACCTCACGAGGATGATTTAACTATTCACTTAGACATTAGACGGGTGATGGTAACCCGAGTACTGTTTGATGGAGGAAGCTCGGGAAATATTATCTTCAAGAGCAGCTTTGATCGTATGCAAAATGTTTCACCATACCGACCTACTCAGCGGAAATTGGTAGGCTACGAAGGAAAATCTTCTCAATGTGTTGGGGAGGTAGATCTGTTAGTCAAAGTTGGTCATGGAGCTACGAATAAAGAATTGAAGACGTTATTTTTAATTTCCGACGCACCGAGCCCTTACCATGCAATTATTGGACGACCATGGCTGCACATGATGGAAGCGATATCGTGCACATATCGACAATGCATTAAATATTCAGTAAGTAATTCGATAGGAATAATTTGGGGCAACCAAAGGACTGCGCAAACTTGTTATGCAATGGCATCAGATCCATCCAAAACTATCCAATAAGAATTAAATAGCGAGGGAGGCATTGCACCAACAACGATAGATCTCACCTCGCCAAATCCAGTAGATGATCCACGAGAAAACGAGGATTCAACTACTACAAATGCTACAACGGTGGATACATTCATACGTGTGAATATGATACTTCGACTGGGAAACGAGCTATCTCCGGACTCCAAGGTACGCTTCGTTGCCTTACTAGCAATAAATTTTGATGTGTCTTGGGAAGCAGCTAATGTTTCAGGAGTAAGTCCAACAACTATAAGCCATGAATTGGCTATCAATCCTTGTGCCAAACTTGTACGACAGAAGCGTAGGGCATTTTCAGTTGAGAAGCAAGCTGCTATATTAGCTGAGGTCAACAAGCTTACTCGATTGGGGCATATCCGAAAAGCAAGGTACCCGGTCTGGATAGCCAATCCGGTTCTAGTAAAAAATAAGAACGGACAGTGGAGAATGTGCGTAGACTTTACCGATTGGAACCAAGCATGTCCTAAAGATGATTTCCAGTTACCAAGGATAGATCAGCTGGTGGATTCGGCTTCAGGTTGCAAATTCCTCTCCTCCATGGATGCATACTCAAAATACAATCAGATCTGCATGCAACCATCTGATCAGGAGCACACAGCCTTTCAAACTGAGCGGGGTCTCTATTGTTATACGGTTATGCCCTTTGGGCTGAATAATACGGGATCAACATATCAAAGGCTAGTTAATCACATTTTCCAAAATCATTTGGAGAAGCATATGGAAGCATATAGTGATGATATGATTATTAAAACACATGAAGAAGTGCAGCACTTTAATACTTTACAGGTCGTTTTTGATTTATTACGCAAGTTTAATTGTAAGCTTAACCTGGATAAATGTTCTTTTCGTGTTGCTAAGGGAAAATTCATGGGTTATGTGGTAAGTCTGCAAGGTATTGAAGCACTTCCGGTTCAACTAAACGCAATTCTACAGATGGGACCACCAAATAATGTCAAATAAGTCCAGTGTCTTACAGGATGGTTAGCAGCTCTGTCGAGGTTCGTCTCGCGTGCATCAGACAAGAGTCATCACTTTTTTGATGTATTACAGGGTGCTAAGAAGTTTACGTGGACAGAAGAGTGTGACAAAGCTTTTATTGATCTTAAGCAGCACATTACATCCCCTTAGATTTTTTCTGCTCCTACACTTGAAGAGCCATTATTCATGTATCTAGCAGTGTCACCGTTTGTTGTTAGTTCGGTTCTTATGCACGATCAAAAGGGAAAACAGCGCCTAGTATATTACACGAGCAAAACGCTAACAGATGTGGAGACAAGATATATGAACCTCGAAAAGCTTGCTTTGAGCTTGGTTGTTGCAGCTCGACGAATGAGGCCGTAATTTCAAGGGCATATTATTACGGTACGAAAAACATATCCTTTACGAACAATATTGCAAAAACCCGATGTTTCTGGCAGGTTAATTTAATGGAGCATTGAGCTCACCAAGTATGACATTCGTTTCGAACCACGCATAGCTATAAAAAGACAAGCGGTTGCAGACTTCTTAGCAGAGTTCAGCTCATCCAGAGAAGAACATGATAAGATACACGATAGACAAGTGGTTGAGCTCAACCAATGGATTGTTGAAGTCGATGGCGTATCTTCTACAACAGGAGGAGGTGCAGGTATTATAATCAGAATTCCAACTGGAGAGAACGTCAAACAAGCAGTGCGCTTTAATTTTCTGGTAACAAATATTACTGCAAAATATGAGGTTGCCCTTTGTGGCATGAATTTGGCTTTGATATGTGGAGCTCGAAGTATCAAGATACGATTTGACTCTCAGTTCGTGGTAAATCAGGCACAAGGTCTTTATAATGTCAGACAAGACGACATCAAGGAATGTCTTGTGATACTTAAGGAGTATGAGTCTAAATTCACTAACGTGTCTTATGAACAGATCCCACGAAAGGATAATTCGGAAGCTGACACTTTAGCTAAGGCCACAGCTTGAGGAGACCATCCAATAATTTTGCTCCAACAACGTGCCTGCGACAGAGCTAATATCAGCAGTTGCAACAGTCAATGCAATCACCAATGATGAAGACCACCGGACTCCGTACCTCTAATACTTAAACCAATGAACATTTCCTATAAGTAAAAGTGAGGCTCTCGCATTGCAGATCAAAGCAGTCAAATACTATCCTTGAAAATATTTTGTATAGGAAAAGCTCGACCAGACCTCTACTCCGTTGCCTTGACCTCGGTGAAGCTAGTTCTGTGTTGGTTGATTTACATTCAGGTTGAAGCTGGGGCCTATTGTGGACACCGACCACTAATTCGTCATTTTCTTCTCGCTGGGTACTATTTCCTTGAGCTAGCAAGTGATGCCGAGAATCTAGTATTGCAATGTCACAAATGTCAAGAATATTCGAACATGCAGTACAGACCCAACGAGCCTATGCAGAACATTCCTGTCCCATGTCCGTTCGATAAATGGGGAATAAATCTAGTGGGTCATTTGCCAATGGCCAAGAAAACGACACTTCCTCATTGTGGCAGTGGACTAATTTTCAAAATGGGTTAAGGCTAAAGCCCTGTTCAGAACACGCGCTCATGAGGTATGTGATTTCATACATAATCGAATTCTAACCCGATATGGAATTCCACGGATTATAATGACAGATAACGGCCCTCAATTCCAAAATGTGATCCTTACCAACTTCTGCAAACGATATGGGATTCTCCAACATTTATCCACCCCTCATTACCCTCAAGCAAATGGACAGGTTGACGTAACTTACAGAACACTATTGGAAGGGCTAAAGAAGAAACTGGAGGGAGCTAAAGGCAAATGGCCGGACAAGTTAGCAGAAGTCCTATGGGCGTATAGAACAACCCCTCGCTCCACAACAGGCGATACACCCTTTTCTTTGGTATACGGGGCAGAGGCAGTTATTCCAGTAGAGGTCATAATACTGAGCCATATGATTGAGCACTACAAAGAGGAGGAAAATCTTATTGCTAGGTCAACATCCTTGGATATGATAGACGAACGACAAGATCAGGCTAGAGTATGAGCATAACATTATCGAAGTCTTATGAGGGGACGCTTTGATGTTCATTTGAATCCGTGTTCGTTCAAGGTGGGAGACTTAGTTTTGAAGAAGGTGTTTCAGTGCTCTGGTAGTAGAACAGGTGCCAATCTAGGGCCAAACTGGGAAGGCCCATATTCAGTTATTTTAACAGGGCACCATGGCGCGTATAGATTAGCAGATCAAGAAGGTCAAGCACTCAAGCATCTTTGGAATGTTAATCACCTAAAGTTGTATCGCCAAAATGTTTAAGATGTAAATATACGCTATTTTTCCTCTCTGATTGCGCGAGGAGGTTTTTTACTGAGGCATCTAAGAACAAAGATTTGAATTGTTCAATATAAGTTATATTTTCGCCAATGTGTGTTTTTGAAAATTTTATCCTTATAGCTAGCGAATGGGTCAATGACCATGCCATCTTTGGCTACGCAACAGACCACACTGAGTCCAGACTAAGTGTCTATAAAGACGAACGGGCTGATTGGCCACGCGTACGGGCTACGTAATGGCCATACTCTGCCTATACTTTGTACTGGGTATATTAGAGAACTTGTCAAAGACCAACTATAAACAAGTTGTCTAAGCTATCATGGCACAAGTTGCCTAAGCTACGCAGTGAGCCCTACTGAGCTCGGGGTTATAAGGATCTCCAGAAAGCTCAGCACACGCATAGTCCATAATTGACAATAAACATTTACAGAATAACTAAGAAAAGTCATGTATCAATTCAAATGTATTTTAGTAAAAAAAGTATTGTGAATAGTACGACAACTTTAACAAGGAATTTAGTTCAATAAGACAAGCACATTTTACTTAGAACTACTGGGTGGTAGTTGTTTGGAAGGATCCACAGAAGTGTTAGTTTCTGTGTTCTTCTGAGGGGCCATGTTCGAGCTCGTGCCACAGACTCTGTAAGATGGGTAAGGGATCCTAAGTTTAGTCCAGGATTCAAGGCCATTAGTTATGCAATAGCATTCTGTTCTTCTTGGTGATAATTTCTGTTGCAACCGTAAACAATTGTGTTTCCCTTTCTTCAGCAGCTGCTTCTATCTTTGCTTGCCATTATTGTCGCTCTCGTACGAGCTGAGCACGCTCCTCCTCCACTTCCTTGCTCAACTTTCTCACATCAGCAGTCAAAGTTGTAATTCGATCTGCTTGTTTCTCTACCCTACTCGCCTGATTGTTCGCCCGATCCAGGAAATTTGCATTTTGCGCTTGCAGATCGTTATTTCTCTTTAACAAGTTTTTGTTCTAGCTTAGCACTAGTTTATGGCTTTTGGATACAGTAGCTAGCCTATGATCACTGCATTTCACAATCTCCTGCAGGGAGGCAACTACTTTCTCCAACTGTACTTTTGCGTCTAAGGCTTCATGCTTGAAAGCCTTGGCTGCAGTATAAGCATGCCTCAAGCAAATTATTTCAGTAGTGTTGTGCTTAGCTGAGCCAAAAAACATGGCTTCAGGTTTCTATTTTTCCATGTCAATTATGTTAGCAGGAGACATGTTTTGATAACTCTAGATAAAGGAGTTATGGTGCATCTGTACACAAACAATGAAGATAGATGTAAAATATTCCGATCTACAACTTAACATATGCATATATTGGTGATTCTTACCTCGATCGATACCTTGCTTTTCCTCTGTAAGATCTCTTCGTTTGAAATTTTTTCATAGTACGACAGATCAAGGATCCTACGTATCTGATCAAACATATAAGAAGAAGGGCGTGGAACTTGCACTTTTGAGCCCTCCCCTGCAGGCACGCTTTGCTGGCTGGACTCAGCTGCTTTGTCGCCAGTGTTGTTCTTTTCAGTGGTCTCCATTGATGGTGCTCGCTTCTCCACAGATGAGCTTGCTCTGTGTAAGTTGGGGACGCTGCTGGTTATTTTTAGCATCGTTGTCATTCTCTTCTCCAGTGTCTACTAGGTCAACTATCTCCTTAGCGGTAGGAGGATTTTTTGCTTCACCAACTCCCGTTGTTGTTGAATCAGGGGGATGTGCTCCTTCGTTGGAAGTAGCTTCAGTACCATCATCCTCCTCATATCTTAGTTTCAATTTCCTGGTACTTAGGGGGACAACATTTACAATTACCTTTTATTTTTTCTTCCTCCTTGTATCAAGAGCACTAGAGATGGTCTTCTCGTCTTCGTCATCTCTATCTGCTTGAACTTTGTTGCTTTGAGCAGCTTCAGGCACCTGTGGTGCTTCTTTTTCATTTTGCTCGACAATCTTTCCTTTGTTTTTGACAGCATTATTTCCTTGGTCAATTGAGAGAGCAGCAACAGAGGATGAATCCCCAATTTCACCAGCTTTGCGGGTTACCTGAGGCACTGCTAGCCAAATGCCAAGACTGTTTTTCTCATGAAATTTCTTTTCCAAAAATGACATGAGGTGGTCCATGGTAGCTTCTGCACCATTAGCCATTCTTACTTCTCATTCTTCTGTGATGTTGAGCACAGGGATCGACCACAGTTCTGACTTCAAATAGTTATATCGTGTAAACACTCGCTTAGGATCTCTTTTCCAGGCTTCAAAAGCTAAGCTACTAACTCTGGTCAGAACATTCACGTAGTTCAGTGGCCTCCGCTTTTTCCACCAGTTCTGATTGGAAAGTTCACCCGAAGAACAATAGACATAACTTTATGAAAGATTTCGTGCAAATTTTTATCTCTTATAAATTACTAGTACTGACAGTTCTTCTTCCATTTTCGTTCTCGTTGAAGGTTTAGGGTAGGGGTGTTATGTTCCTAATTACCCGACACGAAGACGAAAGAGTTTTTCCAATTCCTATTAAAGGTAGGTAGTTCGAAAATATTCTTAATCCTTTTTAAATGGGTATAGAAGAAAGGGGTTTTGACCAATTTTATTCATCAATAGCAGAAAGTAGGTCTGTTAAGCATATTTTGGTATTTAACATGCTTGAGCTGAGGACTATGCTAAGCAATAACCTTCAGCCATTCGCAGATATTTGGGTAGGGCAGATGCCAAGCACACTGAAGTAATCACGAATGAGCTTGGGGAGTGGTAATCTATGTCCCCGGTCAAATAAAGTAGTAAAAATGTAAGTCTTTGTTTCTTGTGTATGATAGGGTGTTCGCCTAGACCGGGAGCCCTAATAGTTACATTCTCCGGGATATTACATCTCTCCCTGAGAACTGTGATTCCAGCATCATCTAGGTTAGTATATTTATGGGCTATCTGAGAAAAATAGTTTTCTAAATCGCCGATGTCTTCATATAAAGGCTCCACAATTTTGTCGACTTTACTCTTCACTGCTTTTTTGGGTGCTATGGTTTTTCTACAAACTTCAATTAGGTAAGGATATGAATCAGAGTGATTATGATGGTAAGAGAAAGTGATTTGAGGCCTACTGATAAAAGTTCGAAACCCTAAGTCTAGGGTTCTCTCCAGCATTCGAAATAAATTAGTTATTTGATAGAAAGTATGTTACCTGAGTAGTGTCGAGGAAGATGATAGAAAGCGCATTGGTTGAAGATTGAAGAGAATTTTCAATGAAGCAGAAGATTTAGAAATTTGTGATTTTTTGCAAAATGATGAAGTAAGTGTTTAAGTGATTAAACGCTTTCCACATACGCGTGTGAATCGTGATGTCACTAGTTATTTGAATAATTGTGCCAACAAAACTGAATCACCAAAAGGTATCTTTAAGAAACGACGATGTCAGAAACCGTCACTTGCATCGACGACATGTGTCAGAAGAAACAAACACAAGGCATTTCAAATTAATACGCGTATAAGTAATGAATTTAATTATACTTTAATGTATAGGCTTATTAATGTCTTAATAAACCTATAAAATAGGGGGAGCCCTGATAAGGGGGGATTCCCCCAAATAAGAGCGAGCACGAGCAAAGAGCACTGTGAGTTTCGATTATGATAAGCAATGAAGAAAAGAACGAGCTCTACGACATTGACGAGCTCAAAGGCGGATCAAAACCAAAGGTAAATACACCGTTGATGAACTCAAAGGAATATTGAGATCGTCAATGGACTGAGCTTAAGGATATATGCAGCTCGTCAACGGATTGAGCTCAAGAGCGTATACAGCGTTGATGAACTCAAGATCAGGATGAGCTTGAAGACATAGGGAAATAGTTGATCGGCTGGAAGAGGAACATGATGAAAGGAAAAGACCTAAAGAAGATAAGTCGAGCGCGTAGTCAGTGAGCTCAAGCTCTGCAAACCAAAACAAACATGATTTCGTTTAAAGTAGTAGTTCAGCTCGGATTAACGTACAGATTAGACTCAACGTTTTTGTTATGTAAACGCACGTTTTGACCCATGGGTCAAACGGTGTTAGTTATTTATTCCATATTAATAGGGATAGTAAATATAGGGATAATGATGTTAGTGGAACAGTGGCGCTAAAAGCATAAATAAATGTAACTACCCACTAATATTTGTATTATAAATAGGGAAGACCTATCTACGAATAAAGTGATCTCTTTCTTGACTAAAACACTGTCGGCTTACTGTGGTAGAACTTGTTCGTTCCTTAACATGAGTTATGGGATTTCTATATAAAGTTTCCTCATCGAACAACTATTAAGGCTTACGCTTCAGTAAAAATTTTGGTTGAATTTCACTCAAGTCGATAAGATGATGGAACATCGAAGGAGTTATTATCAGTAGTTTCAACATGAGTGGTTCAAAAAAATGATGGTTCTACCATATTGGGATCAAATTATTGGGGTACAATTGATTGCTCCTTCTGAAGAAGCCATGTATCGGGCTATTTGGTTTGGATTTTACGTATCAAATAATCAGGCTGAGTACAAGGCTGCTTTAGCTGGTTTAACGCTTGCAATTATTTGTAGGGAGAAAACAGTTTGATTAAAGACAAAAGCACAGTTGGTGGCAAAATATATGATAGGATTATCCGAGGCTAGGAAAGATCAGTTATTTTTATATCTTCGTGAACTTCGAGGCTTGACTCTTTTGTTTAATGAAGCGATTGTTGAGCATATCGGTCGAGTGGTAAGACAGTTACTGATTCTTTAGCAACCATTGCATACACATCTATGGATATTATTATAAAAATGTCCTTCGATTTTGTCAAAATCAGACAATGTAAGTTTTCCGATTAGGTGTTTGTCACTGTAGAAAATATTCGAGGAGATTGGCGATTTAACAAAATGGAATCTTTCTTAGAGGTACATTACCTCGGGATATTAATTTGGCTCAACAATTGAGGTACAAATCTCATGGTTATACATTGTTAGATGAAATGTTGTATAAGAAGTGTTTAAGTAGACCATTATTACGATGTTTGGATTAGAATAAGTCTCAACAAATTCTATATGAATTACATGATGGAAAATGTTATGCTCATTGTAGATTTAAGGCTCTGAAGAGGAGGGTTTTGTCTGTAGGTTATTATTGGCCTTCAATTATGAGTTATGCTAAAACGTTGGTACGAGGTTGTGATATTTATCAACAATTTGCTAATTCTATCCATAAACCAGCAGTAACACTTATTTCAATTTTCGAAGCATTTTCTTTTGATAGATAGGGAATAAATCTAGTAGGGTCATGTCCCTATAAATATCTTGAATCTCATCTCATCTTCATCTCGCCAATCACATTTTCAGTACCTTGGTTGTCTTACCTGTTGGAGGAGATACATTAACATTACTTTTTGTTTGAGGAGTTTTCGAAGAATTCTTATTCTTTTTTGAAGCGATGGTCTTTTTTAAAGGTTTAGCTTCAATTCCTTCTTCTTTTTTTGGGAGGTTAGATTCACTTCTTTTTCGTTTCGGCGTTTTCCTTGGCTTTCGATTTGTGGAAGAACTAGCTTATGACCTGTTTCAAACTTGTAGTATGATGTGTGAATCAAGCTCTGCTAGTCTTTTAAAAACATCTCTTGGATTTAGGGGCTAAGTTAATTAATCTTTTGGAACGGTAGAATCCGGAGACATCTTCCACATATGGTTATTGATAAAATTCAAAGGTATGAAGGCGTTGTAGAATTCACTGCCCCATGATGTTTCTCCTCACATTGATAGTTTGGAAAAAGTATATTTGGTAGCTCTTTGGCGGATTTTCTATCGCCTCAAAATTTCTACATACAACAACAATACATAAAAAATTTGAAACACAAATTAATAAAATCAAATGAGGTTGAATAACTTACTCATGCTTTTCCACTCAAAATTGAGCTTCGACGGACTCTGCTCAGAAATTTGCATCCCATTTTCCCATGCTCCAGGGATAAAGAAAAATCTTTGTTTCCAAAATTTGTCAACTTTTAGGAGATTCTCAATTATCTTGAACGAATCTCCAAGCGTCAGATAGTAGAACCATAGCACCGAAGATTTTGAAAAGCCAGTCAGCGGAATGAATTCTTTGATGAAAATGGGATTTTGGCTAAGTCTTGAGGCCATTATGCTGGATAAGAGAGTGAACCACGAGTTTGGGCTTTCTTGTGTCAGACACAAGTGGATTATCTCAGAGTATTCAACTATTATTGGGTCTAACATGAATCAAAGTCCCCAATTGATGATCTCAGGGTAGACCACAAGTTCATTTTCTCCACAAGAGAGTAGATTCTCTCCCACTTTTGGTAGACGAAGCCCAACATTATCAAAAAGACCCCATTGTATTTATAAATGATTCGTCTCAGATTTATTTTAGAACTTGTATTGCATATTTTTTGGTGCAATAAGGTACTCGGGGAAGACCTTCTTACGTTCACGCTCAAGCTCGCAACAATCTCCTTGGGTAACTCGACAAGTTCTTTCTTCTTCATTCATTTTTTCTTTGGAGCCAGTTTTGTCAAAACGTTATCCACGGACTCTAGTAAGCATCACTTTATGTATTTTCAATGTTAGAGTAAGTCTTTGTCCTCGAATCTGACTCATCATATTCCTCTAAGGCTTTATCTCAATGAGGAGGGGAAATGTTACTAGTAGCACTTTATGCATTAGTTGGTGCAGTTTTTGTGATTTGTTGGTTGATATCCAAATGAGTTGTTAATGACTCTTTTTTTGTCACAACCATCTCCTTCGAGGGAGGAGAATATGCAAGATTTTGTGAAGTATTAATGTCTTTAGAATCACATATGGCTACAAATGCGTTTTTGTCAAGTAAGTTGGTTCTTGTAAGGATGAGTTTCTGATTGAATTTGAGGCGTCTCTTGGCGATTGATTCGAGAAGGGGTGATATTATTAGTAGAAGATATTTATGGTGTTCTTTAAAGAGATTTCCATTGTGTCTCTTTACAATTAACTTGAGGAGGATTCAAAGCGTTGACATAGTATACTTTTGTGAGATTTTGAGGTTATTTGGTTTTTTATTGTTAAGAGGATTGTTGTGGAAAAGTTTTAGGAATTTGTTTTGGAAGAATTTGGATACTTGGAAGCGCTTTGATCATGATTTAAGGCTTGGTGAATTATCTATCATGACTGATGTTGGGTATTCAGTTGTCCTTTCAATGATATTAAAGTAATCGTAAAGGACACAAATATGTTTTTACTTGGGTTTGGTTTTTTACTTGATGTTTTAGATAAAGGTAGTGGCAGGGTGAAATTTTTCAGGCTACTTTCTCTTTCTATCACTAGGATTTGTATGTGATGGAAAATGAATGTAGAGAGAATATTTATAGAAGAAGTAATGAAAAATAAAGTAGGAAGAGAAGATGAAGGTCAACACCTATTTTAGGATGAAAAACGAATCGCCAAACGGTTGCCTACTCTAAAATAGAGTGACACCGTGTAAATTTTCAGACTTAATAGAACGTTGCACACATACTAGGGATACTCCATGAATTTCTAGCTGCCACTAGAGAAATGATTTAAAAATCCACATGTATATTAGAAGCAAACTTACAAAGTTTAGATAAAGTTTTGAGGAAAATTTTATAATAACCATGGAGAATGTTCGAAGCGATCATCATAAACAGTAAGGAGTTCATAAAGAACACAAGTCAATTTTCGAGGAGGATTGGCAATTTTGATTCGAGGTGGTCTAAAGTATGATGTTTAACAACTTAGACTTGAGGCACTCTAGAGAAGTGCTAGTCCTTATTCAGTACTCCTCATAAAGACTAGGGAGACTACTGATAAGGATATTAAAATTATTAAGGAGCTAAACCAATTAGAGAAAAATTGTGTTGTTGATAGCTTTGTAAAGTTAAAACATTGGAATTGATATTAAATATAGATGTAAGGGACTAAAGTGTAATTTAGCCTATTATGTAAGTAATTCCGTTATTTGTCCTACTGTCCTATAAATATGAGAGTAGACTATGAAATAAAAAATAATTGAACATTAAACTTTGAATTCCTAATTATCAACTGTTTCTCTTTCTAGAATTATGTAATTCATTCTCTTTTTCTAAAATTACCTTTATTACTTAATTTTCATATTAAAAGTCTAGCACATAACATTAGTCATCTTTGGTCTTGAGGTGAACTTGGTTGAGGACCGTGGGTATCAAAGGTTCGGCGGGAGTAAGTTCACAATTTTAGTATGTCCTTGAAAACGTCTATTACAAAAGGAGACAAATCAAGAGTAATTCAATGTACAAAGAAAAAAGTTCCATATGCTTTGGCTCTCGAGATTCTCATGCTTGCTCAAGTTTGTACAAGGTTGGATATTAGTTGTGTTGTCCAACTTTGTACATATGTTGACATATATTGAAGTAATATGAAGATGGACGATTAAGAATAGGTCAATAGGAACTTTGATTATAAGTAACAAATAAAATGACACATGCTGACACATAGGAAATCATGATAATCTAGATATGGGTATTCCGACTCAGATTTAGTAGTCTTTATGGATACATTTTGTACCATTTTAGATTGTATATTACTATTAGTTTAATATACACCACCATGGAAGTGTAAATCAGCACTAGTTGCTTCTCTATGGAGGTGGAATATGTTAAATGTTTAAAGTCCTCCAACTTGTCACTATGGTTACAAAATTAAGTCATTATAGAAGGGATATAAAGTTTCCTAAGATTTAGACAATAATTTTACGATTAAGTAGTAGGAACCTGGCTGAGTCCAAATATATAGCTGTTAAGTTTATATCTGTTAAAATAGATTATGGAGATTTCAAATACATATTGATCATATCACACAAACTCCATAATAACATATCCTCATACAAGGGTATCCCTACCTTCAATTGTTTAGGAACCCACCACTAGGATGTGTGTTATTTATTTAGAAGACCATTGATTTTGGTGGGAATTTTTTAATTTGAAAAGATATTTACTTGCTATTTCATGGTATACACTTTGGTTTTATATGGCTCAGTTAAGTTCGTTGGCTTCTCTAACTCATTAATTATATATGTACATAAGTAGGACCAATTAAGATTATATATGTACAATAACATTTCATAATATTTTTATGTTACACACTATAATTGATCCATGTAATTGATTGATGGTGATAACATGGTTATTATTGCGTCCAAATGCCCACATTACGAGGTATGGGTCTTTAGTTTTTTACCGTTCACCATTATGTAACAAATTGTTTAGTTCATCTATTGAATATAAATCTATGATATCAATTAAGTAAATACATCATCTAGTATCATATTATGATCAAAGTGTGAGATTGTTATAAATTTATGGATGAGTATGTTTAATGATGTATATAATCCTTGTCAGTAGACAGTTCAATTAATAAGTAATCAGATAATTAATATAATATATAATTGGGTTAAAAAACCTATAATAGAGTTAATTGTGATAATGGAAGATTAAACATCTAAGAAAGTTATGAGTGTTTTATTACTAAGTAAAGTTTGTTAGGAGAAATTGATAATTATGTAATGGAAAATGACCAATTTATAATAAACAATAGACTTGAGGATACGACCACACTTGGCAAAATGTTAGACTTGTGGGACCCACGGTTTGTACTATAAAAGCACCATCTCATTCTTGGAAATGAGGATGAATAAATGATTAAGAAATTAATACTTTTACTTTATCTCTTTAAAAATAATGCTTTCTCTCTCTAAACTATTGACTAAGTACTCTTAATAACAATTTTGGTCCTCTAAACATTGTTTTACTCTAAAACCATATCCAAAGATTTCTGGAACGATCATTGACGCCATCTGTGGGAACAATTTGGTACCCGGAATCGTCTTCCAAAACCTATATGGAATATTGAAAGAAAAGTGATGGGAATTCGAGGAGATTTAGACCTGAATAATGATTTGGTAATTGGAAAAGAGTTCGAAGAAACCCTACGAAAAATAATATGGAAATCAATCAACAGCATGATGATCAACATAGTGGTAAAATTTTAGAAGAATCTATGTTGGTTGCTCAGGGAAATGAGTTGGAAGATATCGAAAAGATGAATTCAAAAAGAGACGCAACGATTGCTTCAAAGAAAATTTTATCTAAAGTCCGAAGAGAAAATGATATCGAGAAAAATGAATCAGATCAATATCATCGGATGAGCAAAAATGACAGGTATCGAGGCATCATTGTTACTTTCAGACGAAAAAGTTAAAACCAAGGTACATATATGAATCATCTGAGTTAAGTAATTATTCATTCTATGACTGCAGCGAATCTTCTTCATAAAGATAGTATCGTAGGGGGAAGGATAACAAAAAGAAATATTCGAAAAGGCATAGAAAATAGTGTCGATCAAGTCATCATACTAAAGATTTCAAAGGGAAAGATCAAGTTTCCGAGGACCATATAAAAATATATAACGTCGTGAATGTTCACAACCAGTCACGAAGTCAAAATTTTAAGTATCGTGTAAGTAATTAATATATGTTTCCTTCTGAGGAAGGTCTCTATGCGATGGCTCACGAGGGCCCAAGAGCTAATGTTTACAGAGCAAACCATAATTGGAGGTCTTCTCTATCCGGAGAGATACTTTCGGGAAATCCTCGAAAGTACTTTGATATATCTAAGTTAGAAAATACGATGGGACGTAAGATGCTGACAGTCATATTCAACAATTTAAAAATTTCATGATTAATTTTGATGATGGTGAAAAGTTGTTGTGCAGAGATTTCTCTTAAAATTTTAAGTGAGTTGCTTCAAAATGCTATAATCGATTGCTACATGGTTATATCAAATTTTTTATATGTTTTGGAATGTTTTCCGACAATATTTTGTGGGGAGCAAAAAAATTCGTGTTAATGGAGACACCATAATATACTACAGACAAAAGGTTGGGGAAAGTCTGAAAAATTATACCAATTGTTTTATTTAAGCAAAAACTGATATGGAATACTATAAAGATTTTGTGCCTTTAGCAGTGTATCGAATGGGCTTCTCCCCAGAATATTGAAAGATAGTGTGGCTGAAAGTCAAGAAATTACATTTGGGGTTCTTCTTGATCAAGTCGAAAAAAGAATATTTGTAGAAGAAATTCAAGCATCGGAGATAAGATCTAGTGATCAATTAGAACATAATCAATTTCAAAAATCTCTTGCTACTACTCAACCTCATGGAATAAATATGCAACCAAAATCAGCGAACCAACATCCTCTGAGGCCCATGATAAATCATAAGACATATAGTACACAACAAGTGGCTAGGACAATATCTAACAAGTGGGCTCAACCATAGTATTTTGCAGATCTGACTCAATGTGTGGCTACTATATTTGACAAAACTCGTGGTCATGTACAATTTCGTAAAACTTTTCCAATTCAAACTCCGAGGGAAAATAGAAACAGTAGGTTTTTCAAGTACCATGAGGATGTTGGCTATGAAACAAACAAGTTTAGTACATTAACAAAATAAATTCAGGCGTTAATTGAAAATAGAAAATTGACAGATTTTGTAAGGAAGAACTCTTACAAAAATATGACGGACAAAGAAATATCAAAAGAAGAAGAAACTGCGTTGCTCATTTCCGAGGAGATTGGCTCTTTTGACTTTACAATAGAATACTTAGATCCAAAAGAGGGCATAAATGATATTAGTATGGTGGAAGAAATCATCCCAATAAAAAATGTTAGTGATTTATGTGCTTATTTTGAATCTTTGGAAATTTTTTAGGGTGATATTGTTGCTGAAAATTCGAATAGTTCCCATAAAAGACATATAGTCAGTTTGAATATTCAGTTAGAAGTGGGTGTCTCGACACATCAGTATCGAGCTTCCTCCCCAATAATATGTTTCAAGGACGATGATATGAGAAATATGGCAGACCCATATGAAGATGCGGAAGTAATTGCAGCAGTGATAGTTGGTGACCATATGCAAAAGGTTCTAATTAATACAGGAAGTTCTGCCAATATTTTATTTAGAAGCACAAATAAGAAAATAGTGGATCCGCCTGTTATCCGATGGATAAAACTATTGTTGGATTCACGAGGGTGACTCCTAAAGTAGTTGGAGAATTTGAAAGTATGGTTGAGTTCGGTCGGGGACCTTTCTGAAAAAAAAGGTTGGAATTTTATTTATCGTCGTAGATGCACCTACATCTTACAATACTATTTTTGGGAGGTCGTGGTTGTCAAAGATGCATGTTGTTATCTCCACAGTACATCAGAGTTCAAAATATGTGGAGGGGAATAATATTAGAACAATTAGAAGTACCCAAAAGATGGCTAGAGAATGTTACCAAATTATTTTATCTTCCAAGAAAATTCGAAGGAATGAGTGAGAAAACGTATAGCAGCTAGCGGGGACTTCCTTGGAGCCAACCCTTTTTGATGATCCTAGGGAGTCCCCCAATCTGTTGATTCCTGATGAAAATTATGAGGATCATGTATAACCAGGAGGAAAAGTGTTGAAGACTGGAACAAAGTTGTCTCCAGATTTAAAACAAAGGTTGATTGAATTTTATCTTTAAAATTTGACATGTTTGATTGGTGTTATGAATATGTAACTGGTGTTCCCTCTAAAGTTATTTGTCATAAGTTGTCAATCAAGAACAATATAAAACCAATAATGAAGAAAATGAGACCTTTTTCCATGAGAACTCTGAGGCGATAATAGCAAAGGTAGAATGTTTTAAACAGAGTTGGATATATTCGAGAGTCTCATCATCCTTTGTGGGCTGTAAATCCGGTTTTGGTCAAAACAAGAACGGCAACTTGCAAATGTATGTAGATTTCACAGATTTGAATGGAGCTTGCCCAAAAGATTCTTTTCCAATCCCACAGATTGATCAACTTGTAGACTCAACATGAGGAAGCCAGTTTCTTTCTTTCATGAATGCTTATGCAAAGTATAATCAGATCAAGATGGATAGAAGGGATGAGGCGAACAGTTTGTTTATCACTGGTAAGGGTTTGCATTGTTATAAAGTAATATCGCTTGGCTTGAAAATGCCGGGGAAACTTATCAGCGTCTGGCGAACAAAACCTTGGAGACACAAAATTAGGAGAAACATTGAAGTTTATATTGAGGATATACTGGTTAAAAGTTCGATGGATGAAAATCATTTTAGGGATTTAGAAGAAACTTTCATCAGTTTAAAAAGGATAAACTTAAAATTAAACCTATAAAAATGCATATTTGGGGTCTGATCAGGAAAGTTTCTTGGATATATAGTAAGCGAGAAAGGGATCAAAGATGACCCAGTACACTGAAGTGAAATTCCCTTACATCTATGTCCCTTCCCGGATATTATGAAAGTTCAAATATTAACGGGAAGGTTGGCAGCAACAAACAGATTTATATGTCGCTCTTTGGATAAATGCGCTCACTTAGTGCAAGCATTAACGCATGCAAATTGTTTCAATTAGACAAAAGAATGTTCGGAGGCCTTCCACCTGATAAAAGAATACCTTTCTTTACTAGAAATTCTTACTAAACCTTTTCCAAGAGAGAGATTGTTTGTTTGCATAACTGTCTCAAATTATGCTATAAGTGTTGTGCTAGTTCGAGAAGAAGATAACGTCCCAAAGTTAGTGTATTACATTAGCAAACGTTTATTGGATGCAGAAAAACTATATTTGAAGTTAGAAAATTGGCTCTTACATTACTAATTGTTGCTCGAAAAATAAGGCCATATTTCCAAGCCCACTCTATTACGGTACGAACGTATTTTCCATTAAAAACTATGATTCAAAGGCATGATATCTTGAGGAGAATGACTAAATGGTTTGTTAAATTAAGGGATTTTGATATCGATTTTGAACCGAGAAAGGAAATCAAAGCTCAAGCCCTGCCAGATTTTTTAGTAGAGTTTGACTCTGAGTGGTCGGATATGGATGTTGATAAGGATAATTTTGAGGCTGAATGTATAATTCAAATGGAATGGAGGTTCGAGCATGTTTGGAAATGAGGTTGGGATACAGTTGGTTTCTCTTGAAGGAATATCAATGTTTCAGGCTATTCGATTTGGATTCAGAACAACAAATAATGAAGTGGAATATAAAGTAGCTCTAGTAGGGTTAAGGCTTGCAAACATTTGCGGGGCTAAAAACGTTAAGCTAATCAGTGATTCACAGCTTATTGTTAATCATGCATCTGGACAGTCTGAGGCTCGAAATGATTATTTAGTAAAGTATTTGAAAGCACTAAAAGATCTATCTTTAGGCTTTGAAAAAATCGACTATGAGCATGTTCGAAAAGAACAAAACTCTGTGACAGATTCTTTGACCATTGTTTCGTATTCTGAGAAATACTCGTGGATTATTATGTTGGAAAATCCATCAATTCTTAAACATTTAGAGAAGATAATTGGAATTATTGATAAATACATTCAAGTATCCATTTCTGAAAATGAAGATTGGAGGCAAGACATAAACAAGTTTTTAGAGAGTGATTAGTTACCAATTGACAAGTCATTATCTAAATAAGTGTGTTTCAAATCTCATGGGTATATTATACTTAGGGACGTCGTGTATAAGAAATAATTTAGTAGATCTGTGCTCCGCTGTTTGGGTAAAACTAAATTATATTTAGAGTGAATGTAAAAAATACATGTTACTTTTTGTAAAACATCGGTGGCACACTCTTTCCTATATTGATAGGCACATGAAGTTTTTAACGAGGTGCCTCATTAGCCAATTTATATATATACAAGTTTTTGCTTTTAAAATTCTAACGCTAGACCTTGAGAGTCTTCCAACAAAAGGTAGTCTACAACTATTAAATTTTGGACGTAGAGGGTCTTCCAATGAAATTTGGTCTAAAACTATTCAATTTTGACCTAAAGGGTCTTCCGATGAAATTCGATATACAACTATTAAATTTTGACCTAAAGGGTCTTTCGATGAAAGTTGAGCTAAAACTATTAAAGTTTTTTAACCTATAAGGTTTTCCAGCAAGGTTGGTCTAAATTATTCGACGCATTCTGAAAATATAAGCAAAAGATACTTCACAAATCAGGAAAATTTTTACAAGATGCCTCGAAGTGGACTTTCACAAAAATGCTTCGAAGTGCCGGAAGACTTTTACAATATGTTTCGAAGTTTAGGAGAACTTTCACAAAAATTCCTCGAAGTTAGAGGACGTTTTTATAACTTACTCATTCTGAAGAATCAGAAGAATCAATGTCATTGGATTATAATTCTTCGCTTTCACTTTCACTAAGTGATATCCCAAGAGGGAAAACTTTAGAAGGGACATGTCCCGAGAAACTACCCAAGTTAAGATCAGGGTAACGTTCGTGTATCTCTTGAATCAATGCACACCTAACAATTGCACCCCTCGAATTCAATTTATCAACACATTTAGCAGCATAACTTTCAACAACATTGTATTTCTCTTTTTCAACATTAGCTAAGAAAAGTTGTTTTTCTTTTACGACCCTCTCAAAATCTTTGAAGCATTTGTTAAAACCATATGAGGTTACACTGTTTGATTCTTTGTTTGCTATAATAATCTTGTCATTAGCAGCATTCTATTATGCGTAAATATCCCTCTTTTCCTGAAAATATTTTTCGAGGAGCATGACATAATGTTCGGCTGCAACGAGTTTTTCGGAGATCTTATCAGCTTTTTGTTCAAGTGTTGAATTTTGTTGTTTGAGTTCCTCAAGTTCTGACCTAGCCTTCGAAACTTCAGATTTGTAATGAATTTTCTGATCCTTAAGATACTGCATGTATTTTCCAATGGAACAGAAGAATGGAGAAGTCTCCGAAGACGAAGAGGAAATTTATCTTCTAGAAGAATTTTCAAAAGAGCTAGGTGGGGATCCCTCTTCAAATGTATTCAATGGTGGGGAGTTAGCTGGTTGAATATTTTCTTGAAGTTCTTGAGAATTCATGTCAGCTAGTAGAAGCTGAATGGTTTCAGACCCGATAGTCACTTTTTCCGGAGAAGAATCGACTTGATCATTCTTCTTAGCTTCCGGGTAGCCAGTATCACCAGAAGCTTCTGGAGTGTCTTCGGAGATAGTCTTCAATTTTCTTTGGAACTTTTTTCGGAGAAGTCTGGACAAAAGGTTTCTTTTTCGAGGGGGTAGAAGACTTTTTGAGTTTATTAGGATTCCACACTTTGGAGCTTTTAATTGCATCTGTTTCCTTTTGTTTTTTGTCAGAAGCTTCTTCTATTTCTGAAGGGATATCTGAATCTTCATCCATATGACTTTTAACCATATCTCTTGTTGGAAGAAAGAGGGGGAGGGGGACCATAAAGTCTTCTAACGATAGCCTTTCGAAGAGGTTAAACCTCCATAGTTGGCTCATAGCAAGACTCGTTAGAGTAAAGAAAAGTCAAAATTTATTGAGCCAAATAGTCTTGGCCCACATACTCAATTCAGAAAAAAAAACATCTTTTGCACGAGGGACGAAGTCAACATAAGGCTTGGATATGCCACCCATCGCTATTTATATGTAAATGGAATGTAAGAATTAATAAAGAAAAAAAGTAAAGCTTTGAAGTATAGTGTAAGGGAAATCATACATTTCTTTGTCTATATAAGTGAAAGCTTGTGTGGGTTACTTGTATTAGCCTTAGATCTTGTTTCCGAGATCCCTGAGAAAAAGAGGAAGCGTTTTTTCATTTCTTTTCCTAGGCATGGCAATTCGGTTCTTCGGTTCGGTTCGGTTCAGTTCGGTTCTTTCGGTTCTTCAAAACTGGTACCAATTTAAGAACCAAATAAAATCCAGTTTGGTTTGGTTCCTCTCGATTCAGTTCGGTATGGGTATTTAATTCGGTTCCAATCGAATATTTTTGAATGCTTTAAATTTTCTGCAATATCAACAGATATAAAACCCATTTTAAAAATTAAAACTATAAAATTGTTTTAGATTGTAAGAAAACTAAATAATAAATATAGGATCCAAAATTAATATATTAAATAAGAATGTTAGTAATAAAAAAAAAGATGATATCAAGTTTATTAGATTATATAAAGGTTGATATTTTGTTATTTTGTCTATACGCCTAATTGTTTATAGATATGTCACCATTTTGAATTAACTATGTTGTCATTTATTAAAGAGAATATAATTAGAGGTTAGTGATAGAGAACAGATTTAGAGGAATCTAACTTTGGAAAAGAGAAATATATTTTGAAATAATGTTAAATTTAGGGTTAATATATGTGTTCGATTCTTAACGGGTACCCACGGTTGTTCGGTTCGGTTCCGGTTCTGAACAGAGAACCATGGGTAGTTAAAACTGGAACCATTTAGGTATCACGAAGGAACCGAATCCGCTTCGGTTCGGTTCTTTCGATTCAGTTTGGTTTCTGTTCTTTCGATTCGGTTCAGTTCGGTTCTTTTGGTTCTGGTTAAAATGCCCATGCCTATCTTATCCCCTTCAAGCAAGTTTTTAACCACCTTTTGATCACGTCTGAAGGTAAGAGAATAGAACGGGAAGTAAGGTTTTTTTGCCAACCCATAGAGGCCAATTAATTCCTCTAATGAAAAAGGGATCCCCAAATCCCGGTGGCCATAATGCAGGCCATAAGGATGCACCACATATTAGGACTGGGACATAGGTCAATCTTGGAAACATACTCTACGAATAAAAGGTCCAACGGATAACGTAGTCCCCGATTCATTATTTCAGTGTATACTATGAGTTCATTATCTTTAACTGATAGAAGGGTTTCTCCAACTGTTGGGAAGTGAATGGAGATCGATGAAGGAAATCCCATATCGAAATATTAGCAATTCCTCCTCAGATGGTTTGAAGTATTTACATTAGATTTTGTGTAAAGCCAATAAATTCATGTTATCGACACGTTTGGGGGTTTTCCCCACTAAGGCACTGATTTCCCGGAGCAGCGGGATATTTTCCTTTAATTTAGTCTTTTTCTTTGGAGAGGAATTTTTGTCCCCAATAAAAGAACCACCAGCCTTGGATGTACGTTCGAGGGGACCTACTGTAGTAATTTTTTCTTTAGTGTTTGAGGACAACAAAATTGGATGCTTCTTCGGGAAGATTTTAAGTAGTGGTTTTCTCCTCAAAAGTTGAAGCAGTAACAACTAGATTCCCCTCGGAAATGTGAGTATCTTTCTTGTCAGAAGTTTTTCCTTCCTCCTCGACTCTCGAAAAGTTAATTTCTGGAATGGACTAGAGAGGTTGCTTTGTCATATGGGCGACATCGACCCATGTCAGTTTTTGTTGGGGTATTTCGGGCGTTGTCTTTGGAGTTCCTTGTGGAGTTTCAGATGGCGTCATAGCAACCTCCGAATGGGATCATTTTAGACATTTCGAATGCTTGTGTTTGTTGTCTTTTTGGTTCATTTTTCTCTACAAAGAGTTTTGAGTGTTTATCCTTTTCATAATTTTGGAGTCACTCTTGTAAATAGGTAAAGAAGATTGATTGAAGGGTTGAGAGCAGATATTTGAGGGTATAATGGCAGTTGAGTTTTCCGAAAAAAGTAAAATACGAGTTTTCCGAAAGAAGCAAAATACCGTAATAAAAAACTTATGGAAGCTGAGGTTCAGACGCGACGTACAAGATTTAACAAAGTGATGACGTCTTATAAACTTCGGATCCTCGATTGTTTTATGATAGCAAGAACACAAACATCCAAAGCGTAAAGAGAGATTTAATAGACAAACAATGTAAAATTTGGTATATGGTATCAATAGGTAAATCAATTACCTTTTTAGTCGTTGTTGAGATGTTGCTTTATTTCTCGGAAAGATTGTTTTTTAAGAGACGGAATAAGGTTTACTATTTGCCGTTTAGCCCATTAGCCTACTAAATACATCATAAGCCCATAATCAAATCTTATTAGGATTCTCTAAAACGGTAATTTCCTATTCATAAAACACAAATAATCTGCTGAAAACCCTTTATTACTCTACATTTTTTATTTTACAAATCGCATTTGTTTCTTATCACCTTGAATTTTGATTTTGAATTTAAGATTAAGAATTTTGTTGTAACCCGTTGAATTTTGTTCAAATCACTCATTAATGATGATTGAAAATTCATATTTTATCTATTCACCGCTAAACTTTCAAAGCAAACTATAGGTAAAAGTTGTTAATTATAATTAGATAAAGCTACTTTTTAATCAAAATTATTATCTTTCTCTTTTCCAATCCTGTTATTTTTTTCAAGAAAATATATTTTTATCGTGATATAAATATAAAGCAAACATGGTTGTAATTTTTTTCTATTTAAGATATCTCCATTAAATTCTTTCAATTTATTAACTTCATTATTTTTATTAACTTAAATATTATGGTCATATCTTTATTAATATCTATCTGTTTTTATCACCAGATTTAGCAATTACCACATACCTGTTATTTATGATTATATATGGGTTTCTATTTTGTTTCTATTATAAAAAATTATGTCTTTCAAATTCATGACTCTTTTCATTCTTTTCTTTAATGGTTTCTTTGAAACAACGAATTTTCAAATAATTTTGGTTCTCGTAAAATTACCCTTCCTCGGTTGCCTCTCTTCTTTCATTAAGAAAAAAAAGATGTTTTAAAAAAGCTACAACTCAAGAGAATATTTTGGAATCAATTGTTTTAGAAAAGGCAACTACTTACGAGGGAATCCTAGATATGCCCTCAGAATCGTATCTTCAGAATCAATTTTTTAAAAAAGTTTTTTTTTTCAAATCAGCGATTTAATGTTTAATGAATGTAAAACTTGAAAACAAAATTAAAATATTGTGTTGTTGGTTTGAGCGATGTTATCATTCTTTATTTTTTTTCTTTAATTATGTTTTAAAAGTTCAAAATATTTTATAATTTTTTTAAATATTTTGGATTTAATTTAGAAGATATGAGTATATATTGGGGTGAATATCAAAAACATATATGTTTGTAAGAAATAGGAGTAAAAAGAAAAAAGAGACAAAAAATTATAGATTAAAAGTTAAATGAAGGGTAAAAAATAAAATCATGTATTGAATTAAAAAAACAATCAGGCAGAGGAAATAATAAATCCAATCAATAAAATAACTTCAACCTTATGATAATCAAATTTACTTTTTTTTTTTAAATATTTTGGAATTAACTTTTGTTAATACTAAAAAACAATATTGTAACAATAGTTATCCAACATTAAGTCTATTTATTATTAATCATAATTATCTCACGATAAGTTAGTATTTACTCATTATCATTTGAATTTTTCTAATATAATAATAATATTATTATTTTTATCTTTGATTTTTTTTATTAAATTTTGTGTTTCGTTGATATTTTTGGATTGCGATTTTTATATTTTTTTCTAGATTCTATATTTCGATCTATTTCTTATGTAATGGTCAACCATTTTATTTATTTATTTTTTCATTTTGCAATTGACGATCACTTCTAATTTTTTTTTATTTTGTTTGTATTGAATTATTATGTGGTTTTTTCATAATTATATGATTGTTATAGTTTTGTTGAGTCTTTGATTTCATACATTCACGTAAATGTTTTCCAAATTATCTCAACGAGTCATTTCATGAAAACAGATTTGCGGATTTATGGTATTTGCAGGTGTGGTTGCGAAATTACGTTTATTTTGTTAATTAATTAGTGTTGTTGGGTTGCAAAATTACGTTCATTTTGGTAGTGTAATTAATTAGTGTATCTCGGTTGCGGAATTACGTTCATTTTAGTTGCATGATTAGTAAGTGTTGTAAGGTTGCGTAATTATGTCCAGATTGGTTGCATAATAACTATTTGTACTATTGTTGTGTTTTGGTTGCAGAAATATAATAAAGTTAGATGCAAAATAATCTCAACTCATATTTTTTATTCTTTTATTTGTTTATTAGTAAGTTTGCAATGTCTTCATTGGTTATGTTGAAACAAAATAATCAGTTTTTCATTTGTTTACTTAGTACTTTTGAAAATTATAAAACTATGATTGATTTTGTAATTAGAAAGTGAGATTGGCTAGCCATGGGTCGTGTTAGCTTCAATTATTCGTTTAATGAATATTAGAAATGTTATTTATTATGTGAAGATAACTTTACGTAATTGGTTGCATCGGTTGGTCGTAGTGGAGCTCAAGAGATTGATATTGAGATTGTTGATACTATTGCAACTAGACTTATATGTATAAATGATATTGATTCAATTAGATTATCATTACAGAAAATTGATTCGATAGTTGAAGATAATATATTAATTGGAGAACCTAGTTCGGGTGTCTGTTTGTTTTAATATAAGAAAAAACAGAATGCTACTAGAAGTTTCGTTGTTGGTCTTCAAGGGTAAGTCAAGTATTTGAAAGCGATGTTACTTGCATGCGTCTTGCTTTATCTCAATTTTTTTATCGAACATGGATTCATTTATAATTTCTTTTGTAATCACAAATAAAAATTTAGTGTTTATTGTTAGATGAAAATTACCAAATGATATCCATAGAGGATTTATTCATCAATTGATCATTCAAATGGATATATGTTTATTAAAAAATGTGTTGGTGATCTTGAGTTTTATCATGATTTCTCGACAAAGAATAAAAAAAAATCACTTCTGATTTGATATGAAACGAGATATGTGATAGTATTAGATCAAAAAGTGATGTTACTCCAAAATAAACTCAATACATTGTAAAATCATATTATGTTTTAGATATTTTGTATCGCTTATCATGGATGGTTTGCAGAAAGCTAGAAGAGAAAGTTATGAAGATATTTCTACTTCTTTCAACATGCTAAAAGGTTATTTTAAGGCATTGAAGAGTTTTGATATCACAAGTAATTATCTACTGGAGTATGATGGAGACAACCACATTTTTAAATAATGTTTTATAGATTATATAGCTTGTCTTTAAAGTTTCCACTCTTACCGTCCCATGCTCTTTATCGATCACATATTTTTACGGGAATACATCGAGGGATTTTACTTTCTGCAATAGCTAAAAATGGTAATAATGGTAGTTTTTTTTGCTTTAAAAAGATACGCGTATATGTTTTAATTGGTATTAAAAGCTATTGTTGGAAAAATGAGTGTGATTAAGTTATGAAGATATATTGAAATTTAAGTGCATAATTAGTCCCATATCGTGAAAATACATAATTTTAATTTGGTTACAGAATTACATCTTAACGAGTTGCATGCTTTCATGGATATTGGTAGCGAAATTTGGTTTTTGTTGCGCAATTACAAATTATAAAATTAGTTGCTAAATTACTTATCTCAGTAGATACTTAGTATATTATATCTTATTTAGGTTTTTTTCTAGTAGCATTTATTATTGTTGGGTCTAAAGATGGTGATAATTGGTAGTAGTTTTTTGAGATATTATATCATCATTTACTTGGTCATCAAAATATTATTATACACGATCGTTGCATTATTATAATTAATGTTGTCTCAAACGTTTTTCCCTAATTTCTATGATGCATACTATCTTTATCATCTTATTGAAGATCTGAAAAATGTATTGAGACGTACACCAAAGTATTTTAAGATAAATATGGTTTGGGTTTTAAAGAATGTGCTTTTACCTATAATGAGAGTTTATTCAATTTTCATTTAAATAAATTTCTTCCAGAGTGTTGTTGAAAAATATTACCTTTATGGAAAACCTCTATCGTGAAAAGTATGATTGTGTGTACTTTATAGGTAAACAATATTGTGTTATGACTTATAGTGCAACTAAGTCTCTTAATAATCAAATTAAACAATATGGTGCTCGTAATAAAAGATCGTGTGAAGAAAGCATGTACAATAATATATTTAAAAAAAGAAAGATATATTCTTTTTATTCTATTTCTATTATTTTTCTTAAATATTTTGGAATTTGACATTTTTAATTATGAAATTAACCATTATTAGTTGAGTTTAAAATTACATTCGTTGTGGTTGCATAAAAAGAAAATTCTTGTAAACTCATACAAGTCTAATTTGTGCGAAATTATGTTGTAATTGGTTGCGTAATTATGTTATGATTGGTTTTAAAATAACATTTATGCTTCGGATAAACACTTTTATTATGAAAAACACAAGTGTAATTGAGGTGAGAACTTATGTTTTACTTGGTTGCAAAAATACCTTATAAGTGTTCGCAGTTGTGAAATAAAAATGATAAATAAACGATAAAAGAAAATTAATACTATAAACAAAAAACATCATAGTATAGAGACATACAATTTTTACAAAAATACATAATTGTAACTTTAACAAATGAGCATCTACCAATATATGATTGTATGTTTATGCTTAAAAAATAAACTAACATTTATACTTTTTTATTTGACACAAGAATTCATTTGGTTGGTGCAAAATCTCCTTCTAATGGTTATGAAAAAAGATTGATATTATTTCCAGTTTCTCAACATGATCTTTAAGTCAGGTATTTAATTCTTGCAGTTTTTTAATCTGTTTATTATGATTATTGTTTTTTAGTTCTTCAATTTGTTTTTTGAGTTTGTCCTCTAGACCCATATCTCTAACTGAAACAAAATAAAGCTTTGTCAAAGTATGGTTGCATAATTACATGCAATTGTGTTGTAAATTTATAGTTTAAAATGTGATAAAAATGGTTGTGTAATTACTGATGAGTCCAGAATTTGTTGTTACTCTTTATGAGAACCGGACAGGGGCAATCCGGACAACATCCACCCACTGAACCGTCCAGACTGAACTAATGTACTAAAAACTTAATCACTTCATGACTAAGCTAATTATCTACTTGCTTAAAACTAATGGGTCTTTGAACTCGACCCAAATCCATAAGTCAACCCGAAAGCCCATGTGGCCCATAATTAAGGGTATAAATACCCAATCACTTTCATTTAATGATGGTAATGAAAATTAAATACAACCAGGCAGCTCAATTCTCCCACTACACCCTATCCAAACATTAAATACCTTTAAAATACCACAAAACTCTGGACAAAATTACCCTCAAACAAAAATAAACCTCACCCTATAATCGTTGTTATTGATTACTTTTCGAAGTGGATCGAAGCAGCTCTATTGGCAGGTACAACATCAAAGGCTGTTATAAAATTCATTTTATCCAATATCTGTTACAGATTTGGAATTCCACAAAAGATAACAACAGACAATGGACCAGAGTTCGACAACAAGGAAATGGAGAGTTTTTGTGCCTCTAGAGGCATACAACATTGTTTCTCTTCCCCTTTCCACCCACAAGCAAATGGTCAGGTCGAAGTGGCCAACAGGACAATAATGTCCGGTCTGAAGAAGAATTTAGAAGGGGCTGTTGGAAAATGGACTAGTTATTTGCAAGAAGTTTTGTGGGCTTACTGGACCACTCCCGGGGCTGCAACACAAGAGTCTCCCTTTGCCTTAGTATATGGGATGGATGCCATAGCTCCCATAGAAGCCACTCTCCCTTCATTTCGAGTTCGTAATTTTTCCGAATACGCTAACGAGGTGGCAATCAGAGGCCAGCTTGACTTATTAGAAGAAAGAAGAGTTAAGGCTCACCTTAGAGCTGCACACTATGAAGGTTTGATGAGAATCAGGTTTGCTTCTAAAGTAAAGAGAAGGGATTTACAGCCAGGGGATAAGGTATTGAGAAATTTTTTCCTACATACTAAAGAGAAGCAGTTCGGTAAGTTGGCTTCAACTTGGGAAAGACCCTATGTGGTCATTGAAAAGCTTAAGCCTGGGACATATCGGCTCCAAGACAAAGATGGAAGGATTTTGAATCACCCCTGGAACATTGAACACCTCCGGTTGTACTTGGAATAGAAACTATGTAAATATTTACTTGCTTAACAGTTCATGTAAATATTTGGGGGGCATACTCTTTCCTACCCTGGTGGCGCGGGGAGGTTTTAATGAGGTATCCGGGCTTTTTTATAAATTTGATGCCTTCTTAAAAGATTCGGAGTGTTTCAATTAAAAGCTTTCTCTGAAATTTTTCATCAATAGCAGACCAGATTAAATTGGTGGAGTGGTGACTACTTAAACATTGGTCATCAGAGAATTTAAACACTCTCACTTTACTTTAAAATACTTGTACAATAACTACGGGCTGTTTAAACATTAGCCACCAAAAGTAAAATCATAAAACGATGCAGGAGTTATACAAAATAAAACTACTCATTAAAACATAGGAAATGCCTTAGCCATCCAAGGACTTTGAATTGTCAAAATAAGAAAGGTTTATCCGGAAAAGGACCGGACACGGTTACAAAAAATGCATTGGCCATCCAAGGACTTTGGTTCAATCACAACAGAATTAAAAAGATAATTGATACTTTAAGACCGAGCCTTTGAAGATGGCTCACCCTCACTTGGCTTTTTCTTCTTTGGGTCATCATCCGGACTCTCATCATCCGTACTCTCCCCGGTTTCTTCTTCTTCATCACTGGTTTCCTCACTGGAGTAGTTGTACTTATCACCAACAGACATAGTATGGTGAGGAATGTCTTCGTACTCCACGAATCGCCATAAATCCCCCAAGGTCTTCTTCGGAAATTTTTCATGAAACAGTAGAACCATATCTCACCTAACCTCAGCATACCTTGCCTCCTGAGAATCTATCACCTCATTGGTGTAAGCATCCATCCTATCCTGGATTGTTTTCTCCTGATCCCTCAATACGTCAGCCTTTTCTTGATCAGCCTTGGACATCTTATTCTCAAGAGAGATCTTGTCATTAGTTAAGACCTGAATGGTGCTATCTTTGGCCATTCACCTCCTCTTTTGATGACAAGAGGTCTCTTTCTAGGACGAATTGCTTTAGTTGGATTTCTTTGACAACTCCTTCTGAAGCGGCTAACCTGTTGGCCAACTCCTCCTGATGTTTCTTCAACTCCTCATTCTCTTTCCTCAATACTTTAGTATTTTGGTTGGCACTAAGAAGATCTCTAGACAGTCTCTCTTTGTCAGAATTGAGGGTGTTAATGATGGCTGACTGATTGCGTACTTGATTTTCCAAGATAAGTACTGGCTGGACATTGCTCATAATGGAGTGAGCAATGACATCCCTTTCGCTCGAGACAGAAAAATACTTACCGTTGAATGTGACGGTGTTCGAAGAACTTGGAGGGTGGTAGGGCCCAGCAAAACCATCTCTGGGGAGGTTTTCAAAATAAATCCCAATCCCCTCAAGCCCAGTAATGTCGACACCATCAATACTAATATCCCCTCCTCCAACCTCTTCGGTGTGAAAGTCACCAGGAATCTCTTCTGCTCTCGTAGGATCAGTAGGGTCAACGGGAGGTAGTGGCTCCGGATCCCGGAGAGAAACCTCATCTCCCTTTGAAGTTTTCTTTCTCTTGGCATCGCAGCCTCCACCTTCTGCTCCTTGTTTTTTGTCCTTTTTGAGGACCTTTTGAGGCTTTGAAGACCCAACAGCTTCTTTGGTGCTCTCGTGTTCCACCACCTATAGTAAGGCATCATCGATTTTCTCTTGACCTTGTCCCTCGGGATTTGTTGGAACTGCTTCTTCCACCTTAATAGGATTGGCCTCTGCCACACCCTGCCCGGCCTTGGCCTTTTTGCCCTTCATTTTGCTTGAGGCTTTAGCTCTGCCCAGCAAGACCAATTTTCCATCTTTTCCCTCTGTCTTCCGTAGGATCACTCCTGGAGGGGGTGGAGTAGTTAATTCCTCCCAAGACAGATCCCTCCGGTCCGTTGTATTCCAAAAATAGGATCTGGCTAAGTTGCCTCCAGTAAAGCAGTTGTGGAAGCGGTTTGCCCATTTTTCAGCTGTCCAAGCATTCAGCTTGGCACAAGTAGTCTGCCCGGCCTCTAGGTAATCGTTGAAATCCTTGGGCAGCACTACAAAAAAGCAAAAGAAAAAGAGTTAAAAAATTTATTTAAAGTAAAAGTAGAAGTATCTGGTGAGATTATTACCATCACTTCGCCATCTGTTGGTGAGTATGCTTGGGTTGACACCAGCTTTAATTTTCTTCCCATTCTCCCAAGCACCGCTGACGAACGGAAACTGAGTCTTCCAGCCTTTATCTGACTCCAACAAGTCATCCACCACCTTGTAGTTGTCACCTATGTTGAAGTGATAGAAAGGGATGAGATGATTTCTGCAGAGGCTGGCCACGCCAGCAAATTTCTCCATTGGAAGAGGAATTCCGGAGAGCCTTGAAGCCATGATACATGCCATAAGAGTGAACCATGCATTGGGGCTTATCTAGCTTGGGCACAGCTTAATCAGATGGAAATATCCGACTATTTCTGGGTCCAAGGGAAACCTTAGTCCCCTTTTGAACAACTCAGTATTGAAGACAATCTCGTTGAGCTTACAATCCATGGGCGTCTCTGGATCGATTAGGATCCTTACTTTGACATTCTCTGGAATACCCCACTTTGTCCTTATCCGGCCAAGTTCAGCTGTGTGAATGAAAGCGTACTTGATTTTCTGCATAGCCAGCAAATATTTAACATTTACCTTGTGAAAACAAGGCCCCACCTTTTCCACAAGGCACTCCGGCAGGTTCGGGTGCTTTAAGCATACTTTTTATTTGCCTTTTCTCTTCCTAGTCATGGCAGTTTCGCTTGTTTTCCCGGAGACGTCAGTTTCGAAAGGGGCTTCTTTGATGCTATCCTCCATTACATCCTCCATTACCATGGAGGGGTTGCTAGCTGTCTTAGGAAGAGAGGGGCTGGTAATTGGCTCAGTAGGCCCTCCGAATTGTTGAGCATCCTTTCCCTCTTGGGGTCTAGAGTCCGGTTAGGGCTCGGACTCGGAGGTCTCTTTTCGAAGACTAGAGCTAGTTGCCTCCAGACCGGACAACTTGTCCTTGGGAGTTTTCATGGGTGCTTCTGACCCTGTGGTTTTACTTTTTGCCCCGGATTTCGAAGGCGTGGATTTTGGTTTAGGTTGTGTGCCAGCAGCCTGCCCTTTTACCAGACAACCCCTTCGTCTATCTACCAGCTTCTCCGAGGAGATATCAGCATCTGATCCCGTAGCAATAAATGGGGAAGGTTTCTTAAAGCTTGTGACTGCCTGCCATGGTTCAACAACAGGCTCTGACTCCTGGACCGATGAGCCCGAAACGATTGGTGAAAGGTTGGTCTGGAACAATCTCCTAGGTTTAGCACTCTTAGTTGAAGAAGAACCCCGATCAGGCTCTGAGCTTGATGTTTCTGGTTTATTAACAGGGGAAACAGGAAGGCCTGCAGCGATGCGCCTTTCTCGTTCAACCTTTTCAGCCTTTTCCAACTCTGACAAATTGAGCCACCCACCTTTTACCAAAGTGTTTCTTGCTGTGAACATAAACTCACATGAAAAGAAAGGTTTTTTGAGAGATAAAAGCTTTGGAGTTTGAGAGATTAGAGATAATGAAGATAATGAAATAGTAAAAAATGAACTGATTTATACTAATCAGGTAGATGATGCTTCGATACTTAGGAGGATTCGAAAGGGTAGATGCAATGATTAAAGGCGGCGCTGATGTCATTTGCATTAAATGAAGAAGTTGATTTTTTAAGCAAGTGGGAGCGCCATTCTAGGAGAAAAACGGCCGGTGTGGCAAATCTGAGAAGGACACGTGTTGTACGATCTCTGGAGAAACTGCTCAGCTTCTAAGGGTTTCAGTCTGTCCGGATAAAGTCGTTACATATTTTCGAAATGACCGGACAGAGTTATAATTACAGTTGAGCTATTTTTTAGGTCTTGCCAAAGGCCTTCGAACACAACCTAAAAAAGGGGCTACTGATGAGTCCGAAATTTGTTGTCACTTTTTATGAGAACTGGACAGGGGAAATGTGGATAACATCCACCCACTGAACCGTAAGGACTAAACTAATGTACTAAAAACTTAATCACTTCATGACTAAGCTAATTATCTACTTGCTTAAAACTAATGGGTCTTTGAACTCGACCCGAATCCATAAGTCTACCCGAAAGCCCATGTGGCCCACAATTAAGGGTATAAATACCCAACCACTTTCATTTAATGAGTGTAATGAAAATTAAATACAACCAGACAGCTCAATACTCCCTCTACACCCTATTCAAACATTAAATACCTTTAGAATACCACAAAACTCTGGACAAAATTACCCTCAAACAAAAATAAACCTCACCATGCTCCACTGGAACAACATCCATAGGAGGAAGATTAACATCATCTTGAGTATCTATATGTTCTAACGAATCTGAAGTGATGATTGGCCTTCTAATTACCATATCATCATCTGACACTATAGTATCATTGTTAGAACCTTCTTGAATCTCTATTGATTCTTCCTCAAAATGAATGTTCGTTACTAAATTCTTCCCCCCAAACTCTATATCCTTAAAGAATTTCGTTGTACCTGTCTTAAATATATTCTTTGTGGAAGGATCATAATACTTAAAACCCCTACTGTGCTCGGGATATCCGATGAAATAGCTACTAATCGTTTTGGAGTCCAATTTCTTTTCATTCGGCCTATAAGGCTTCGCTTCAGCTGGACATCCCCAAACATATAAATGTTTTAAACTAGGTTTACGCCAAGTCCAAAGTTCATACGGTGTCTTAATAGTTTCTTTTTTCGGAACTCTATTAAGTAGGTAGGTCACACATTTTATTGCTTCTCCCCAGAGTGATATAGGTAATGTTGAATGACTAATCATACTTCTTACCATATCCTTCAATGTACGGTTTCGTCTCTCAGATACTCCATTCATGTTGGGCGAACCCGGCATCGTATACTGAGGGACTATCCCAAATTCCTCTAGGAACTTTGCAAACGGTCCATAACGTTGTTCACCTGAACCATCACATCTCCCGTAGTATTCACCACCACGGTCCGATCTGACGCACTTAATATCTTTACCAAGTTGTTTTTCAACTTCGGTCTTAAAGACTTTGAACTTGTCAATGGAATCTGATTTTTCGTGAATAAGATATAGATACCCATATCGTGAAAAGTCGTCAATGAAAGATACAAAATATCGTTGGCCGTTCCATGATGCTGTAGGGAACAGACCGCAAATGTCTGTATCTATCAAATGTAAGACCCCTTTTGCTCTGTATGCATCTAATCGTTTCACTTTGGTCTGTTTTCCTTTTATACATTCAACGCAAACGTTGAAGTCCGAAAAATCCAGTTCACTTATTAAAAATTATGAAACAAGCTTTTCAATTATATTTCTAGAAATGTGACCTAATCGTTTGTGCCAAAGTTTTGCTGATTTTTCCAGTTTACAATTTAGCTTTCCAGGTACACCTACATTCATTATCTCTTTGTGATCCTTTTATAGTATCCAATAATTACAAGTTATCATTTGCTATTAACTTTCCAGAACCAACAACATTACCATGTAAATAAAGACATAAACTTTCATTTCCAAATAGACAAGAATAACTTAATTTGTCCAACAACGGAAAGGAAATTAGGTTCATTCGAAAAGAAGGTACATACAATACGTATTTTAAATACAAAAAATGTCCACTCGTAAGCAACAAAGGAAAATGACAAATAGAATGAACTAAACACGAACTTCCATCAGCTGTATAGATGGATATTTCACCATCACTCAGGCTTCGGTTTCTTATCATACCCTGTATAGAAATACAAACATGAGTTATTGCTGCTGTATCAACCCACCAAGTATTTCTCGGCACTAAAACAGAATTGATCTGAGAACAGACTATAGAAGTGAAAATACCTTTGGCTTTCATCATAGCCCTCCATTTTTCACATTCTTTCTTAAAGTGCCCCGGTTTATTGCAATGGAAGAAACAACCTTTACCAGACGTACCCTTATGCTTCTTTTGTCCCGAACCGGATGCATGTGCATTTGAACCTTCATACTTTCTCTTGATTCCCTTATCCACCTGAGCTTTGACCATTTTCACTTCTGGATGTTCTTGCTTCATCTTTTCCTCCTCTTGCGCTGCCGGAGAGATGAGCTCGTTGAGAGTCCATTTCTCGCGCTGACAGTTATAAGAAGTTTTAAAGTTCTTATACTGAGGAGAGAAAGAGTGAAAAGCAAAGCTTACCACAACATCTTTGGGAAGGTCAATCTTAAGTGCTTTCAGTTTGGAAGCGATGTTTGACATTTCCAAGATGTGCTCACAAACAGTCCTAACGATATTTCATAGAGGCTAGCTTAATAAGCAGTATCTTAATCTCTACTTTATCGTTCTTGGCAAAACATTTCTCTACCTCTTCGAGAAACATTTTCGCATTAGTGATCTCAGGTGGAACTGCACCACGGAATGCTAATGGAATTGCTTGTTTCATGATACCTAGATTTATCCTGTTCGACTTTTCCCACGCCTTTGACTATTTATTCTTCGTAGGAGAACTGTCATCAGTCAGAGGTTTAGGTTCATCGACTCTTAATGCTAAGTCGTAATCATGGCATATCAAATGCAGCAACATATCTTCTTTCTACAGCTCAAATTTGCTCTCATTAAGTATGAATGCCTTTTTGCCTTCCGGGTTATAGAGATACGAATTTGCTAACATAACAAACAACAAACAATAAATAACCAAAAAACATCACTTAACATATAATCTCCATAGTATTTAACAAATAAACATAGCATAATAAAACATACTCTTACAACATCAATAAGATACCTTTGGGCAAGCATATTAATTTATATATGTATGAGTTTGAGCATAATTAATGTTGATCCTACTAATTGACTTACGTAAGAAAATCTTCCTTTGGGCCGAGTTTCCTAGTTCAATTTTCTTAATGATCAATTCACAAATAATTATCTCGTGTCTAATATTAACTATGTCAAACTTTAACCTTCCTTTGGGCCGATTAAAGTTTACATGCTTGTCAATCAAAGACTTGCCAAAACTCTAAAATAATCAATTCACTTAGACAATGATCACTTTGGCAATATATTGGATTATTAATTATTTATCCAAGTTTAAACAACTTAAAATATGCTTATTATTTTGAAAAATACTATACGACTACTTGTTCACTTAATGTCCAAACTATATCGTAGTCTATATCTAAATTTAATAAAATTAAAATTAGACTTTAATATAATAATATATATCTGTAACTATGTACGATAATATAATTGTTAATATATATATATATATATATAATTCTTATATATACATGTCCAATTCAAACGGTTTAATTGCTTATCTTAATACAAAAAAGCGTAACTTCCGCATTATATATATTTATATATGTCGTTATTAATTTTACCTCTTAACTCATTGCGTGCCCTTAACGCATGATTAATGCACGTGCAATTCATGCACGTGCAATTCATGCACGTGCAATTCATGCACGTATAGCACACCTATTGTTTAGGCTAACAGTTACTTTAGGCTAACAGTTACAACACACTTACTATTTAGACTAACCATTACTTTAGGCTAACAGTTACAACACACTTACTATTTAGACTAACCATTACTTTAGGCTAACAGTTACCGTACACCTATTTTTAGGCTAACAGTTAATTTCTTCAATTTCTTAATTATATTAAACTTAATTAGTTTAATACTGCACATCTTATGAAACGGTTACTAATTAATATATATATAATATGCCCATAACTGTATTTATGCTTATAACTAACTATTTATCATTAAATCAGTTCAACTATATAGTATATATATATATATATATGTTTTTCCGCAATAAATTTCATGCTATTAAATGTTTTCCATATTGGTTCATACAAAACTCAACTCATGCAAGGATTTATTACGATCTGGAGACTTAACATGTTTAAAATATTTTGAATATTTATAATTCTTTCTTTTTAAAATCTGAAACAAAAATTTAAACATGCTTTGTTCATAGACAAACACTTTTAGTTTTATAGATCATAATTTCATAATCTAAAAATTTAAGAACTTAACTTCATGGTGGCTCTGATTCCACTTGTAAGAAATACTTTACGGATTTGTTACTTAACTTATTGAACCATGAAATTAAATCATCCTGTAATAATGTGGAATAAATAATTTACAGGATGTAGACATTCTTTGATCTTCAGATTCCGAACTTGAAGCAGATGATCCGCGATCTTTTGCTAGGTTATGATTCTTCTAAGAGATGGCAACCAAAACACAATTTTGTAATTGATTCGAAGGAAGAATCAATTCGTTTTTCTTAAAGGCACTTTTCTCTCTGTATTTAATATCGTGTCTTTTAAGAATGAGGAACTCATTTTTATATAGAACTGAAGTGAGAAAAACGGTTCTTCTCTTTTAACCGTCTATAACTTCCAGACAGTTACTTAATGAAGACCAGTCTTTATTAAATTGCCACCCTTAGGGACCATAACCCGGTATTATTTTGTTTTACAAAATAATCTCAAAACTTTACGTTTTGCTTAAGTTGTTTATTTCCAAATCCAATCCTTCACAGTATTCGGAAATAAACCTGGTATCTATACAATTACCTCCATGATACATATTTTATCTACTAGTCCGTTCTTTTCTTTATGATTACTTTTATTGGACTAATATTAACGATAGTTCGATACATCGATAAAACATGTGACGGTCCAACTTAATGGAGAAATTCCAACACTTATCTCATGGATAATATATATATAAATGAATCATTCTTATATCATGTTATATAAATAACTAGTATAACTAAGTATATTATTTTTGTTATTATTATTATTTTTTAAATTTGGTAAGTTTCTACAAATTTTTATGTTGTTTTTTATTTAAATTTGAAAATTTAATTTGATTTTATATACTAGTTTTTCCTTTAGCATATAAAGTCCGAGGTGTCTTATTTAAAATCTCATTTACTCTAACATATAAATCTTATAAAATCTGACTTTTTCTTACATAAGATATAATTTTCCTTGTTTATAAGTTTGAAATCAATTAATGTATTGCACTTTATTATTAAAAACTAATGCATATAAATAGAAAAAATCAGATATAGTTTTTTTCTAATAAACTTACTATGAAATGCAATTTATTTTTTAAAATATATCTTGAATATACTATTATCTAAAGATAATAGTATATATTCACAAAATCTTATAGAATCTAATACGTCTCACATACAAATCTTATAAAATCTCATATACCTTATCTAAAATCTCATATACCTTATCTAAAATCTGATAAAATCTAACATTAACTTAAACATTGCCGTACATAAAATCTAACATGTCTGGCATAAAATCTACCTTGCATTACATAAAATCTGACCTGATAATTTATTTTAACAAAAATTCAAATCTAATTCTTTACCGAAGGATTAATTCCACGAAAGAGTTAAACATATAATTATTATTTTTCTCTTATATATATATATGAAATATATTTGTGATGTAATTTCATTGGGCTATTTAAATTTGTTTCTTTACTCACCCACCTTCATTCATTCACCTCACAAAAACCATATTTTTCCTTCTTACACATCGAGGACCAAGGTTAGTTGCTTACACTGTTTTATAATTGATAGAGTTGATACCCTAGTCATATAAAAAAGAGAGAAAGAGAAGATATCAAAAAATGTTTCCATGATGAAAGAATGACCCAATTAATTTTATTAGTTACAAATGAGCTCCGCATATATCTGTCATCTGTTATATGTTGACGTAATAAATGTTGATTAATATTTTAGTAGTAACTTATAATATATTTTTTGTTGAATCTTACAACATATTACATGTATTCTATGTAACATATTACGGGTATTCTATGTGCTTTATTATTATTATGTATGAAATATAGGATTATCAGAAGTCCCCCTTAGATTTTGAGTTGGAGCGTAGTGAAACTTAAGGACTATATAATGGTCAAATATAATATCCTGATAGTGAAATCTTTTTGTTCTCCTTCGCATATAAAGGAGTTTGTCTTGTTTATATTTTATCTGTTGTCTTAGCTCTATCTTCATATATCTTTTTCTATTGAGGTGTCGTTAATCATGCTAAAGAAACTATGCATCCATGTCGGCTAGACTTCGAAAAGTCTTAGGGCTTGGATATATTGACTTTCCTAACCGAACTGTTATGGAAAACATCTCCAACTTGGTTTGACTTAATTGTTGCCGCCTCATTGAAAACCTTCGCCGACCAAAACCTTTCTTGAGGATAAAAAGCTGATTTTTTTCCAAAAGAAAAAAGTGCAACTAACAATTAGTAGGCTGCTGGGATGTTACTTGCTTCTTCGATATGCTTCGATTCTTTATTGGATATGAATGAGCAGGCCCCTAGTCTTTGCTGAAAGATGAAGTGAATACTATATATAGTTGTACTTGTTTTGCGTGAGTATTTTACGTTGTAGATGTCGTGAACCTTATGTTGGAGAATTTACCGAATGTCGTAGGTGACTTTGTCTAGATGGTAAGAATCTAGACAACGAAATGGTGTTTGTTTTTCTTGTCGTATGGGTCGCTATATACAGATATCCATAAGTAAACCTTATGGTCCGTGTAGGTGATTTGATTGAGTTATGTGCTATAGGGTGCGTTGGCGATTTTTTGTGTTTGTTATACATTTGGTGACTTGGCGTGCCCTTACAAAATCGTCCTCAATATGGCCCATCGCGGAGCCCTGATAGGGCATGCCAATCGACTTATTCATTGAAGTGACCGGTTCGGCCTATTGCGTGACCTTTATATGCTTGATATATTATCAGTTCACTTATTAATAACGGTACAAGGTATAGACTCAGTATGGCCTTTACGAAGCCTTAGTGGGCGTGACCAATTAGCTCGTTCGTATTAATCGACTCAATTGGTCTGGGATCAGTATGGCTCCTTACGTAGCCTATAGGTGTGGTCAGTGACCCATTCGCACTTTGTAAGGAGCGAGAGAGGTATAACAAACACCATTATCGTAGCGTGGAGATAACTAAGCTGAAAAAATGTCTTCAATGAAGATCTTTTTCCCTGTAACATCTTCAATCATGGACATGGAGATCGCTTGGCGTATAACCCTTTCTATCGTGGAGATGGAGATCATTTGCCTTATAGCCTTTTCGATAAGGGTGATGAAGATCATTGGCCTAGAACATTTTCGAACATGGAAAAGGAAGTTTTTTTACGTATATTATGGAAATCATGCGATGCGTATCATGGAGATCATTTGGCTTATAGCCTTTTCAGTCATGGAGAGAATTTCTATATTATAGAGATCATAAGGTGAGTGGCTTAACTCTTTCGTAGGTGGAATTTTTTGACGTTCGCGTTATAAAAAGAGGCCATTGACGATGACTAATTTTTTTTTTGAATATCCAATGATGAAATCATATTAAATATTTACTTTCGTAGCGAAGAGTTGCTATTTGTTTCATTGTAGAGGTTGCTCGCTTGAAACTTTGTTCGTTTCAATACTTGATTCTGTACCAACGATTTCAAATTCGATTCTTGAAATGTTTGACAATACTTGTGTATAATTATTTGTAAGTTGTCGCTGTGCTCTACACAGTCATAATTTCTAAAGAAGACCCTCACAATAACATAGAGAATGTGACTTCGAATGGAGGCTCATGCTAACAGATGCTAACAGATTCTAACATAGATAAAGGTTCAGCATGAAAATGATAGATTCGAGTTTATGCATCCAAAGTAACCAAAATCTGAATAATATGAAAATGCAATGGAGAGAAACACAGTATAAATGGTACATAAAGAAGTATTGACTACAACAAATCAAATAAAAGGAAAGGAAATACATTAAAAGGAAGATAGAGTGGCATAGAGCAAAGCGACAGTTAGATTTTGAAGAAAAGATGATTTTAGATCTGATAGTTTTTGTAATTTCTTTTCTTGATTTTTCTCATGTTCATGCTGTTACATTTATAGAGATTTAGAGGGTGTAACAACCTTGGGAATATTCCCATGTGAGGTTGTTACACATTGTTACAGATTGTTTGGCTACAAGCCTAATGTAATACACTTAACAGATTTAACAATGCAATTGGGCTTTAAGTCTTTAGAACCAGCCTCACACTAACACAAGACCAAAGCTTGGTTGGAGGCCCAAGTCTGGTCCATGACTAAACCCGGCCTTAGAGACCAACTCGGGTTTAGTCACTGTTCAGACAGTAGGTCGACAGCCTCACTCTTCTCTTTCTCTTTCTTCCTCTTCTCTTCTCTCTTCTTCACTTCTCTGTTCTTTGCATCTATGGTGAGCTTAAGCTTATCAGTACCTTCAACAGCCCCCCTCAAACGCAGTGGCGACTCAGACAGCCCGAGTTTGTCGCGAAGGTACAGAAATCGGGAAGAGGTTAGGGCTTTGGTCAGAAAGTCGGCGATTTGATCTAACGAAGGTACATATCTGATCTGTATTGATCCTTGTAAGACTTGATCTCGTATAAAATGTATGTCTAACTCAATGTGCTTTGTCCTTGCATGGAAGACAGGGTTGGAGGCCAAGGAGCTGGCTCCAAGATTGTCACACCACATCACTGATGGTGGTATGAGTGGAATCTGGAGTTCAGAGAGCAGCGACTTCAGCCAGATGAGCTCAGCAGAGAGATTTGCCAAGGCGCGGTACTCCGATTCAGTGGAGGAACGGGCAACGACATTCTGTTTCTTGGATGACCAAGAAATGAGTGTCTCACCTAGGAACACACAGTATGCCCCCACACTGCGACGGTCATCTGGAGACGATGCCCAATCGGCATCTGAGTAGCCATGAAGCTGTAGATGGTAGCATGGCTTCAGATGAAGACCCAGCCAGCGTGTACCAGATAAGTATCTAACCACCCTTTTTAAGCTTTGCCAGTGTTTAGAAGTAGGGTTCTGTTGATGCTGACTTAGGCTATTGACTGCAAATGCAATGTCTGGTCTGGTATGAGTTAAATATTGTAGAGCGCCTAACAAGCTTCTGTATTGTGTAGGGCAGAACAATGGAGATCCATCAGTAGCAGAATGCTGAGTGCCAGCTACCATAGGAGATGGACATGGCTTGGACAGGGACAGTCCTTGCGCGCTCAGTAAGCCTTCTATATATTTGTGTTGTGTTAGGTAGAATCCACTGGGATCACGATGAACTTCTATTCTCAGGAATAGACTGAGTGGTCCCATGTCTTTGAGTGCAAATTTTGCATTGAGATTGTGTATGAACTGAGTCAAGCATGCTGTGTCATTCCCTGTTACAATGATATCATCTACATACACCAGAATCAGTAGGATAGATGTTTTAGTGACCAAATAGAACAATGATGAATCTGCCTTAGAATTACAGAATCTCCAACTAACTAGAGTGTCCCTCAGGCTAGAGTACCAGGCTCGAGGCGCTTGTTTCAGGCCATAGATAGCTTTATGCAGTTTGCAAACGTGTGTAGGATAGGTGGAGTCAGTAAAGCCCTGAGGCTGTGTCATGTACACAGTCTCTTGTAAAACCCCATTGAGAAAAGCATTGTTGATATCCAGTTGCCTCACTGACCAGTTCTTGGAGGCAGCAATAGTGAGAATTAGCCTAACCGTAGATGCTTTGACCACTGGACTGAAAGTCTCATAGAAATCAATCCCTGGTTGTTGATGAAACCCCTTGGCCAATAATCGAGCCTTATACCTTTGTATAGAACCATCCAGACCGTATTTAAGTCTGTAAATCCATTTACAGCCAACAACATTAGTTGCAGTAGACTCAGGGACTAATGACCAGGTCTTATTAGCCAGTAGAGCTTTGTATTCAGTAGTCATTGCATTTAGCCACTCAGGGTGCCCAATTGCCTCAGTAAAACAAGTAGGTTCAAATACAGTTTTGTCAGCAGTAGTTAAAGACCCTATGTATGGTACTTTAGGCTTAGAAATTCCACTTTGAAGTCTAGTTTGCATAATATGTGTATGGGTTGGTGGGTGGGTGACAGAAAGATGTTCAGAACTAGATATGTGCAGGTCTATGGTCAGGTTAGGATTCTGAGATGTATGAGCATTAGTATAGATAGGAAGTTTAGACACAGTGTTTACAGAGTCAGTAGAGCTAGATGAGAGGGATACCTTAGAAGAACTTGTAGGAGGCTGTTGAGTGTGACTTTGGGGCTGCAAGGGAGCAGGGCACAGAGATGTGTTCTGGTCAGTTGGAGCTGCAGAGTTAGACTCAACAGACGATAACTTTTCATCCATCACAAGGCTTGTAGATAAAGTAGGTAACCAAAGATGGACTGACTCAGAAGACACACCCTCACTTTTTATGAGGGTTAAGAAAACCACTGAAAAAAGGAAACTCCTCTTCATTAAAGACCACATTTCTAGATATGTACAGCCTCCCAGTAGAGCTCAAACATTTATACCCCTTATGACTCTGACTGTATCCCAAAAACACACATTTGATGGAATGGAATTGAAATTTATGATGTTGATAGGGTCTAATACAAGGATAGCATGAGCACCCAAATGTTTTAAGTGTAAGATAGTTGGGAATTTTGTGAAACATCACTTCAAAAGGTGATTTATGGTGTAGAGTAGGTGTTGGTAGTCTATTAACTAAGTAGACACTAGTCTCAAATGCCTCAACCCAAAACTTATAGGGTAAGTGTGACTGAGCCAATAGGGTAAGACCAGTCTCTACTATATGCCTATTCTTCCTTTCAGCCCTACCATTTTGGGCTGAAGTATGAGGACATGATCTCCTCAAGATGAACCCACACTCTTGAGCTATAGGAACTAACATTCTGTACTCACCACCCCAGTCACTCTGAACAGCCTTAATGGACCTTTCAAACTGTGTTTCAACCAAAGTTTTGAACACTTTGAACACCCCTACCACCCGACTTTTGGACTTGATAGGATAGAACCAGGTGTATCTAGAGTAGTCATCTAGAAATAGGACATAGTATTTAAACCCCCCTGTAGATTGAATAGGTGCTGGACCCCAAACATCAGTGTGAATTAGATCTAGAACATTTTTAGAATGAGAATTAGAGCTGGAATAGGGAAGATTGTGTGATTTTCCCAACTGGCAAGCCTCACAGAAACTACTGACATTACTCAACACAGAATGAAGGTTACAATCCCTAAGTACTTTGTTTAGTACACTAGATGATGGATGGCCAAGTTTCTGGTGCCATTCATCTTTGACAGATTTAGATACAACTGTAGATAATACACTAGAGACTCCTAGACTTAGACTGCCTAGTGACTTAGGAATAGTATCCATCTTGTAGAGCCCATCTTCACATCTCCCTCTGAGTAGAATAGTCCACATTGCCTTGTCCTTTACCAAACAGAAAAACTTATGAAATTCAACAAACACATTATTATGATTAGTTAGTTGAAAAACAGAAAGAAGATTCTTGTTGATTCTAGGGACATGTAGTATAGGTTTTAGAACAATAGGCTGTTTTGTGAATGAATTTAACGTGGACTGACCAATATGTGAGATAGGGAGTCTCTCACCACTGCCAACTAAAATATGTTTTGTACCTGAATACTCAGATTTCTGAGTCAATTGACTAGTGCTCCCTGTGACATGGTGACTAGCACCACTGTCTGCATACCAGACTCCCTCTCCTGAAGTGTCTTGTGAGGCCACCAAGGCACTTTGATCACCTTCAGATCTTGACTGTTCAGAGGGAGATGAGCCCATGACTGAGGGATCATCCCTATAGTAACATACTGCAGCAGAGTGGCCAAACCTGTTACAGATCTGACATGTTGGCTTACTCTGTGAGTATCTACCACCTCTGCCTGAGCCTCTATAGAAGTTGCCTCTGCCTCTAGTGTTGTAACCATTGTTGTAGTAGTTAGATCTCCCTCTGTATCCTCTGCCTGAGCCTCTGTTTTGATTGTAGTAGCCCTTCTGACCATTGTTTGCTGATTGATGTTTGACATCTCCTCTGTAGGCAACATTAGCACTAGAAATAGTAACTCCATTCATAGCATTTTGCAAACCTGTCAGCTGCTCTAGTCTGCTCTCATAAGTGAGCAGACTAGTTTGTAGATCTAGCCATCCTAATCCTTCTTTGTCAGCTAAACTGACCACAATTGGTGTGTACTCACCATCCAAGCCAGCAAGCACCTGAGTTAGTAGATCATCTACTGAGGTGAGACATCCTGCTAGGATTAGATTATCATAGATTAGTTTCATTTTGTTGAGATATTCTGCCATAGGTGTAGACCCTTTTCGAGTTCTTTGGAACTCTGTTTTGTAGTAGGTTATCCTTGCTCTAGTCTGTGAACCAGACAGTTTCCCTGCAGCATCCCAGAGACCTTTAGCAGATTCTTCTTCCATCAACTGAGCTGCAATTTCTGGGCTCATGGTGGAGTATAGCCACCCAAGCAACAACTGGTCCTTGGCAACCCAGTCTTCATATTCTGGGTTGTCTGTGACAGTGCCCTCTGTGTCTGTGAGAAACTTTGAAGGACACACCTTCTCTCCATTGATGAAACTCCACAGCTTGTTACCTTTGATCATGGGTATAACAACTGTTTTCCATAGTAGATAGTTTTGTCTGTCAAGACGTATATGATTGACATTATTGATTGATTGTAAATGCAGGTTCTTGGCTGAGAATGAGGAATTGTTGGATAAGATGGAGCCAACTGAGTCTGTGCTCAGTGACGGAGATTCATTCAAGTTTGCCATCGAAGGCTGGAGAAGCTCTGATACCAAGTTAGATTTTGAAGAAAATATGATTTTAGATCTGATAGTTTTTGTAATTTCTTTTCTTGATTTTTCTCATGTTCATGCTGTTACATTTATAGAGATTTAGAGGGTGTAACAACCTTGGGAATATTCCCATGTGAGGTTGTTACACATTGTTACAGATTGTTTGGCTACAAGCCTAATGTAATACACTTAACAGATTTAACAATGCAATTGGGCTTTAAGTCTTTAGAACCAGCCTCACACTAACACAAGACCAAAGCTTGGTTGGAGGCCCAAGTCTGGTCCATGACTAAACCCGGGCTTAGAGACCAACTCGGGTTTAGTCACTGTTCAGACAGTAGGTCGACAGCCTCACTCTTCTTTTCCTCTTTCTTCCTCTTCTTTTTCTCTCTTCTTCACTTCTCTGTTCTTTGCATCTATGGTGAGCTCAAGCTTATCGGTACCTTCAACAGCGACAAACTACAAGCAAATAGTGCAGGAACACTATGTAAATCTATAAGCAAATAGTGCAGGAACAATCAGTGTAACACAATAAATAATAAATATATGTCAAATAGTGCAGGAACAATCGGTGTAACACAGTAAATAAACAATCGGTGTAACACAGTAAATAATAAATATATGATTATTGACATATGTACGTATATATCATGTGAATAACTGATGTGTACAAATAATTAGACATGGATATATAATTGCATGTTTGAGCATAAAGCACAGAGAACACTGGTGCATCACGTCCAGGCAACATGATAGTATGTTCCTATAAATGTGTTGTGACATGATAGTAATAACACTATGCTGTGCTATTACATAACTGTAATTACTATGACACAAATAGATATAATGACCCGATGGACCGCATATTTTCATACTATAATAGTTTACGTGAATACACGATGCACGTACCTAATTATATTTTTTGACCTGTTGTTCATATACATAATATTATTAGATGAAATACATACATATTAAAGAAGAAGAGAAGGAGTCAAGTAGTAGAGTATGACACGAAATTCTCAATGCTTATTGTACTCGTAACACTAGAGTAATAATATATACATATTAAAGAAGAGAAGGAGTGAAGTAGTCGAGTATGACACTAGAGTATATAACCCAGAGACATATATAAAAAATATGCAAATTATATGTAATTTAAACGTAGCAATACACACAATAAACACAAACAGATTATGTAATATACTACAATTATTTACATAAACAACATTTAATTACACAAATATACACTAGGTAATTATATGCAAGCTATGAAAAACTGAAGTCGGTGGAAGATGAAGAAAAAGATCCAGCGAAGATTACGCGAAAAGAAAATTCAGTGAAGCAGCGTGACACTATCTTACAGAGTCGAGAAGGAAAGAGTACACTCTATGTGTCTCAAACCAAGGATAAAATACTTAAGCTTTCATCCCTAAGTAACTTATACCCTGGACCAGTTAATAAAGATATGAGCCCAACAAACTCAAGCGGTTCAAAAGAAACAAATAAAACCCAATTAAATATAAATGTTAGTAAAGCCCAAGAAGGTTTACAACCCTAATCTGACTCTCTCCTCTCTCTCTGTTACACAATAAGAAACAGTACAACCATTACTAACAGAAGAATATTCATAGGAGAGCTTCCCAATGTAACAACATGCATTGAGTTCCTTTCACCATAAATTTGTACTATATATACATGCAAAATAGAATGTAAAAGGGTGAGAGAAATATTAGCAATAAACTTCTCTTCTTCATTGAAAAATTACTCTATAAAACCACACCAAATCTCATTTGGTATCAGAATAGTCTTTCATTTCTTGAAGAATGGCCAACAATGACTCACCCTCCTCCACTGAAACATATGCCACAACTCCCTACTCTGGTGATATCCTGAATGATGGAGGCAACTACCTGAAAATGAACAAGATGGCATCATTTATTTCTATCATGTTAGATAGAAAAACTTTTATGCCATAGAAGACTATGGTCTTACCAGTGATAAGAGGGAATGACTTAGGAGATTTTATCACTGGTGAGGAACCATATCCTCCCAAAATCATTACTGACATAGATGGTACCGTCATCCGAAATCCAGCATACAAGATCTGGATAAACAAAGACCAACTTCTCATGGGTTGGTTGTTTAACAACTCTAATAACTAATAGAGGGAAAAGCTCATATAGAGGACAAGGTAGGTCAAACAGAGGGATATACAGCTATCAACGTGGCAGATCTACCTACAGGGGAGGCAGGAGTGGTAGGTACACCACTTTAAACAGACCAACATGTCAAATATGTGGTCGTTATGGACATACAGGTCCTTATTGTTATTACAGAGATTATCATAGTATTATGGGGACTATACCTAGACCTCAGGACAAGCAAACACAAGAGCAAGGGGCCTATATAACTACTCAAGACTCAACAAAAGAGAATGCATGGTTCTCAGATAGTGGAGCAAGCCATCATGTGACAGGGTCTCCACATCTTATGACTCAGAAAACTGAGTACTCTGGTAAGAAGTGTATTGTTGTTTGCAGTGGAGAAAGATTTAGTATACAACACATAGGAAAAACTAACATAAAAACATCTAAAAACAACTCAATTTCACTACAAAAAATACTACATGTGCCAAAAATTAGTAAAAACCTTCTATTTGTTCATCATCTTACTTTATATAACCCTGTTTATGTTGAATTTCACAAAAATTGTTTTTTTTATCAAGGAAAAGAGAACATGGATGGTGCTGCGTAGAGGGACAACTAATCAAGGTCTCTATCAGCTGGATACACTCACTAGAAATAGCAAGTCCAGTGTTAAAGGTTTTTGGCAATCTCCAAAAGCTTTTACTTTCTAGAGTCTACAACATGGTAAGTCTGAGTCTAGTTTCTATGTTTCTCTAAAAGAAGGATGGCACAGGAGGTTAGGCCATCCTTCAGATATAACTCTAGGTATTCTTTTGAAACAATGTAATCTGTCTACCATTCAAAGAAATGAAAACTTGTTTTGTGATTCATGCCAACTTGGGAAATCTCACTCTTTACCTTTCAGTAGATTTGAATCTCACTCTAAACAGGTCCTAGACCTAATTCGTTCAGACCTATGGAAACCATATTCTACTATTTCTACAATTGTGTTTAAGTCATATATTGTGTTTGTAGATGATTACTCAAGATTCACTTGGGTATATCCACTCAAACAGAAAGGAGAAGCTCTTACTGCTTTCAAAAAATTTAAAACACTTTTTGAAAATCAATTTAGTAGAAAAATCAAAGCTCTCCAATCTGACTGGTGTGGAGAAGTTAGGTCTTTTTTACCTATTGCTAAAGAATGTACTATTCTCCTTAGGAATTCCTATCTTCACACCTCTGTCCAAAATAGAAGAGCTGAGAGGAAGTACATGCATCTAGTTGAGACAGGGTTAACCCTGTTGGCTCAGTCTAAAGTCCATTTTTCTTACTGGCCAGAGACTTTCCTCGATGTTGTGTACCTAATAGACAGATTACCTACAACTATCCTAGGAGATGTATCACTTTTTGAAACACTCTTTCATACAAAACAAGACTATTCCTTCCTAAAAGTTTTTGATTGCGCTTGTTATCCATTTTTATGACCCTATCAAACTCACAAATTTTCTTTTCACCGAACTAAATGTATTTTTCTAGGATAGAGTGACTCGCATAGAGGGTACAAGTGCCTTAATTCAACTGGTAGAACCTACATCTCTAGACCTGTTGTGTTTAATGAACTTCAATTTCCCTTTATCACGGGGTTCCTACATCTTAAACAACCTGAGTCACAACATGTAGCTAATTTTAGTCCTGGTCTTGCTATATCTGGTCATTCTATTTCGGCTCCTGTGCCTAAGTTGTTACCTTTAAGCTACCCTATCTCTACCACTTCACTACCAAACACACTTTCTACATCCACCATATCATAGTCACCAACTCACACAAATACAAACACACTACCCAATCTCTCTAACACTCATGCAGACACTGTGTCTACCTTACCATTACTCAAACCTACCACTCACCATCCCTCCAAAATCACATCCCCCACTGATCATACACTCATAGCATCACCTAACAGATCACCTGTCCGGGAATCAATCCCTGAGCCACATATCCCAGAGCCTAAGCTATCACAACACTCAAGCATACACACCCCGTGACAACAAGATCCAAAAATGGAATCAGTAAACCTAAGCGTATGTTCCTAGGTCTTATCACTGCTACTTTAAGGATTTCTACAAAGCCAACTAAATTTTCTAATGTTATTGCTAATCAAATTTGGTTAAGGCTATGCAGGCTGAATACAATGCCCTACTTCACAACATGACTTGGTCTATGGTGCCCTGTAATCATACTATGAGCCTAATTGGGAACAAAGAGATTTACAAGGTGAAACATAATGCTGATGGGACAGTTCAACGCTACAAAGCCAAGCTTGAGGCAATGGGGTTTCATCAAAATCCTTGTGTGTACATCACTGAGACATTTAGTCCAGTGATTAAAGCCTCCACCATCAGGCTTATTCTAACTATATCAGTGTCAAAGGACTGGGTGGTCAAACAACTTGATGTTAATAACGCCTTTATAAATGGTGAGCTTACAGAGACTGTCTTTATGAAGAAACCAGGAGGTTTTGAAGATGCTAATAGACCCTCTCATGTTTGTCAACTTCATAAGGCCTTGTATGGATTGAAACAAGCCCCAAGGGCTTGGTATTCAAAACTAAAGGACACCCTAATTCAGTGGGGTTTCAGGAACTCTAAGGCAGATATGTCTATGTTCTTCTATGAGTCTAGCCAACTCATAATTATCCTACTTGTCTATGTAGACGACATCATAATTACAAGTAACCAAGCCTCTCATCTTCAAAGTTTTATCAAGAGACTAAGTTCTATATTCGCACTCAAAGACTTAGGTGAGCTGCACTACTTTCTGGGGTTAGAAGTGGTCAGGGACTTTACGGGCTTTCACCTATCTCAACAGCAATACATTATGAATTTAGTACATATAGTGAGACTTAACAGTGCGAATGCATGTTCCACTCCAATGCTTGCTACTCCTACTCTTTCTCTTGGTGATGGAGATCCACTACAACAACCTACACAATACAGAAGCATTTTAGGCTCTCTACAATATCTCCTTCACACAAGAGCAGACATTGCATATGCGGTCAATGAACTAAGCCAGTTTCAACAGAATCCTACAACTACTCATCTACATGTTGTTAAGCGCGTGTGTCGGTACTTATCTGGGACTGTCTCACTGGGGCTTCACATAAAGACCAGTCCTAAATTGCAACTGCGAGCATTCACCGATGCTGACTGGGTTTCCTCTGTTGACGATCGACGGTCCGTGGGTGGTTATTGTGTGTTCTTTGGGGACATCCTCGTCTCCTGGTCCTCCAAGAAGCAACATATCGTGGCACGATCCAGTACCGAATCCGAATACCGTGCGCTTGCGAATCTGTCTACTGAACTGATTTGGTTGTGTTCAGTCTTGAAGGAACTCAACTTTCCAATTTCTCGGTCACCGGTGATTTGGTGCGACAACTTGTGGGCCAGCTCCCTTGCATGCAACCCTGTCTTCCATGCCCGGACGAAGCATATCAAACTCGAAGTTCACTTCGTTAGGGATCAAGTTCTTGGAGAGGCTCTTGACATCCGATATGTACCATCTCATGACCAAATTGCTTATCTGCTCACTAAACCACTTCCCCAAAGTCGTTTTCTATTTCTACGCGACAAACTCGGGTTGAATGCATCAATCCTTCGTTTGAGGGGATATGAGAAACAGATGTCAGGTGGAAGATGAAGAAAAGGATTCAGTGAAGATTACGGGAAAAGAAAATTCGGTGAAGCAGCGTAACACTATCTTGAAGAGTCGTGAATAAAAAAATACACTCTGTGTGTCTCAAACCAAGAATAAAGTACTTAGGGTTTCATCCGTAATTAACTTATACCCTGGACCAGTTAATAAAGATTTGAGCCCAAGAAAGAGCCCAACAAACTCAAACGGTCCAAAAAAAACAAATAAAACCCAACTAAATAAAAAGGCGAGTAAAGCCCAACAAAGTTTCCTAATCTAATTCTCTCCTCTCTCTGTTACACAATAATAAAAAGCGGTATAACCATTACTAACAAAAGAATATTCCTAAGAGAATAGATTTGTACTATATATACCTGCAAAACAGAAGGTAAAAGGGTGAGAGAAATATTAGCAATAAACTTCCCTTCTTCACTCAAAAACTACTCTCTAAAACCACACAAAATCTTACTCAGGCAATATCAGTGTGTATCAAATTGTATGTACAAGAAAAAGTAACTCATGTACTACACTGAAAAGAGGTATGCTGTCAAACGTAGAAAAAAAAAAATTGATTTAGAAAACTTAGCTTTGGGGAGAGCGGACCTTGGGGAAGGCAGTGGCAAAATATTGTTAAATTGGAACAAAATTGGCTAACCCGCAGGCCAAAACCGGTGGAAAATTATGTTAGTGCCGAATCGTTGGACCATTATGGTAGTGCCGTCCTGGTCGCTGTAAAAGGCAGCTACGGCGCCTTAAAGTTAGCTGCTGCAAAAGACCGCTTCGGCTGCAGAAGGGTTTTTATCGATGCATACGCTTAGGTCGCAGTTGCTACTGCTCTGCAGTTTTAATAGTTGCAACAGGTAGATATGGTTGTAGGAATCTTGCCATTCGATGGTCGAATCGGAGGAGCTGGAGCTGACGCGCTGGAGATGGCGATGATGTTGGGGATTAATATGTCGCGTTGATATTGGGAGACTGTAAGTATCACCGCAGACTCCAATATTGATGGTTTCGATTGGAGGAAGAGGCCGTTGATTATGATTGTCCGATGTTGATGAATTGACTGGAGCAAAGGGACTACGTGGCAAGCTGTAGTGCCCAGATTCATTTCCGGAGTGACTCTTGAAATGCATTTGAGGGTGCTCCGTGCACTGACAGTGAAGGGGAGTCAATAAAACATGGCGTGAATGGATTATTATTGCGGAGAGCAGGAAGTATTGGCTCTGGCTGATTCATGATTATATCGGGGTTGGACATATTAGTAATCTGGGATGCTACGGTCTAGGCTTGTTTGCATTAGTCAGCCTATGTAAGCCATTTGGATCAAAATAACGAGTCTCCAATCTCGTGTTTGAGCTATCCGTCTTCTTCTTTTTAGGTTATGCTGGTTTTTCTTTAGAGTCATAAATTATGTCCCAAGGCTTGAACTGACTGAACCTCCATTCATCGTGGAATCAAACATTTATCACAAGAAGCACTCTAGTCCCGTTGATGATAAATCCGACACTAAATTCCAATTCTTTCAAGTTTGTCTGAAATCTCGCCTGCACCTGAAAACACCTTCCCTTATCCTGTACAGACATCTTTCTTGAATTGAGATATGTCGGTACCGAATTTCATTTCGTCTGATTCCACCATCTGTCAAAATTCTGATGACAGCAGTGAATTTAATGATCGTCATACATCTACATCATATTGCCTTAACCCCGATAGCACGTTTGTTGGTGATTCTGTGTCTTATCAGATGCCATATAATCGTAGTATCCAATTCTCTTCAAACCACGAAAACATTGCAAATATTTACAGCATGAACTATTTGAGTTTCTAGCAGACATTACTAGGCAGACTTCAAATGCACAGGGAAAAGGAAATGGTCCATGTATTCTAGAGTAGTTAATGATTGATTACTCTACCGTGAAAGAGCAGAATTTTGATTTTGAAGACCACAGTAATTCATCAGTTGTACGTGACCATTATTTGTCACATACTTGTGATGGGCATTACCATGATAGAGTACTCCCACTCGACTGTAACAAGTCAAGTATGTTTAGAGAGGAACAAGCTTATGCGAAGGATGAAATGGATGATGAGTTTGTTGCATCGGGGCGGTTGATTGGCCCTTCTGTTGAAGGGGGTACTGGAAGTATTTGTAGAAACACTTTTTACAATGTTCATGGTGAAGGTTTGGTGGCCGAAGAATCAAAATGCCTGGCTATTCGCTTTATATCTTAAGTGAGACTCCCATGGTTTATTCAAAGAATGACAGCAAAATACCTGTTACCGTTGGAGATATAAGACCTAGTCCATTATCCATACTATTTATCTATAAATAGTATTTTTCTATTATATGTAATATAGAGTTTTGTTACCGAACAATTGTTCTACGTGTGCCGGCGGACAGTTGTTTTAGCTGTCCGCTAGAAGGAAGAAAAAAAAAATCGGTTGAATTATGATTCAATGTTATGGTTCGCAAAAATTGCTACCGGAACGGTGCAGATTTTTGTCGGTACAATCATAGATTCAATTTTGATTTTTATTGATTGAAATTAGATTTGAATTTGAATTTGGATTTCTGTATCAATTTGGATTTGGTATTTCGAATCTAATTTTGATTCGACCCCAGCTAGGTGCTTCGTCTTTTGGATTCCGTAATCGGCTCCGCCATTTGGATCCCGAAAAGGGCTCCGCTATTTGACCCTATTAATCATAATATAATCTAACAAGCGTAGACTTCACACTCTACGACTTGTTTGGTAATATATCACGATTAAATTTGTCGATGAATCGATTCAATCACACTAATATATATATAAAACTCAGAATGGTGCAAGTCACATATGTCCATTGCTTGGCTTTGAACAGTGAGTCGTTCCTCGACTATCGCGTTTGGTGGTAGATAGTTTCTGGACTTTCAAATGTCCGTTGGCAGTCCCTGGACTATCGCGTTTGGATAAAGTTAGTCCAGAGGATCCTCTGATCCACCAGATGCTGCCACCTGTCCCCATACTCCTCAGTTTTTTGTGTCACCAGTAGTCCCTTGACTTTAGGTACGATTTTGGCCTTCCTACGTGGCACCTATTAAATGAATCCTACGTGTCATTTAATCACCTAATTTAAATGTATGCATCTACAGACACATTTAAAATACCGAATTTTTAATACATATATTCCTAATTTCATCTTCCTCGACTCGAATAACTTCTCCTCTCTCATATTTGCTTTCTTCTTATTCTTTCTTCCTTCTCCTTCTATTCGTTTCCTAAAACCAGTAAAAGTATTTAATCTACATCCTCCATAAATGTCTACCCGCTCTACCTCTTTCCCTTATAAAAATGGAGATTCGGTGTCGATCTGCTTTTGTGGGAAACCTTTGGTAATTTGTACCTCATGGACATAATCGAATCCAGGGAGGAGATTTTATGGATGCAGAAACTATCATGTAAGTTTAATCTAAGCTTGATGAGTCCGAATTCAGGATACTCCCCGGAAGGGCAAATCAGTCTAAAAACTCTCCGAATACCGGACAGGCACTAAGGACATAAACCGGACAGATGATTTGGACCGGACAGATCACTTCGAACACTGTGAACTTAAGGCTGTTCGAACTATGACTAAAGTGCTAAAAAACCTAAACACTTCCTGACTAAGCTACCTGTCCTCCTGCTTAGAACTCATGCGTCTTTAAACATGACCCGGGTCCATTAAACTTGACCTAAAAGCCCATAAGGGCCCAAACATCACACTATAAATACTCAACCACCAGCATTAACTATGGGTAAGAAAAATTAACTGCTGCCAAGCTGCTTAATTATCTCTCCACCATTAAACACCCATACACTACCGTTAAACACCCATACACTACCGTTAAACACCCATACACCACCTTGAAACTCCACCTAAAATTACTAGCCTACCCTCAGGCGATTATTATCCACACCAAATTGGCGACCACAGTGGGAGGAGAGAGGTGCCTGAATCAAGCATTCAAAACCTGCCAAGAAATTCTGTCCGTATGAATCCGGACAATCCAGAGCTTCCACCAGCTTTGCTCGAAGTGGTGGAAGAAAACGATGAGTATACTGTCCAAGAGCGCGACAGGTTAAAGCTTGAAATAGAAGCTCTGAGGGCTGAAAAGGCCAAAATGGGCATGAAAGAAAAATCCAAGGCATCGGTTGTTCATCACACCGACAACCCTAGGGAGCCTGAGGCTTCGAAAACTCATGTGAGTACCAAAAAGACACATGCTAGTTGTAAAAAGTCTCACCGGTCCAAGCCTGTGGAGAGCTCTGACTCAAGTTCAGAATCTTCGGGCAGCTTTTCGGACAGTGAGGGAAATGAAAAATCCTTGTCCTCAAGCAGTGATGAGGGTCGAACCAAGAAAAAGCAAAAGAAAGTTAAGAAATATTCAAGAAAAAGAGATCACCATGGAAGAATGAAAAGGCATATTGGAAAGGGGTCATCTCACCACCGGAGGTATACGAACAAGATGCTGATGGATCCCTTTGCCTTCCACGATGAGCCAGGTATCTTTGCAACTCCTAATGAGGATACTGTGTTCAGTCGTGGAAGAAATTGGAGGCAATCTCCACTGTCTTCTAAAATCCTGTCCGGAAACCTCCCCAAGAGGTTTGACAGTACTAAGATGGAGAAGTATGATGGCAGTACTGATCCGGACAATCATCTGGAGAAATTCAAGAACTTCATGATGAACTTTGATGATGATGATAAACTACTCTGTAGGGCATTCTCCCAATCCTTTACGGGGAGTGCTCTGAAATGGTACAACAGCCTGCCTCAGGGTTGTATTAAAGATTTTGATACGTTTTGGGTAGCCTTTCGAAGGCAGTTTGTGGGAAGTAAGGAGCTGAAGGGCAATGGAGACACAATAATCCATTGTGCCCAGGAGCAAAATGAGTCATTAAAGGAGTACATAAGTCGTTTTGTGAACACAAAGAATGGGTTGGCTGATTGCTTCGAACAGGTGGCAATAGCATCCCTAAGACAAGGTTTGAACCCAAGCAACCTGGCTGATTCGGTGACCAAAAAGAAGGCCATGACCTGGGGAGGATTTCTAAATCAAGTTGGCAAGCAAATAAACGTTGATGAAACGAAAAAGACCAGGGTGCACAGACAGGTGAGGTCCACCCCAGTGGCACCAACTCCAAATCAGAACCAGTCCGGGAACAAAGCGAGAGAAACCGGACAGGGGCATGGTAGGGCAAAAGCTCAGTCTCAGCCAGCTGCTCCTGCTCAAAGTCAACAATCCAGAAACAAAAGAGGGCCATGGGTCCAACCGGAGTGGTTCGCAGAACTTAAAGAAAGTGTGGCCACCATTTTTGATAAAACAAAAGATGAGGTGCACTACCGGAGACCAGCAACCTTGTAGTCTCCCAGAGAGCATCGTAACAACTCCTTTTGCCAATACCACAATGATATTGGCCATACCACTGATGATTGCATAGCGTTGAAACAAGAGGTTCAAAACTTGATTGAAAGGGGAAAGTTGGGTGCATACGTTAAAAGAAGAGGAGGCAACAGGCCTGACAACACTCACCGGGTTGGTCCAAGTAATGCTGCACCGGAAGGGGCCATGGTAATAGTTGAAAGGTTTGATGTGGAATCTGAATACTTGGATCCCGATCCAACATGAAATAGGGTGGGTGCTATAGAGGAGTGTTCTAGGACGGTCTCCGGGCTCGTTAAATTCTTCGAGTCACTGACGATTTTCGGAGGGGACACAATGACTGCTCCTACTGCTTCTTCAAGAAAGAGGCATGTTCATAATTTAGCCTCCCAGCTAGAAGGAGGCATGACATTCTTTCAATCACCAAACTCATTCCCATTCATAGTCTTCGATGAGGATGATTTGAGAGATATTGTTGGCCCTCATGAGGATGCTGTTGTCATAGGAGCATCTATAGGGGGCAATGAGATAAGGCGAATTCTGGTGGATACTGGAAGCTCTGCCAATATCCTTTTCCTAACCACTTAAAAGAAAATGAAAAATCCAGCTGTGATTCAGAAGTCAGACAGATCGATCGTGGGTTTCACGGGCAGCTCAGCCGATGTGATCGGTGAGTTTGAAGAAGAAATGTTATTGGGCAGGGGCCCTTTCAAGAAAATGGTTAGAATACTCTTCATCGTGGTGGATTGTCCCACTTGCTATAATGCTATTCTAGGGAGATCTTGGCTCTCTAGGATGCATGCAGTGGCTTCAACAGTCCATCATTGTTTAAAGTATGCTGTTCAGGGACAGGTTGGGGTTGTCCGGAGCAGCCAAAAGGTTGCAAGAGAATGCTATGCCACTGCCTTGGCTCCACGAACGCTGGGGGCAGTCCGTATAAATGATCAATAGCAGTTTGGGGGCCTGTCTGGGGGTGAGGGTGAAATTGATGACCCTAGAGAGACCCCTGGAGTGTTGATTCCAGTTGAAGAGGTTGAAACGCATTGTTTGGAAGATGGAAAAAGTGTTAAGATATGGTCCAAGATGCCACCAATGTTGAAGAAAAAGATGTTGAGATTCTTGAAAGACCATCAGCACGTTTTTGCTTGGTGCAATGCTGATGTTACTGGAGTTCCATCAGAGGTGATATCTCATCACCTGTCTGTCCGGAGGGATGTGGCACCAGTGGTACAAAAGAGGAGAGCTTTCTCAAAAGAAAAGGCTGATGTCATAGTGCAAGAGGTTGACAGACTCACAAAGATGGGGCATATTAAAGAATCTCAATACCCTTTGTGGACTGCCAATCCTGTCCTGGTGAAAAAGAAAAATGGCAAATGGCGCATGTGCATTGACTTTACAGACCTCAATAGAGCTTGACCAATAGATTTGTATCCGGTCCCCCGGATAGATCAGTTAGTAGACTCTACTTCTGGGACCAAGCTGCTCTCCTTCATGGATGCCTTCTCCGGGTACAATCAGATCCAAGTAGATCCAAAAGATCAAGAACATACCACGTTTGTTACTAATAGGGGTCTACATTGCTACAAGGTGATGCCTTTTGGCTTGAAAAATGCTGGGGCTACTTATCAAAGGCTAGTCAACAAGGCATTTGCTGATCAAATTGGAAGAAATATGGAGGTTTACATTGACGATATGATGGTGAAAAGCGTGGATGAGCAGTTGCACTTGTCCGACCTCCAAGAAACTTTTGCCAACTTGGCAAAAGTGAATTTAAAATTAAACCCTGAAAAGTGTGTGTTCGGCGTGCAGTCCGGGAAGTTCTTAGGGTATATCATAAGTGAGCATGGAATACAGCCCGACCCAGACCAACTCAATGCCTTATTCCAGATGGAGCCTCCTCGAAACATTAAAGAAGTACATCGATTAACGGGGAGATTGGCTGCCTTGAACAGATTCATCTCCAGGTCTTCGGACAGGTGTGCTCCATTCTTTCAAACTTTGAAGGGGGCCAAGGGGTTTGAATAGACCCCACAGTGTGGTGAGGCATTCAATGAAATCAAGAAACATCTCTCCTCTCCCAAAACTTTGTTCAAACCAGTTGATGGGGAAACTCTCTTTGTGTATCTGGCTGTTTCAAGTTGTGCCATCAGTGCTGTGCTAGTAAGAGAGGTCGATGGGCATCCCCACCCAGTGTACTACATCAGCAAAAGCTTGATTGATGTTGAGAGGCGTTACTTGAAACTCGAAAAACTGGCATTAGCTTTGGTGATAGCTGCAAGAAAGACGAGGCCTTACTTTCAGGCTCATCCTATCGTCGTCCGGACATCTTTTCCTTTAAAGAATATCCTTCAGAAAGCAGACATGTCAAGCAGAATGACGAAGTGGTCAGTAGAGTTGGGGGACTTCGACATAGACTTTGCTCCCCGGACGGCAGTAAAAGCCCAAGCTGTGGCTGATTTTCTGGTTGAATTCCACTCCGATAGGGATTCAGAGCAACCTACTGATTCAAAAGACAAGAAAGTGTGGATTGTCCGAATAGACGGAGGGTCTAGTACCATGGGATGTGGGGCAGGAATATGTCTCACTTCCCCATATGGGGACAGCATGTACCAAGCTATTTGTTTTGTTTTCAGGGCGTCTAATAACGAGTCCGAATACGAAGCAGCTATAGCTGGGTTGAAATTGGCCCACATCTGTGGGGCTAAAAGGGTCAAGCTTCTGAGTGACTCCCAGTTACTTGTCCACCATGCCTTAGGCCAATCAGAGGCTAGAAAGGAGCAGTTGGTCAAGTATTTACTCCTCCTAAAAAATGAAGCGTTAAAGTTTAAAGCTGTTGTCTATGAGCACATTCCCCGGGCAGAAAATGAGCTAGCAGACTCATTGGCAACGATAGCATATACGGAGTCCTACCCATGGATCCATGTGCTTGAAAGCCCTTCTATTCAGCTCAGTAAGGATGAAAAAGAGGAAGTTTTTGAAATACAAGTGAATTCGCCTCAAGACTGGAGATTTCCTCTCATACAATATCTGTCCGATGGTATTGTGCCTTCAGATAAAACACAAGCCAGAACAATGAAACACAGGGCTCGTGGTTTCATTATGCTAAGAGAAGTGTTGTACAAAAAATCTTGTAGCAAACCTCTCCTACGTTGTTTAGGGGATCAAGAGTCACAAGTGGTCCTCTCCGAATTGCATGATGGTGAGGGATCAGCCCATTGTGGATTTAGAGCTTTAACAAGAAGAGTGTTACTCTCCGGATACTATTGGCCATCAATCATGAAAGATGCTAAGGAGCTGGTGAGAAGGTGTGACCCATGCCAGAGGTACAGCAATGAAATTCATGTACCAGCCATTCCTTTGGAATCAATTTCTGAGCCCATCCCTTTTGCTCGATGAGGATTGGACTTGGTTGGGCCTCTCCCTGTGGCGTCCGGAGGGCGTAAACCTATAATTGTGGCCATTGACTACTTCTCAAAGTGGGTAGAAGCAGCTCCCCTGGCAGGGACAACCTCGAAAGCTGTCATAAAATTCATCCTGTCCAACATATGTTGCAGATTCGGTGTCCCACAGAAGATAACAACAGACAATGGGCCACAGTTTGACAACAGAGAAATGGAAAGCTTCTGTGCCTCAAGGGGTATTCAGTATTGCTTTTCTTTACCTTTCCACCCACAAGCCAATGGGCAAGTTGAAGTGGCTAATAGAACTATACTGTCCGGTTCAAAGAAAAATTTGGAAGGGGCTGCTGGAAAGTGGCCTAGTTATCTACAAGAAGTCTTGTGGGCCTACCGGACAACACCTGGGGCTGCAACACAAGAATCCCCCTTTGCTTTGGTCTATGGAATGGATGCAGTAGCCCCCATAGAGAAGACACTCCCTTCCTTTCGTGTTCATAACTTCTCCGGACACGCTAATGAGATGGCAATTAGAAATCAGCTTGATTTGATCGAAGAAAGACGGGTTAAAGCTCGTCTTAGAATTGCACACTATCAGGGCTTGATGAGAAGCAGGTTTGCTTCTAAAGTTAAAAGGAGAGATTTCCAACTAGGAGATAAAGTATTAAGGAAGGTCTTCTTGCATACTAAGGAAAAGCTCTTCGGAAAGTTGGCCCCAACCTGGGAGGGTCCGTATACTGTAGTTGAAAGAATCAAGCTTGGGACTTACTGGTTGGAAGACAAAGATGGCAGGGTTTTAACTCACCTTTGGAATATTGAACACCTTCGAATGTACTTGGAATGACACTTGTGTAAATATTTACTTGTTTAAACATCCATGTAAATATTTGGGGGCATACCTTCCCCTCTTCGGTGGCACGGAGAGCTTTCAATGAAATTTGATGCCTTCTTCAAAATTTTCTGAGTATTTTCAAAATTCTATCTCTTGTCATACTACCTGGACTAAAAGGTCTAAGGGCTATTTAAACTCTAGCCGGGGAATCTTAAACACTCTCACAATGCAATAACTCAAAGCTACTTAAATTCCAGCTATCTAAACTAAAACGAATAATGAAAGAATAGGATGGTTGAGCAAAATAAAAACATTCATTCAACAACTTAAAATTACCTTGGCCTTCCAAGGACTTTTTGAACAAGTTTGGGCACAGTACAAAAAATCTGTCCGAATAATACGGACACCATCACAAAAAGAGTGCCTTGGCCTTCCAAGGACTTTAGTTTGAATGAAAGATAAACAAAATAAATTATAAATTAAGGTTGAGCCTTTGAAGATGGCTCGCCCTCATCTGCTTTCTTGCCCTTGATGTCGCTCCTCTCTTCGACTATCTTCTTGCCCTTGGGATCAATCTCTTCTTCACCTGGGCTCTCTTTGGTTTCCTCTTCATTATCAGATGAGGACTCACTGGAATATCCCTCGTCAACCATAGTATAATATGGAAGGTCATCATCATCCACATAGCGCCATAAGTCCCCCAGTCTCCTCTTCGGGAATTTTTCGTGAAACAGGAGAACCATATCAGACTTCACCCTTTGAATCATTAGCTCCTCGCTTTGTATCATCTCCCTGGCATAGGCGTTGATCTTGGCCTTGATTGTGGCCTCTTGGTCCCTCACCAAAGCAGTCTTCTCTTCAGCAGCCTGAGTCACTGCATTTTCTAAAGCGATCTTGTCAGTGGTCAGGTTGGTGATGAGCTTCTCCTTTGCTGCAGTTTCTCCCCTTGAGGTTGTCAGGTCCTTCTCCATTCCGGACAGCTTATCCTGAAGATCTTTTATGGTTTCTTCTAGGGTGGCAACTTTTGTGTTGCTTTCATTTTGCTTCTTCTTCAGCTCCTCATTTGCTTCTTTAAGCAAGTCAGCATTGGTGGTGGCAGTGCGGAGGTCTCCGGACAGCTTTTCCTTATCAGACTTGAGGTCTTTGATAGTGTCTGCTTGACTCCGGACTTGCCTCTCCAATGTGAGAACTGGCTGCACATTACTAAGCAGAGAGTGGGCTATGGTGTCCTTCTCACTAGAAACCATGAAAGTCGTACCGTTAAAATTGACCGTATTGGAGCTGCTCGGAGGGATGTAGGGCCCTGCAAACTCGTCTCTAGGCAGGCCAAGGAAATATTCACCAAGTCCACCCAGACCGGTGATGTCCACTTCATCCAAATTAAGCTCTCCCCCCTCAACCTCATTAGTATGGAATTCCCTTGGAATCTCTTCTTGAAAGTCCCTTGGGATCTCTTCGGCCAGTGTCGGGTCAGTAGGGAAAGAGGGCTCCGGATGCCGGAGAGCAAGCTCATCTCCTTGGGAAGTCTTTTTCTTCTTGGCTTCCCTATCAGCACCTTCGCTTGCTTGCTTGTGAGTCCTCTTGGATGCCCTTGGAGGTTTTGGGAGGTTCACTTCCTGCTTTTCGCTCTCCTGCTCCACCACTTGTAAAAGGGCTGCATCAATTTGAACTTGTGTTGGCCCCTCTGGATCTGTTGGGGCCTCCTTCTCAGTATCACCTGCCACCTTCTTGCCTTTTCTTCTGCCCTTCATTTTGCTTGGGGCTTTGGCCCGGGCAGGCAGGTAGAGTGTCCCATCCAGCTCGTGGGACCTTCTCAGCACAATGTCTTCATCAGGTTGGGTGGTGAGCTCCTCCCAAGTTAGGTCTCTCCGACCTGTTGCGTTCCACAGGTGGGACCTTGCTAGGTTTCCAGTGGTGAAAGCCTTGTGGAATCGGTTCTCCCAGTTCTCTGTAGCCCATGCATTGATTTTGCCACAGGTAGTCTGTCCGGCCTTCAGGTAGTCCCCGAACTCCTTTGGCAGCTCTGTTAAAACAAAAGAGAAATTGGTTAGTACAAACTTAACTTAAAAAAAGAAAAGAAAAGAGAGATTCGAACAGAAACTTAAAGTAAAAACTTACGGTCACTCCTCCATCTACTCCTGAGAAGGCTTGGATTCTCTTCGGCCTTGATTTTCTTGCCGTTTTCCCATGAGCCACTGACAAACAAGAATTGGCTCCTCCATTTGCTCTCCGACTCCAGGAGATCATCAACGACTTTGAGATCGTTCCCCATGTTGAAATGGTAGAAGGGGAACTGATGATGCTTGCACAGGTTGGCCACTGCAGCGAACTCTTCCATAGGAAGAGGGATCCCTGATAACCTATATGCCATAATACATGACATTAAGGTGAACCAACCATTGGGGCTTAGCTGTGTTGGGCAGAGCTTGACCAGGTGGAAGTAGCGCACGATCTCCGGGTCTAGTGGGAACCTGAGTCCCCAGTTAAATAGCTCCGTAAAGAAGACTATTTCATTCCTTTTACAGTCTATCGGGGTCTCCGGATCGATGGGAATCCTTATTTTTACGTCCTCATGGATCCCCCACTTTGTGCACATTCTACCTAGATCAGAGGTATGGATGAATGCATACTTGGTCTTCTGCAAGGCCAAGAGGTACTTGAGCTCAAATTTATGAAAGCATGGCCCCACTCTCCCTTCAAGGCTCTCCGGCAGGTCCGGATGCCTCAGATATAAGTTTTCCTTGCCCTTCTTGGCAACAAAAATAGCGGTATCAGCCTGTCGGAGGACTCAGACTCAAATCAGACCTCCTCAGTGGAGTCCTCGATTCTCTCCTCCATAATTGGTGGGGGAGCTTCTGTAGAAGTAGTCCGGGGAGGATTGAAGCTTGTCATAGCTGGCCCACCGGACTGTTGACTGCCCGTATTCATTTGACTTCTCACCTCAAGTTGAGTTTCTGAGGCAGAAGATTCTTTGGGGGGTACTGGGTTGCTGGCCTCCGGACCGGACGGCCTCTCCCGGGGAGCTCTAATGGGTGCCCCAGACCCAGATTCACTATTTTTTGCCCCCGATTTTGAGGGGGTATTTTTAGAGGTTAGCCCCTTGACTAACCGGCTTGGCCTTTTGATGACTAACTTCTCCGGGGAATGGTCAGAGTCAGACCCCATGGCAATAAAAGATGATTTTTTTCCTGACGCTTGTAGCAGTGACTCCCGGTTCAACAGCAGGGATTGACTCCTGAACTGAGGAGCCTGATACTATGGGAGAAAGGGTGGATTGAAAGAGCTTTTTAGGCTTGGTACCTTTGGAAGAGGATGAGCCTCTATCAGATTCTGCAAAGAGGAGGCTGGTTTCTCAACAGGCGACGATGGTAGCCCTGCTGCTAGTCGTTTCTCCTTCTCGACCCTTTGTGCTTTCTCCAACTCCGAAAGGTTGAGCCAACCGCCTTTGATCAATGCTGTTCTTGCTGTAAACATAAAACAGCCAAGGAAGTTTTTGTTCTAGAGAGATAAAGCTCTGGGTGAAATTACAGAGTAAAATTTGAGAGAGATAGTGAAATAGTGAAAAATGAATGAGAATTTATAGTGAATGTGAAAAAAGGAGTTGATTCCTAGGAGAATCCGAAAAGTTGGGCAATGATTAAAAGACGGCGCTGATGTCACTATTTGGACATTAAAGAGGTTACTTGTTAAAGAAGGTGGTGCGAAGTTCAAGGTGAAAAAATGGTTGGAGTGGCCAATCAGAGAACGACACGTGTCCCACTAACTGTGACAAAAACCGTTTGGAATTCGTAAAGTTTAATCTGTCCGGGTATACCCACAACTCTCTCCGAATTAAGAACCACTTCGTACAATCGGACTGTTTTTTAGTTCTTTGACAAGGACACTTGCTCAAACACCTAAAAAAGGGGCTCTTGATGAGTCCGAATTCAGGATACTCCCCGGAAGGGCAAATCAGTCTAAAAACTCTCCGAATACCGGACAGGCACTAAGGACATAAACCGGACAGATGATTTGGACCGGACAGATCACTTCGAACACTATGAACTTAAGGCTGTTCGAACGATGACTAAAGTGCTAAAAAACCTAAACACTTCCTGACTAAGCTACCTGTCCTCCTGCTTAGAACTCATGGGTCTTTAAACATGACCCGGGTCCATTAAACTTGACCCGAAAGCCCATAAGGGCCCAAACATCACACTATAAATACCCAACCACCAGCATTAACTATGAGTAAGAAAAATTAACTGCTGCCAAGCTGCTTAATTATCTCTTCACCATTAAACACCCATAAACTACCGTTAAACACCCATACACTACCGTTAAACACCCATACACTACCGTTAAACACCCATACACTACCGTTAAACACCCATACACCACCTTGAAACTCCACCTAAAATTACTAGCCTACCCTCAGGCGATTATTATCCACACCAAAGCTAAATCTTCTAAAACCCTAATTTATGTTTAGAATCCTAGTTTTTTAAAACCCAAAATCGATATAATGTTACAGACTATTGAAGGAAATGTGGGTTTTTTGAGTGGGTGGATTCACCATTTCCTCATCATTCCAAAGAGTTAATAATGTCGTTGAAGAAAAAGATACTCAAGATTGAATGTGAGAATGGTAGTCTCAAGACCAAACATAGTTGTTGATGTTGTTTTGCTGCATTTGTTGTCTGTTTTGTTTACTAGTCTTGTTAAGAACTAAGAGACAGCAATGTAATTTTTGTTTTGATAAACAATGTAATGTTTGGTTTGATTTGCAATGTAAGAACCGGTTATAGAGAAGTAATTTTATTAGAACTAATTTTATTAGTATTGTTCTTTGTTTGGTTTCGCGAAACTAGTGTTGTCTCAACATTTTATTAGTATTAGAACTGTTGTTGTCTCAACATTTTATTAGTATTTGTTTTCAAGCTGGTGAACCTTAATGCACTATTTGCAAATCAACAAATTAGAGTAGTACTAACACTGCTAAATTTTGATTCAAAATAAACCTTAGAATTTCATTCATAAATAGCCAAGCTTACATAATATTCCAACAGAATACATTATCAACAGATAATACAAAAAATTAGACAAGGCTATGAACACCTATTAACAACAACACCCTTAGAGTTCAGACTTATAATTGTTAACAATTGCTGACCAAAAATAGTCTACTCTAGAACCAAAAAATTAGTTTACAGTGTTCAACAGTCTATACACTAGACAATCCTAGAAGTATCATCTGGTCCAGCAGATGAACACCCAGCAGAAGATGAATTGGGGACTCGTCTTGGTCTCTTCCATCTCTCATTTCCCACTCTAGAAGACGCCTCTTTGAATTGAGGCATCTCCCTTGCCGGCACACAGTTTCCAGTAGTTTCCTGCAATCATACAGTACCCTATTAATTATAACTACTAGACCAACAAATATCAGCACCAATGAATACAGAAACAGCAACACCAAAACCATTTTGTTAAAGCCTACCTAACAACTCAACAACACTATTGAATACTAATTAAATGCACACCAACACCACTTTAAAACATACCATGTGACCAATTATTCTATTCAATAAAACAGGTAGAAAAAGCCAAAAGGAAACAAATTTACAATAGGAGAGATAAGAATCTTACGTTTCTTCTCATCCCTCTTCTTGTGGCTTGTGCACCTTGTCCCCCACCAGCTCTTGGATCAATACAATAGACAAGTCTCCCCCGCACCAAAAGGACAAAATCAATATCATTGAAAAAAAATGAAGACTAGGCAGCAAGAATACCAAATGTTAAAAACCTTACATCAGGCATTGTGTTAGCAGTTGCTCCTCTCCCAAGCAATTTCACCACCAAAGAAACCCAATCACCATCAATTATCCTAACTCAATCAAAAATGAAAAGTGTGAAGAATACAAAAAATTTACCAGGAGGTTAGCCACTCTTCTTGCTGCCTTTCTAAGATGAGCATTGAAACGCGCTTCATGTGCTCTGTTAACTCCATCAACAGCAGGTCCAAGTCCTTCTGTGTTGGGTGCAACCCCACCATCAGCTGGCCCAGTCCCAACAGTTACTTGTGAGCTGTCTGCAACCCTCTGTGAGTTGTCTGCAGCAACATCAGCCCCAGTCTCTGACCCAACAGCAGCTTGTGAGGAATCTCTAGTGGTTGGGCAACTCCTTCTGTTGTGTCCTGGCTTCTTGCATTTTGTGCACTTTAATTGAATGAACCTTTCTAGAGACTCTTTCTCCAGCCACTGGTTCAAGCTCGCTTATGTCCCTCCTTTTAATGGCCTTTTCCCCCCTCTTGACTTCCATAGGTGGTGGCTGACAATGAGGGAAGGCAGATTTCTTCCACAACAACTGCCCATTGATAGGGTTGATAGTATGTGCATAGATGGCTCTGTTCGTTTCAATGCGGTAGCAAGAAGGAATGAAGTCTATGGGTCTTTTATTGTCAGCCCATATACCCGTAACAGCATGAGCGCAAGGTATACTGCTAAGTTGTCAACTCCTACACGCACATGTCTTTTGAGAAATGTCTACAACAAATTGCCCTCCCCGGATTTGATTTCATATTGTGGACCCCCATATTCTTTAATCCAGCACCTCCCAGCTGCCTCAATACTCAACTCCAGCTTCTTCAATATACTTGGGCAGATTTCACCTTTACAGGTAGCACTTCTCTTTTTAAGCCTCACTAGTCTTTTCATTGTCTGCGTTCTGATACCATCCATCAACGTTATGATGGATTTCTCCCTTAGGTGTAGAATAACCATATTGAAAGTCTCCGCTAAATTGGAGGTCTGAATATTGCAGCACGTGTCTTCTTTGTAGTGGGCCCTAGACCATTGGCTTGGTGGTTTATCTTCTAACCATTTGAAAGCATCAATATTAACCCTTTGCATTTCTGCCATATGAGCATCAAACTCCCTAGGGTATGTGGATCTAGCTACTTCCCAGAAGATCCTTTTCTCTAGACGACTAGGGTATGATTTTTTAAAGTTGGCATACAAATGCCTACAGCAAAAACGATGTTCTGATTTTGGAAAATCTTCCAATAATGCAGGGACCAACCCTTTCTGTTTGTCACTCACAAACAGCCACGCTCCCTGGTTTTGGATGTCGAGGTCCTCCTGTAGCAAATGCAGAAACCAACTCCAACTTGATCTGTTTTCGTTCTCTACAGCAGCCCAAGCAACAAGGTACATTTGATCGTTCACGTCTACACCAACAGCCACCAAAAGCTGGCCTCCAAAAGCTCCCTTCAAAAAGCACAATCCAAGACAATAACTGGCCTACAACCTGCTTTGAATCCCCTCTTAACAACACCCAAACACATGGAGAAGTGCTCGAAGATATTGTTCGCTTGCTTAATAATGCAAGTTGAACCCGGATTAGTCTTGATAATCTCCTCGCTGTAGTCTAACAACCTCGCAAATTGCTTCGTGTCATTCCCCAATATCATCTCATGAGCAATAGACTTAGCCCTATACCCCTTCTTCCTGTTAATTCGAACGAGGAACTCTCTGCTTAAGGACCCTATCAACGACGTAACTGACCAGTTGATGTCTGCCTCCCACTGTGGCAGATAGTACTTAGCAATCCAGATGTCTGTCACATTCTTGTTTTCATTTGTTGGAAGACATGTATGGTTGTCAACAAAGGTCTTCAACACCCACCTGTTACTGCACCCCATTGTGGAGCAGTATGATTTCCAAGGACAACCCTCTGCTGAACACACAAAGGAGATTCTTTCCTTGTCATTTTTCTTCATGACAATGTACCTCCGGTGCTTGATCCCATAGTTCTTTATAGCTTCATTAAGCTCACTAGCCGTCGTGAATTCATGCCCTACTTGTAGCTCTACACTGTCCAAGGGTACGGATGGATTGAACTCTGAAAGATTATACCACAACTCCACGTCATCATCGAGCTCTACATCGGAGTTTGCTGGTGTATTCAGCGCATCTGATGCCGCGTACTCTGTCTCGATATCCTCTGTGTCCCCTTGTTGTTCAGGTGGGACATACTGGTGTTGTTGCTCTCCAGCCTCATCATCTGCCTCTGCCGCTGCTGCTTCACCAACATTTTTATCCTGGGCAGATGATTCGACCTCAACTCCATCAACTTGATCCCCCCAGCGTACATCAGGCCGTAACTCCTCTATGAATGCAGTCCAATTCGAGGACTCTTTAACGGGAGGTTGTTCAGTGGGCTCAGTGTTGTTGTCAACCCTCTGTGCATTGGGCGCACCAGCATCACCAGCCTCTTGTCCATCCCTACAAGCTTCTTCTTCATCCCCACCAGCCTCTTGTCCACCTCTACAAGCTTCTTCTTCATCCCCACCAGTCTTTTGTCCACCCCTACAAGCTTCTTCTTCATCCCCACCAGCATTACCAACTGAGTCTTCTTGTTGATCAACTATTTGAGCAGCATCTTTTTCACCATCACCATCACCCACTGTTTCTTCTTCTACCCCATCATCTTTTTCACCCCTACAATCAGCCACATCTGTCTGCACAGTGGTCCTTTCTTCAACTGTTTCCGCCTCTACACCGCCCCTTTCACCATTCTGTGCTACCCTACAATCACCATCACTAACAGTATCATCCACCCTAGTGCTTTTACCAACTGCTTCCTCTGCCACACCAGCCCTTTGATCAGCTTCTTCTTCGACCGTTTGTTCTCGAACCCTCTGTTCTTCAGCAGCCATAGCCTTAATAAATTCATCTGTATCCCTATCCACAAGGTCTTCCTTACTACTCTCACTTTCCTTCTGTTTTTATGAATCTGAACTTGATTCTGAAAGTTCAACCACCAGTGGAGTTTTAGGTTTTGGTCTTTTTGAAGGGGAAATTATCTCCAGTGGCAGAACAACTTCTATATACAGCTTTAAGAACCTGCGCTTGTCTACCAACTTGCACATCTCCAGTGCATCTGCATCGCTATCAACATTCACCAAACCCTTATCATTCTTGCGTGAAGGTAGTTGGTACGCGAAATTCAATACAGCAAACTTCTGTTCAGGCGAGCACGTAATGTAAATATGCTCGCTTAGGTTGATTAATAACATCTTGTCGGGGTTCACATTATCAACTAATGTCTCCTTACCACCCCTATATGTTACGATGCCGCTTTTCTCATAGAATTTACCACCATGACGTACTACCATGGTGAATAATTCAGAATTCACACCTGCAAATATCACAAACCCTCATCATTTAGCAACAATTACTAAACACATAACAAACGACTGCGACTGCAACAACAACACCAACACAACATGAGCACTGAAACAACAACAACACTCAATCTGCCTTTACACTCAAACAACAACAACACTCAATCTATACAAACACTCAAACAACAGCAACACTGAAACAACAACAACACTAAATCTGCCTCTACATTCGAGCAACAACAACACTCAATCTATACCAACGCTCAAACAACAGCAACACTCAAACAACAACAACACTAAATCTTCCTCTACACTCAATAAAAAACAACACTCAATCTATACCAACACTTAAACCACAGCAACACTCAAACAACAACAACACTCAGTCTATACCAGCAATCAAACCAGCACACCGCTCAAATTATACCCTGCTGCATATCTAATGCAGCAACAAACATCCCTAATGCAGCAAAAACAAACAGCAATCATCTGTATAGTCCTATGCAAAAAGAAAGCAGAGTAAAACAATCAAAACAAAATGACGAAATAACAGACTTTAACAATCAATACCAAGCCTTATTATACTAATTAATTGATAGCAACCTAATCGATATCTAGCCCTACTAACAATATCAAAATGTAACACAGAATACATTTATCATAGAAACACAGTAAATCAATAAAACGATACATCCATATAAAGCGATACATCATTCAGACAAATATGGAAACAAATTAAATACCTGTATATTCTTCAGAGAAATCCAATTCGATTTTGACCTTCTTTTGTTTCCTCCTCGAACTCTTCTTCATTGTTGAATCGCGTTTGCCATAAATTATGGCTAGCAACAGGGTGTTGAGACTGAGACTAAGAAAGAAGATTTAGGGTTTGTGTTTCGATTTGGGTTTAGATTTAGGGTTTAGATTAGGGTTTGATTTGGGGATTTGCTGTAGAACAAGGGATAGAGGAGATGAGAAAGGCGATGGATTGGAATTCGAAAAGAGTGAAGTCTGTTCAGGTTTGCAGAAAATCTAGGGTTAGATTTGGTTTAATTATTATAATAAATTAAATTAAATTAATTAAAACATAAATTGTAACAATGTAACGCACCGATTGATATTGTTATAAATGAATTTGGGGAAAAATATTACACGTAGGCATAATAATGCCACATGGATAAACTGGTTTAATTTTAAATGCCAAGCTGGAAATTGAAGGGGTAAGTGGGTCATTTAATGTCTCGAACTAAGTTTGGGGTTTGACCTAAAGTCAATGGACTACTGGTGACACAAAAAACTGAGGAGTATGAGGACAGGTGGTAGCATCTGGTGCATCAGAGGATCATCTGGACTAACTTTATCCAAACGCGATAGTCCAGGGATTGCCAACGGACATTTGAAAGTCCAGGGACTATCTGCCACCAAACGCGATAGTCGAGGGACGAATCACTGTTCAAAGCTGTGCATTCAAGGTCTGGCACTTTAAATCAGGCAGGTCATACTTCAATCTAAACATTTTAGGTGTGTAAGCATGCAAGATTTCGGCAACTGGCCGTTCTAGACCAACGATATTGGTAGTGGCATCCATTTTTTACTTATGCAAATCACTGTAGTCTGTCTGAATTTGGAGCTCTTTTAAGATGACGGTCCAAGGTATCCCAAGCTCGAGAATCCTGTGTGTGCTAGTTGTTGTTGATGACTGAAGCCGAAGTCCTTTCCTGACAACTTCTCCAGCCCATGACCAAGCATTCTTCATCTTAATTCACCTACAAAAAAATAAAGAAACAAAACCATCCTCAGGAAATGACAAAGGCTCGGGAGGAAAATGAGGCAGCAATATCTTCATTGTAACTCCAGCATCGGAGCGAGCCTTCTGCAACCGCTTCCTTACTCCTGAAATCAGAATGTTAATTTGGCCAAACTCGTCTACTTTAATGAAACCCTTTACATCCTTCTCGTCCATCAAGAACTCAATACTTAAATTTGATTGAGGATTGACTTTATGACCGAGCGGCTTGGAGACCAAGAATGAGTTTGTGGCACAGCAATGGAGTGAATACGATAACCGAGCAGGTGAAAACTATCAGGAGGAGGTGGAGATGATGGTGGTGTATGTTGTCATGTTTGTGGGCTAGGATGTTGTTATGCATATGCCTGGCCTTGCGAGGGCAGATGAGCTGCAAATGAACTCGAACATTTGAAACTATTGGAGGATGAGCATGCCGTTGTAAGGTAGTAGTTGTCGCGGTTGTTGCAGGCTCTTGGTCGGAGGGGTGTACTAGTTGTAGTGGGTTTATTAACGATTGTTTGCATTTCAAGACCATCAATTCTAACACTACACTTTGTTGTTTGTTCTTGGGATTCACCAAAGCATGTCTTTGATGCAAGTTGTTTTTCTTTTATGTGAGCAGGTGTCCATTATCACTTCATGATACTGTAAGATAAATATTCAAGTTCAGTCAAAGCACACTCACAATATAATCACTTAAAGATACATAATATCTGTCATGTTGTGCAAAAACGTTACTGATAAGGAGTGGATATCCAAAACCAATATCAAGGATATACATTGAAACCGAGCGGAATTGGACAAAACCAAGGAAAGCAGAACATAGCAAGACCAAATCGAGCAGGATCCTATATAGAAAAATTGGGCAGAGCAGGACCAAGCCTAGCGGAGCAGAGTAGAACAAGGCCGAGCAGGATCATATAGAGAGGAACAAAAGGAAAGACCAAAAAAGTAGACAGAGCGTTCAATCCGAGCAGAACAATGTATTCTCACCAACAACAACAATGTCTGCGTCTTTACATCTTGATTTCTCCTGCAAATTTACCTCCTCCTGAACTGAAGTCATCGCGTCCATCTGCAATGTAGTTTCAATGGGTGTGTTTCTTCAACTGAAGGGTCGCAAATACTCTTAAAGTCCAAGCTGCTTACTGTTCCATTATCATATACCTCAGCAACTCCATCCATTAGAGACCCCATGTGTCGCACAGGTGCTTTTGTGATTGGACATCTTCCCTCCAACTTGGATGGATTTTACAGAAGAAGGTTCTGAAGATTCATTATTATCTGTCTTAGTTACATCATTATCTTTTTCATTGATGCTGTTTTCTGTACCCACAGAGCTAGAAGCGGCTTTACTGTTAATATCTGCAGGTTTAGCGGGTGACATCTCCATCTTCTCGTTCACTGGTTCAGACACCTTCAAAGAGTCAGGACCCTCTTGAAGGATCACAAGCTCATTTGCCAAAGAATTTTGATTTCTCGGAGAGATGGACGTAGAACTTGAATTGTGTTGAGTTGTAATAGAAGGCTCATTATTATCTCTCCAATAACTATTTTCTGCCTTTCCATCTTCTATTAAACAGTTAAAACCCCAAGAGCATGCACCTGAGTTTCGATCTCATTCACCTGCTCACGAATACTGCAGGCTTGCTTCAGCTTCTTTAGTGATTCCTATCTTCTAGCTTCATACCTAGGGTACACAGACTGAATGATAATAGCTGACTCTACATCTGATAGCTTCTTTCTTGTTGTTTCCCCCTGACCCTCCTTCACTGATTTTACTAGTTCTGCATTAACTGTCACTGGACTAGGTTTTGTTTCCTTTCTTGGCTCCAATTCATTGTTCTTGTTTGAACTTTTCCGATTATGACCAGGGCTAAGAGACCTTAAACCGTTTCCCTTTTTCGGGAAGGGATCTACTCTCAGACAAACAAGAGGTAACTTAGATTGTTTTTGTGTAGATGATGATCCTCTTCCAGTAGCTCTTCTAGCATCTCCTGCTTGTTTTGAAACAACACAATTTTCGTCGACCTGCGCTTCTATCTTCTTACGAACCAATACCATATTCGACTCAGATAAACCTTCTTCAACTTCACCATCATGACATGTTGCCGTACTAATACCGTTTTTAGAAGAACCCTGCAAAACTTTTAACATAACCTTGGAGGATCTGTTTTTGCTCTTATGCAGACCATTTTCAGTCATGATACCACTCTGTGGTTTCTTTACTTTATTATTATCACCAGGAAACACAACCGAACCATTTAGTACCTTCTTCGGTACGGGGCGTGCAGAAAGACAAGGCCCGAGTCCAGGAAGCGGTGCACTGTAGACAGCTGAGACATCAAGGGAAACTGGTTGATTAATAACTGAAGTCATGTTGTCCGGTTCATCAACAACCTCAATCGAGAAACAATTTTCCCGATGTAGCTCATTGCTATCTTCAGCATCATATGCAACATTTGCATCAGATTTAACGATTTTCGAATAACAATTTGGATATAATGTGGCCTGGTTTGCCACACTTCTTGCAAATAAGCTTTGCAAGACAATCCGATTTTATGTGTCCAGTCCTTCCACATCTAAAACATGTCAGTGTAAAGTGGTTTGCTGACTCCCCCTCAATCTGTATCTGCTTACCACCATTTTGAAAATGACTTTGTGTATTTTTCCACCTTGACCGGTCGTTCGTAAGCAGTGTATCTTCAACTTCAGCAGAATACTTACCAAGAATTTGTTTAACCCATGCTTCTTGGTTAGAGAGTAGGTTCTCTAACTCAACAATTGATGGTTGGTTGACCCATCCTTGTATTAATGATATAAACGGCTTAAAGTCAGATCGTAATCCACGAATCAAATAACGTCTTAGCCTTGTATCACTAATGGGTTCATCACTACATACATTCTTAACCTTAAGAAAGTAATCAGAGATCGACATATTATCTTGGGTTAATGAAGCAAGCTCATTCTCAAGGTATTGAAGCCGCATAATATTTTTCTGGGAAAATAACATGTAAAAAGTATCCCAGATATCCTTTGGAGAATCGAATGCACGAACATGATCAATAAATTCCTTAGCGATCGAAGTTCTCAACGCAAATGAAGCCTTTTCACACCTTACTTTCGATTTCCTCCTTAACTCAACGTTTTCCGGAGTATCGCTAGGAAGCATCTCGGTATCGGAAAGAAGATCCCACAAATATTTTTATTGAAGGAAAGCCTCCATACACAATCGCCAATATTGGTAATTGGTTCCAACAAGCTTCTTTGTAGACATAAGAGAAGCTGCATTACTTTCATTCATATTGATTTAATAGTAATAACACTTGAGAGGATTTTTTTATTTTAATGAGTAATAAAATCAAACACTTGATATGCAGAGACCTTGCTATGATACCATGAAACAAATTGAACAGACACATCAACTGAAACAATAAGCACACAAGAGTTGATTTTTTTACTTGAGGAATGAAACAAAAGGGTTCAGTACTTATAGAAAATATGATTCACACTACCCACTAGCGTCTCTTAGTAATTTGAGACTTTGAGGCTTCTTAATATAACTCTCACTACTCCACTAGTTAGTCATTTAATAGTTGGGAATTGATTTGGAGCTGTCTGCTTCTTTGCGAGTCTTTTGCGGGTCTTTTGCAGAAACTTAATCTGTCTACTTTTTGTAACTTGGATTAAAGAGTGCACTAATGTTTTGACAAGCGTCTCCTAATTGTACTTCATATAAATTATCCACCTTCAATTAGTTGAGATATATATGTAATGTCATATATATCCAGTCACGTGTACGAAATAACACAATAGTAACATATATAAAATGACGCAATGACGCAAGTGTAAAATAGACTGCACGCAATAGTGGTGGCGGAACCAACAACTGAAATAAACCTTGTACGAGATAACACAATAGTAACATATGTAAAATACCGCAAGTGTAAAGTAGACTGCACGGGATAGGCGGAACCAACAACTGAAATAAGCCTAAAAAGAGGCTGAATAAAATATACCAATGTATTTATTAGTTAACAATTTCGAAAATACCTTCACAAATCAGATCTACCACACTTTTTATACCCATCAATAATGACGTTATAAGAAACCAGATCTCCTTCAAAAATTTCATCCAACACCACGTTATTTCAAGAAACAAAATATTTTTCATATATTCGATTAAAGAGATACACGCCAAATTAATCTAATCTACCTTAACAACCTAATAATTATAGAATTCTAAAAAAAATTACATCTATCAATTACTTTTATTAAATATCTCATTTACAAACTCAATTAATGGTATCTATTAAAAATTTGTCAATTCAGGAATAAATTTTCTGTTTATACAAATTAATTTTTAAAAATAAAATATTATAGTCTAATTTATAAAAGTCGGTTGAAAACTATAAATTTTATGAAACAATAAAAAAGTTTACACGGGTTAAAACTTTTCTATGGATATATAATAAATAAATTCTAAGGTCCGAAGAACCATAGACTAGTGTATGTTACTAAAATTGAGGTAATTGTTTAGAAAAGTTTTTTAAGATAAAATTTAACTCTAATCCATTATTTTCTTTTAATATCAAATAAGTCTATTATTCGAACTCTTTCTTTTGGCATAAAATGAAAGAAAGTTAAAATAACAATAGCGTTTACCAACAAATAACTTACGGTTTACCTAGTTTTTTTTGGTACAATTGTTTTTTTATTTTTGGAAAGCTCTAATATCTTTTAAATCAATTTGAAGAAAAAGCTCCAAGAACAGACCATTAGTTTCTTGATCCTGTTCGTCGCCGGCGTCGGTCTCGTCTCCGTTTTCAGCTCTGGCCTTTGATTCCTCTCGTCTCTAATTGGTTTATCTCTGTCCTTCAGAGATTTCGTCTAGTGATCTTCTTCTAATATCCGGCTCTGTTTTTTCTTGAAACAGAGCTTTTTTGCTCTCGCTGTCTCTGATCAGGCTACGGGATTGGTGTTTACTGTCTCGACTAATGTCTTTTAACATTCTCAGCAATGAAGAATTCCCAGCTCTTCACCCAGATGTTAACAAAGATAATCATAGAGTCAAGAAATCTTTTTCTGAAATTCTTGCCTCTGTTAATGTTCGTACGTTACCAAAACCTGAGTTCATCAAGACTGCTGAAGATAATAATGTTGTTCAGTTCACTAAGGAAACTAAAGAAACCCTATTGATTCAATCAAAAACAACATTGATTGGCAAGTTTAGTCAAGTCATCCCAAAGCTTGTGGCATTCCAATCTTTCCTGGAGTCTTTCAAATTCAAGGGGCAGTATTCATATGTTACATTAGATTCAAGATAAATACTGATTGAGGTTAGCTTGGAGGAAGATATCAGAAAGTTGTGGTCTAAACCAACCTGGAATGTGGAAGGGAAATTGATGAGGGTGATAAAATGGTCACCTGATATCAGCAAGAATAAAGAATGTCCTATCGTCTTGATATGGGTTAGATTTGAAAACATGCCAGAGTACCTCTATAACGAGTGTATAGTCAACGACATTGCTTCTTCCTTAGGAAAAGTCCATCAAACGTTTGTTAATAAGCATAATAGAGTTAAAGCTAATGCTTCCTATGCTCAGGTGGAAGTCGATGTGTCTAAACGGCTTTAAAAGGAAGATCTGGATTGGGTTTGGCGAAAATAAAGGGTGTTGGATTGGAGTTAGCTACATAAATGTTCCTGATTATTGTTTTAATTGTTTTCATTTGGGGCACAAGGATGATGATTTCAAGAAGATTGATTCAAAAACGGACTCTAAAGAAGTTCGTCAAAGATCTGATAATATTTCAAAGGATGTTACACAATCTGTTTCTTTACAAGATAATGCAGCAATGGCTCAAATACCAAAATCTACAAAGATTCAATCATTCACTCAAGTTTACAAAAGAAAGTTGAAGTCTATAGTAACTGCTAAAGATAGGCCTTTTGTTTCTTTCCCCTCAACAAATCTTGCCAGTCCAAATAAAGATGACGTTGTCTCCAACAAAGAGCTTGATCTCATTAGTGCTCTCCAAAACCTCGAAGATGTTTCTAACTCTCAAAGCCAGAATATTCAACAGGAATCTCCACATTGTGACAATATTGGAAGCTATAATCCTTCACCAAGGGCCAGCTCCAATGATCAGGACTTTGACAGGGTCATTACGAGGAAAATCATGTCTGCAAATAAAAAAAGAAGTTCTAAAAGGTTATCTATTAACTCTCTGCGAAAAAGAGAGAAACTTTATAACAGATCTCTATCTGATAATGTTTAAGACTGTCAGTTGGAATACTCGTGGAATGCATAACAATCCTACTTTAGCTAGACTCAAATTTATTATCAAGAATGAAAATGTCAAGGTAATTTCTATACAAGAGCCTATGGCCAGGTATGACAAAATTGAAATGATTGCTAGAAGGATTCGATTTTCTAACTTTACTACTAATATCTCTAATAAAGTTTGGATTTTCTGGCTTAATGATATTAATATTTCAGTTATATTTAATCATGATCAATTTCTGCATTTGGAGATCAATTATACTACTATTACTTGTTTTTTCACTGCTGTCTATGCTAAGAATCAGAGAATGCAGCATAAGTTGCTATGGAGTCAATTAAGTCAGCTCACCTGTGATGAGAAGCCTTAGATTATAGCTGGTGACTTTAACACCATAACTTGTCCTGAAGATCAACTGGGTTGTGCCTCTTTTGATGATGGCAGTGTTGAGGACTTCAATAATTTCATCAGATATTGCAATCTTGATGACCATGGTTACAGTGGTTCTAGGTACACCTGGAGAAATAATAAAATTTGGAAAAGGTTAGACAGAATGTTAGTTAATCAGAAATCAATCTCTACTTGGCACATTCAGGTTTTTCACATGGTAGAACATGTTCTGACCATGCTCCTCTTCTAATTTCTATCTTAAATAATCAGAACAGAATTTCTCTTTACAACAAAGGAAGCTTTAAGTTTATAAATGCTTGGACTAATTATCCTGAATTTCTTAGTTGTGTCAAGCAGAATTGGGACAAGCATTGCAATGGTGATGCTAATGTAGTCTTATGGTACAAGCTTACGAGATTAAGGAAATGCCTTAAAGCTTGGAATGCTACTACTTTTGGTAACATTTTTAACAAAGTTAAAGATGCTACTATTGAGGTTAATAACTGTGAAATTATTTATCAGCAGGAAAACAACAATGTTCCTAAGGCTAATATTTCTAAAGCTAATAGTATTCTTATTCTTGCTCTCAAAAATGAAGAATGCTATTGGAGGTAAAAGTGTTACAACACTTGGCTAAATGACAGTGATGGTAACTCTAAGCTGTATCACAACTATGTTACCAAAAAGATAAAAAAGAACTATATCAATGGTATCAAAGATGATGGTACTTGGCTTACTGATCAGGATGATATTGCTAGATCTGCTGAGTCTTTTTTCAAGAAGATTCTTTCTAATAACTCTAATGATAGCTACTCTAGCATCCCTAATGACTCTCTTCTTAACAATATCCCTAAGCTTATTTTGGACAGGGACAATGAAACTATTCTCAAGCAAACTAATAAAGATGAAGTCTGGTCTATTGTCAAAGAAATGAAGAATGATAGTGCTCCTGGCACTGATGGGTTCAATTGCTATTTCCTTAAAGTCTGTTGGGAGATTATTAATACTGATCTGTGCAATGCTTTAAATTTCTATCTCAAGGGTAACTGTATTCCCAGTGGTGTCTTTTCCAATAGGATTTGTCTCATCCCTAAAGGCCATTATCCCATATCTTGGAATAATTTTAGGCCCATTAGCCTGTGTACTATTTTTAATAGATTAATCTCTCGTCTTGTTAACAAAAGAATCTCTTGTATCCTTCCTAACATCATATCTAGAGGTCAAAGTTCTTTTGTTAAAGATAGGATTATTCACGACAATATTCTTATCATCAAAGATATGTTACATAACATCAAGAGAATGCCTTCTAAAGGAAATATCATTTTACAGATTGATATGACAAAGGCATTCGACAGAATGTCTCATACCTTTGTCATGAACACTCTAAGATGTTTTGGCTTCTCTGATGAAATTATGACTCTTATTCACAATCTGATTTCTAATGTAATGGTCTCTATATTGATTAATGGTGCTACTATTGGATATTTCTCTCAGAAGAATGAGTTAAGACAAGGATACCATTTGTCTCCTTGTCTTTTCATTCGTGCTGAGGAAGCCTTTTTAAGAGAGCTCTCTAATCTTTATAATATAAACAACAGCATGAAATATCATTTAAAGTCTGGTTTTGTCTTATCTTGTCTAGACTTTGCAGATGATATTGTCATCTTTACAAATAGCTCTCCATCATCAATCAGCTGCCTGGGTCATCTGCTTGAAAAATACCAAAATGAATATGGTCAGTTGATAAACAAAGACAAGACAAAGCTTATTACCTCATCAAGCTGCTCCCATGCTACAACTACTAGGATCAAGTCAGCAACCGGCTTCAACATTGAGCATGTTCCTTTCACTTATTTGGGCATCACTACAGGTGCAAAGAACAAAGGAAAGCATTATCTACCTCTTCTTGCTAAAATTCATAATAAAATTCATGATTGGGACTTGAAAAATCTTTCTTTTGGGGGCAGGCTGTTTCTTATTAAGAATGTTCTTTACCCTATCATTTCATTCTGGATGCAGAACAGCCTGATCCCCAAAAGCATTATTAATAGGCTTGAACTTTGTTTTAACAAGTTCCTTTGGAGATCCAAATACAATGAACCTGCTATTCACTGGTCTACTTGGAACAGCCTTTGTAAGCCTTATGATGAGGGTGGTTTGAACATCAAAAAATTGTTTGACATTCAACTCACCTTCTCTTTCAAGCTTTGGTTCCTCTTTAGAAAAGGAGAGTCCCTTTGGTATGACCTTATGCATAAAATCTATTGCATTAACACCCATCCTGCTAAGACTAAGTATAAGATGACTGACTCTATCATTTGGAAAAGGCTTTACTCTGTTAAAGACCAGGCTGATCAAAATGTCAGTTGGAGACTTGGCAAAGGTGAAATAGATTTTTGGAGAGATTCTTGGCATGGCATGGATCCTATAACTAATGATTATAACTTAAACAATTGGTTTTTTCCTGCCAAGGTGAATTCTTTTTGGAAAGAAAACAATTGGGACACTAACACTCTTGTTTCTTTTCTTTCTCATGAAAGAATCAATCATATTTCTTGTGTTTGAATCATTCATGACCAGGATGATAAAATTGAATGGAAGTTATCCAAAAACAGAGACTTTAATACAAAATCAACTTGCGAAAACATCAGATTCAAAAATACAAAGCTTTCAATTTTTAAAAACATTTGGCACAACTTTATTCCATCAAAACTCTCCTTTCTGACCTGGAAGTTATTAAAAACATTTGCTCCTATCAACCATATTCTCTCCAAAAGGCACTTTGTTTTAGTCTCTAAATGTCAGTTTTTCTTCAACTGTGAAGACAAAAACCATCTATTCGTTAATTGCAGGTTTGCTTGGTCCTTGTGTAACTATTTCGGTACTCTATTTAGAATTCCTGTGAGACGTTATATCTCTCTGAGTCATATACTATACTGTTGGTTTTGGTCCTCTTGCAGTAACTTTCATCTAACTCACATTGTCCCTCAAATCATTTGTTGGACAATGTGGTTGAATAGAAATCACTGCAAGTTCAAAAACACTGTTGATACCTTCTCCACTGCTATTTATCGTATCAAAAAAGTTATTCTTGGTATCGACTCTAAGAACATTCTTAAAGCTAAGCACTGGTCTGGTGTGGTTGACGCATGTGCTGCTTTAGGTTGCCTAACTATTAACAGGGTCAAAACAAAGTACCTGATTTGGCATGCCCCCATTGCTGGGAGACTCAAAATCAACGTAGATGGTGCTAGCAGCTTTGCTGGTGAAGCAACTGGTGGTCTGATAGTCAGAAATAAGATGGGCATCATTATTGCTGGAGCGGGTTTTGTGTTTGGCAAGCTGAGTCCTCTTCAGCCTGAGACTAAAGGGCTTCTGGAGGCTCTGATTTTATGCAAGAGGAACGGCTGGCATGCTGTTGATATCAAGTCGGACTGTTTAACGCTTATCAACAACATGGCCACCGGTAGGTCAACTGGAAATCCGATTGAAACCATTTGTCGAAGCCTTATGCACCCTTCAATGTGCCTTCGTCACATCTCTTGAACTCAAAGTGCTGCTGTAGACTGGATCACGAAGCGGATTCTCCTTGAGCGCTCTAACCGGACTTTTACCAACATCGACACTCCAACTTCGCTTCTGGCGATCATCACTTTGGAAAGTCTTGGTGTAGGCTATATAGATTCGGGTAGCCATACGTAAGCTTGGATTTGTTCGTTTAGAGCTTCACCTATGGTGGCCTTGCCCCTTCACTGAGTTTGAGTTCGAGTCTGGTTGTAATTAGGGTTTCCGATTTGGGAATTTAGGGTTTACTCTTTTAGTCTTTCTAATCGAGTCCCTATTCCTCTAGCTCTTCTTATTGAGGCCCTTTTCTTGTAAAACTTTTCAATTTTAGATATATAGTTTCTATTTTGCCAAAAGAGAGAGTCTATTATTCCTAATTTTTTGCATAAAACATTTAAATTGAAAATAATTGATAAAATAAATAATATTTTAATAAAAAATAGATGTAATTTCTAAATTTTTGAAAACCTAACTATCTCTTTTGTGTTTTTTTTTATCTCTCTCACCCTAACTCAGTTTCCGTATTTTGTATTTTCGGAATAAAAAATAAAACCGGCCACAAGATTTTAGACTACATAAATAAAAAGATAGAAAATTAAAAAATTTAGTTTTATCGAGGGCGATTTGAAGACGAAGTTGAGCGGAAGCCGCATCAAAACGTTGTAGCCAAAACTATCGTAGCTGATTCATCTTTGAGTGAAGAGATATTGCTGGTCCGAGCACTTTGACAACACCTACAAGAGTACGGCACGACCACGACCATTGATGGATGTTCACAGACCAAAATGGTGGAACTACCCGGCTAGAAGCCCCACAAGAGTTGAGCTTTACATTTCTGCGCATAACGAAATTGTGATGCTCACTTCTTCTTCTAGGCTCAAAGTTGGAATTCTGGAAATCAAATTTTCCAGGAAGCACCAATCGAAGACCCTCTGCCGACAAAATCTGACTCTGGTGTATGGCGAGGAGGCTGTAATATGGACTTTAATATGGAAACTGCATCAATCGAAAAACTGGCATAACTAGACAACAAGTGAATGTTAATGTCTGAGGAAGAGCAGCAACAGTGATGAACAGAAGAAACGCAGAAAGAAATGAAGAAGAACCGGGCTTGGTGGCTCTATTTAAACCACAATCAGATTTTATTCCAAGAGGGTGCAACTATATATTCCCTTCTCTCCCGTGCAAATCCACTCTTCGTATAAACGATATCGTGGAGCAAGAAAATGCTAGCATTCGTCCATTCCCAACGTTTTTAGCATAATTCGAGACCGACCAGAGATACAAAGACTACGAGGACGACGTTGAGAACTGGAGATTGTCGCTTCTCTATTAGTTTGCAGGGGAAACTGTTCTGAACAACCTAATATACCAGTTGCACCAAAAGATGGATCTGTCGAATTCAACGAATTGAAAGATGAGAAAGGAAGCTGGATGTAGTTTGATAGAAGAGAGCTGAGCCGAAACAGAACTGCTAAACCTGCCGGCGACGAATCTGGGTGTAGGAGAGGTGCTAGGATTTGAGGATAAATTACAGGTAAAGAACGAAGGTGAGATGGAGGAAGATCCAAATAGTGCATCCTTAGATAGTCTAAACAAAAATGGTAAAGAAGAGATACTGATAAACATTGAATTCCTCAAGAAAGAGAAGATAACGCAAAATGTTTCTATAATAAAAGAAGGGCGCGGTTAAAATGAGACCGGTTTTCTTTATATTGAGACCCCAAAAGTTGATTTTTTTTGAAAACGTGAAATTACCAAAATACCCCCACATATAAAAACCATAATTTTTTCCAACTACCTATTCTCTTCTTTTCCTCCTCTATTTCCTACCACTTCTCTCTCCAAAATTCCAAACAAAAACACAAACTTTAAAGATTTCAAACTCCCACCCAAACATTTAATAAACATTAATTATTAAAAGTTAAACCTCAACTACTCCAAGCATGGATTTAAGCGACTATAATGACGATTGGCGCTGCAACGTTGCTGATTTCCTTTCGGAGGTGGAGGAGCCGCTTACTGACCACATGAAGAGTGTAGCTGAGGTAAAAATTTTGTTTTTTTATGCACATAACATAAATTCGCATTTTCGTGCATTGAAGTGTACACTTCCACGCAAGAACATGCGTGGAAGATGACACATCTTCGCATGAACACGCGAAGATTTTGGCAAATCTTCGCACAATCATGCGAAGATATGCCAGCATCTTCGCGTATTAATGCGAAGATTATGCCAAATCTTCGCATTAACATGCTTAGATTGTGCCAAATCTTCGCATTAACATGCTTAGATTTGGTAAAATCTCCGCATTAACAATCTATGCATTTTAATGCAAAGATGTAACCTGTCTACGTTTTATATGTCCTTTTTGGTTGAATATTGGGTTCGTCTTTATTTTTTGAATTGTAAATACATGTTTGTGTTTATGTAGGAACCGAGGAAAGCACCATGTAACATGGCGGATTATAGTCAAATATTAACGACGGATAATTTCTACACCAAGGCGGAATCGATCGAATGGGTTGATAAAGAGAGCAAGAGTATATGATTTATTGTCGTGGTAGATAAAGATAACGATGGTAGTAAAAACGGTAAAACACCGCGGTTATATTTCAAGTGCGAGAGGCACAGTGTTTACAAGCCGAGGCCGAAACCGGGGATTGTGAAGAAACGACGAGATTGTTCATCCAAAAAATGCGGATGTCCGTTCATGCTTAGGGGAAATCCGGTGTTAGAAGCACCCGGCTATTGGAAATTGGTAGTTATAATTGGAAAACACAACCACCAACCTTTCTTGCATTTGGATGGTCATTCACGGGCCGCGAGGTTAAAAGCGGAAGATGAGGAGTATGTTCGTAAACTCACAACAATCGGTTCTCGGCCAAGAGATATATACCGTGGATTGAAGTTAAGAGATCCGAAAAATGTATCTAGTATGCGTACCATCTACAACATGCGGCACAAGCACCAATTGGTTGATAAAGTGGGCAAATCCCAAATGCAATACTTGTTTGGTAAGTTAAAGGAGCACGAGTACTATGTTTGGGAGCGCACAAACAAAGAAACCGACGAAATCCTAGAATTGTTTTTCGCACATCCCACGAGCATCGATTTGTTGCGCACTTTTCCTCAAGTGCTTATAATGGATAGCACGTACAAGACTACAAGGTATAAATTGCCTTTGCTAGAAATAGTTGGCCAAACTTCGACGAAAAAGACCTTTTGTATAGCTTTTGTTTTTATAAGCTCGGAGAAACAAGAGAACTACACGTGGGCAATGAGCGTTCTAAGGAGAGTGATGGTGAATAACATGTGTGCATTACCAAATATTATCATCACGGATAGGGAGTTGGCTTTAATGAACGCTATCGATGAGGTATTTCCGGATGCAACTCATATGCTATGAACTTGGGCATATAAATAGGAACATTAGCTCATACTCTAAGAAAGTTTTGCCCAAAGCGGACATGGGGGAGGAGTTCTTAGAATTTTATGTCACGGTTCAACATTCGGCGATGATCGAAGAGTATAACAAAAACCTCTCCGACTTGCACCAAGCCTACGCATATTGTCCTAAGGTTCTCGAGTACTTGATGAAACAATGGATAGACCCTTACGGACACAAATTCCTTAATGTCTACACTAACAATATTAAACATTTGGGCAACCACACTAGCAACCGGTGAGTTATATTATCATATATATACATTACTATATTTAATTAGTTGTTAGACTTGTAACAAATTTAAGTTTATGGTTTAGGGCTGAGAGTGCTCACTCTAGTCTAAAACGGACAATCGGCACAAGCCTATGCATGTTTGAGCAATTTTGGGATAAAGTTCATGCGTTGCTTCACATTCAACACTCTACCATCTTTGAAACGTTTGAACGAAGTTTGTTTCGTCCTAGAAAAGCATCTAGGGGAGCTATCTTTCGCGACATCAAAGGTAAACTTTCATGTACGACCATTCAAATATTAGAGGAAACTATTAGAAAGGCCGGGGATTTGTGGTTCACTCCCGCAAAGTGTGGTTGTGTAATTAGGACAACACACAATTTGCCTTGTGCGTGCGAGTGTGATATGATCGCGAAAAAAGGTAGGTCGATTCAAAAGAGTGAATGTGATGTTTATTGTAGTACTTTACCGATCAAGCCTAAGGAAAACGTTGGTACCAAAGATGAGCTTACAAGAAAGCTATCCTTAATTGATAGTACCATACGCGGTTACGGTCCACAAGTGCAAGATCACATAATAAATAGGATGATGCAAATCCTAGATCTCGCTAGAAGCCATGTTTTGGAACCTAAGGAACCGGTTTTCACGAAAGGTTGGAAAAAAGCCGGTGTCGAAAAGTCAACTAAGCGGAACCCATGCGAGTGGGAATACGATAGTTTAGGCGCTAGTACTCCGGGGACGATAGGTAGCACGGCCGCGTCGGCGGTTAAGGCATTTTTAGTACGCAAATCCAAGTCCAAAGCTAAAGCTCCACCGAAAAAGGAGAAAGCGACTCGATCTAGAAAATCGAATAAAGAAAAAGGATTGAGCACCTACGAGAGTTGTTTTCCCGAGTACTTGCACAACTACATAAGTAGCGTTGAAGACGTTGCTACGGATGGTAATTGCGGATTTAGGGCAGTAGCTTTGACGATTAAAGACAATGCGGACGCATGAGAGGCAGTGAGAAGGGATTTGATGTATGAACTTTCAAGTCAACGTGATCTTTGGGAAAGGGTTTTTGATGGTGCACAACATGTTGACAATCTATTGCGGAGATTGGATTGTTTCAAAATGTACGAGAGTGGAACTAGGCACTGGATGACATTACCCGACTTTGGGTTGGTGATAGCCACCCGGTATCAATGTATAGTATACCATGTCCCTCTCCAACTATCATACACGTATCTTCCTTTGCGTGGTGTGCCTCCAAGATCAAGTCCTATTGTCGAAGTTGGAATTGGTTTCGTACACGGTAATCATTTTGTGAAAGTAAGTAAACTAGTACATTCTTGATACTTAGTTTTTATTTTATCAAAAAATCCGCTACGTATTTAGTGTTTCTATATAATTGAAATTTTCAGATTGTATTAGACGGACCGTTGCCGGATATATACCCAACGTGGTTTGCGTTCCGCACTTGCGCTGAAGTGACAAATTGGGCCATACCAATAGGCGAACGTCTCAACAAGTATCATCAAATTAAACCAGCACAACCTCCAACATTACACGATGGGGATGATGACTTCTACGATTTGACCGGGGATGCATAATGCGATGTTGTATTTTTATATTTTGTGTTACTTGTTTTCTTTTTTAAACCTTTCGAAACACATATCGCTACCTCCGACTACTATTAGTTGATGTTAATTACGAATTTTATTTATTTTTTATGTGTATTTCGTTTTATCATAAGTATGTTTTGAAGATGTGCAAAATTATTTATGTTTTTTGATTTAACGTTTTTTTTTTCAAAATTTTTTGAGTCAAATAAAGGCCTTAATAGGTACCCATTTGCCATGAATTTTGCTTGAAGGCCATTTTTTGGATTTTCGACCTCAAATATTGTTAAAACTGTGTTTTAAGGACTATGCGTGGATTTGTACATGCACACGTTCTCTAGTGCCAAAAAAGGTTATGTTTAAAAAAAAAGGGTTTTAGGTCATCTATGATTTTCGTTTTCACAATTTTATAGTTATCAATGGTCTTAAAACACAATTTTAACAACATTTGAGGTCGAAGATTCCCAAAAAAAAATAGCCTTGAAGCAAAATTCATGGCAAATGGGTACCTATTAAGGCCTTTATTTGACTCAAATTTGTTTTGGGACTTCCACACAAACTCAAGCCGTAAGGGCTAACCAATCAAAAACTAAAACAACAAATACGAGCATTGGTCGTTTAAACAAAAACAAACTCAACATTAACTTATGCAAAAAAAAAACATGAAATCGAGAAATCATATACTGCCAAAAAATATTAGAGGTCTCGTTATAGCGAGACTCCTAATAATAGAAGTTTGGCTATAATGAGACCCCTACTGTTGCCCACACACCAAAATTGACTCGTCCCCTATAAAATATGACATACAATCAAGAAATCATAATACACTTGCCAAACATTTAGCATTCAACATAAATATAAAACTCGTTAACGTTTACAGATGGAGTTTACGACGGACGAAGACTACCACATGCTTCAAGCTGTGAAGATTTCCCGCCAGATACTGGGGGAAGATACCAGCGACCAGTTTTTCGAGCGTGTCATATGTACGATGTACATAGGATACGGCCGTTTAGGTACAAGAGGTATCGTTGTGCGTACTCGTGAGCAGATCAAATGCAGATATATTTTTTGCGAGCCAATACAGCATTTGTGCTTCTTGCCATCGTTAATTAAGCAAGAAGCAGCTACCGTTTGGAACCTGAGCTCGATAGACTACATCACGAGGGATATGGTAGCATTTCGGGAGGATAAGATTATTGCAAGGGGGGGAGTTGATGATGTTGAATACAAACTTCGATAAGAATAATCCTTCCACTAACGTTATTTCAAGTTTTTATTTTCGTATCGGTTGTTATTTTAACTTGTGATTTTTCTTTTCCAGTTTTTTTTTGAAGTTTTAATTTCGTCAGTTGTTGTTATTTGAACTTGTGATTGAATGAATGTAAACTTTGGATGTTTTATGTTTGGATGTTCATCTTAAAAACAATAACTGCTAAAACTTCAAAATATGTCGATTGCATAAAAACATTACAATTTAATCAAAAGCATTGCATAATTAGAAATACAAAAGCAAATAACTGAAAACAAATGATAGATAAGCTAACCATGAGTTCGCATTTCACACTTAGTTTTATGGAGTCGGGTAGTTCATTCCATACTCGTCTGAATCACTACTTCCGTCGGGAGTTGAGTAAGTTTCGACGGCGCTGGCTATTGCGTCGGCTATTTCTTGCTCTATTTGCTGCGTCGCATGTGACACCATCTCCTGCGTAATTGTACCTTGGGATCCCATGTTGAATACTTCTCGGACGTTGGTTTGGACTTCGGTTGCCAGTGACTCAATCTGTATAGTCACTGTTTTAAGATAAGCTAGCCTATCGAACACTTCTTCGCGTCCGCGTGGTCGGGGCATTAAGCATCCTGGACACGATGCCTCCCTACCGTGGTTGAAGAACATTCTGCACAAAACCGCATCGATGAAACCAGGAATCTCCTCATGCATCGTACCTCTGACGAAGTCAAATTCTACTAGGAGGTTTGTATCTTCGTACACGTTCCACCCTGAATCACCCATTGTTGTAACTTAAGATGTTTTGTTTTATAGTAAGATTCTAGTATTTATATATTTGAAGTCGGTGTGCCAATTCTTAAATAATTCGCGGGAAATATGTTATTTCTTCCCGCGTAAAATAATTAGCGGGAAACAGGGTTTTTCTTCCCGCTCGACAATGCTCGTGGATGTTTGGGCGGGAAAGTTTTAAAGGCGGGTGTTTTTGGCGACAATTTTTGCAGGTATCTCGTTATAGCGAGACGTCTAATCATGGAATTTACGCTATAATGAGACCCCTATTATTGCCCTGCTACATTTGAGTACTGATGTAAATATTAGGTGTCGCACAATCATTCGTCAACATGTGATTGAATGAATGTAAACTTTGGGATGTTTTATGTTTGGATGTTCATCTTAAAAACAATGACACCTAAAACTCCTTAATCACCCATTGTTATAACTTATAACAATGGTCCATTTGTTTTTGAGGCGGGAAACATTCGATCTATTTGTTTTTTCCCGCGGGGTGGTTAAGGGTCTATTTTGTTATTCAAAACACATAAATACAATATTATAATATCAAACACGAAGGAAAAAGTATCCGAAACAGAAAATGATACATTGGACACATAAAAATGGGAACAAAATAAAATGGGCATTCAAATAAGAAACACTAGTACATGGTAAATGTAAAATACAACAAGTTCACACATTAACTTAAACAAACAGTACAGAAACTCCGAGATGAAAACAATTAAAAACATAACGTAATGCCAATTAGTCGAAGTCATATCCCAAGTTATCGTCAGAGTCAGTCCCCTCTTCCCTTTCAGTAATCCTATTCTGAAGATACATTACCATATCCCTAGTGATGTAGTCTACCACCGTCATGTTCTATACGGCGGCTGCTTCTTGCTTAATTTTAAATGGTAGAAACAACAAACGATCTATTGGTTTGCAAAAAATGTACCTTCGCTTGATTTGTTCACGGTTACGCACAACAAAACCTTCCGTTCCTAAACGGCCGTAGTTATAGTACATCTTACACAAGACTAGGTCGAAAAACGCATCACCACTATCTTCACCCAACTCACGCAGGGCAAGTTTCACTGCCTCAAGCAAATGGTAGTCTTCTTGAGGGGTAAACTCCATTATTGCACTGTTTATGTTTGAAGAGTGCCAAGCATCCAGTTATATGCTCGTTGATGTTTGAGCGGGAAATGCATTAAATGCGGGTGTTTTTTGCGGCAATTTTTGTAGGTGTCTCGTTATAGCGAGACACCTGATAATGGAAGTTACACTATAATGAAACCCCTATTATTGCACTACAACGTTTGTGTACTTTTGTTAATATTAAGTGTCACACAATCATTCGTCAACATGGATTACGTTATCCTTATCTTACAAGTGTTTATACTTGATACAAAAAGTGGTACAAACTGACGTTTTATAGGCAGTAACAATTATAGCAAATATATCAATTGCAAAAAATGTGTCCATAGACTGAGTTGGAAGATCAATATCTGATAATGGCATCAACTGAAGTTGGTGACCTTAACATGATAGAGGGGGGTAATAAGTATTGGTGGGCATTGCTATGAAAGATGTGCTACCTATATGGAAGAGATGGTGTTCAGCCGCCAAGAATTTCTAGGTGTGTTGATGAGGTGAAAGCTAGGTGGTCCAGCATAGTCACATTCCTTCAACAACTAGTTTCTGGCCTCACCGAATTGGAACGTCGTGTTGCGTGTAACCGGTTCAACTGTCAAGTCACGGATTTTTTAACAGAGGACCAGCTGGATTCGGTCTGCGCTGATATTATTGACATCCGCCTAGAGGAAATGCGTGACTAACAAGAATGCCAGAGATCTGTGGAGTTTATGTTTTACAATGAGTTTTACGTTATGTTTGATATTTTCGTTTGAGTTTATGTTTAAGTGTCTGATTCGTTTTATGTATGAGTTTGTGTTGTTATTCGTGTTTACAAAAATGTTGGGGTTATGTTGCATTTGTTTTGCATTATGATGCTTATTTTAAAGTTGGAGTTTGAACAAACATTTGACAGTTATATCACTAAAATGTAACAAACTAATGTAACACATAATTAAACAACGACCTAATACCATATCACAAAAATTAAACCGGTCAAAATTAAACAACACATATAAAGTCAACACAAAAGACATACAAGATAATCAATCTCCGTACTCGTGAGCTATACGGTATATCTCCTCCAAAGGGTCCACACTAATGCCGGGGTGGCTACGGTCGTACGCCTGTATATCCAGTATGCGCGAAGTCAGCTCGTGCAGTATGGTGGCATGTTTGTGTGGTAAAGGGTTCACCCCTATCTCTGCATCATCTCGGTGAGCCTCTGGATAAGATATGATGTACCACAAGTTCTTCGTAACCCATGAAGAGTAGATCAAAGCGGTACCATCCTCCTGACCAGGAATAAACTCTGCACCCTTCAGACTCGGGTAAATACAGTGTGACTCCCAGTTGTCCCAAGTGAATGCATCCCAGAGGTAGAGGATATTCGCACGACGAACCCTACTAGAACCGGTAAGAATAGGACGCACTGAACCAGTAACCTGTATTTAAAAAAAAAATTCTAAACTTTGTAGGACAGATGCGCAATACAAACAATATTAATATTTCGAGTAGCAAAATATTACCTGCTGGATGCGACCCAACTGTCTAGCCACCCGGAGCGGATAGTACGCCTTGACAATGTCTGACGCCTTCAGTGTCGCGTCTATCCAAGCTATAGCAGCGTGACCTCGAGCATCCCGCATGGTCGTATACGGCATGAATGATACCTACAAAATATTAACAAACCATTTAGCATTAGCAACTTATATTATATATATACAATAATTGAAATGAAACTGATTATAACTTACATCGTGCTCGGTGAAGGTAGCTAGGTGATCTCGAACACCGTCTCGAGCCTCCTGGCTTTGTCGAAACTTCGGAGGTGCATGCAGGCACAAAGTAGGATCCACGATACTATACCTCGGGTACTGATGAACTGAAAACGACGGGAAATGGTCGTAAATCCACGTCTCTAACAAGGCCAAAAATCCAAAAAATACCTGAAGTAACGTGTAGGCAACATTTTCCTAACTGGTAGTAGAGTTGCGCGAGTATCATCTGTCCCCAGTTATACCTCCCCGAGCTACTGTAATCATCTATGAACTGTAAGTAGTCGAGGCTAATGTTGTTGCCCGACTTGTTGGCCAAAATGGTACAGCCAAAGAAGTGCAACAAGTATCCCCTGGTAGCTCGGCGGGCATCCGCATCAGTGATATCATCGTCGTACTACTGATCAGTGCAGAATCTCCTCTTCAGCTACGCAAGGCTAACATGCCTCTTCCCACCACCCTTGTTCTCCTTAATCTCCGCCTCAAGCTCCCTAACGCTGCACCCAAGTAAGTGAGCGTATGCCGCAGTACGCTCATCAGCAGTAGGGTACTCGTATATCTCACAGTTGACACCCACAACTGAGAGCCCTGTGATCATATGGACATCATCCAGGGTGACGGTCATCTCCCCGTAAGAGAAATGGAACGTGTTCGTCTCGGGATGCCATCTCTCCAAAAATGCCTCAATCAAATGGACATTAGTAGACCACTTACCCAAGGCGTCAACAATGGGCCCGAAACACGTGGTCATAACCTGCTCACGTATCCGTTTCTGGCGGACTCTCAAGTCCCAGGCACGGTGAGTATGGTACATGGCATAACAGCGCAACTGTACCCGGGGCTGCATTAAAAACATACAATATATATATACATATATGCAATCTAACATTTAAGATAAACCAATAACCAACATGTTCAATATATATCCAGTATAACAACTAAGATAAACCAATAACCAATAATTTAAATCACACGTATAACATATAAGATACACCTATAACGAATAAATCAAATAATGAATAAAACATCTAAGATAAACCAATAACGAATAAATTTAATAACATATAAATTCATTCTAACCTAAACTAATAAATTTTATAAGAAATAAAATTTATAACACAAACCAATAACAAATCCTATGTAGTAGACAATGTTAAAACCAAACGGATAACCAATCGAATGCAATAGACAATAAATAAACCTATAACTGTAGCACATACCAAATTGCCTCTAATAATAATAACTTTAAAAAGTAAATTAAAACTAAAAAACTTACATCGCCTTTGAAGACGCTATAAGCCTCACGCTCTTTGTAGGCATGGAAAGTAGAGAATAGGTCTACGACGTGAGAATTATATCTACGAAAGCGCTGGTCCGTAGATAAGCGATGCTGGACAGGGTGGTCGGCGACCTATAAGGTCCCTCTAACACGGACGCGGACGCTCCGAGACGTCTCACAACGTGCGAGCTCCTCCGTCTCGTGAGCCGAATCATAATCTGTATCAGTAACGGGAGGACGTGGACGCGGAGGCATCCTACACAAGACAAAAATGAGTAATTAGACGAATTGGAAATAAAAAAAATGTAAAAGGGATATGAAATTGTGGATTTGGAAAATCCACGCAATTTAATGCGTTAGGAATTCCAAATCCACGATTCGTAGATTTGGAAAATCCACGCAAAAAATTGTGTGGATTTTCCAAATCCACGAATCGTGGATTTGACATTTCCACGCATGTTCTTGTGTGGAAATGCCCAGCAGCCGAAATTTTAACCCTCGATCCTAAATCTGCCCAAATCAACCCCAAATCCCAAAACAAACACCCCTAAATGATCATAATCTCATAACTAACAACATACATGCAATTAAAATCGAACAAAACAACTCCAAATACATAAAATTCGATTTTTCTACCCGAATGTTAAAACTCTAAATATCTCTAAAAAAACCATGGAAAATGAAAGAAAATTGCATCAACAAGTATAGAATGCTTACTTTAACAGCTTCCTGGCATTGGATTTGAAAAAAAAGCGCTTAAAAAAACGTGGGTTTTAGGAGGCTAGAGAGAGTTAGGGTTTCGAAGAGGAGAAAGAGGAACACATTTTGCGTTTTTGGTATTTATATGAATGGAAATTTTGTAAATAATGGGGGTCTCATTATAGCCAAGCCGGGTCTCACTATAATCAGGTCTCACTATAAAGAAAACGGGTCTCATTTTAGCCTAGCCCATAAAAAAATGATCCAATTATCTTAGTCTGTTGCACGTTTGAAATAATATTTTATTAGTAACTTCAAATATTAGGCGTAATTAACTATAATTATATTTTATGTGCTTTATTAGTATCTAGATATTATATATGAAATATAACCTTATCAATAATTTTTTTGAATATTTTTAATTATATTTTTTAACTTTTTTGTATTTAAAATGTCTTGATCAATATTTTTTTGTTTATCTATATATGATATCTAGACTAAGAGGTTCCTTCATATTGAGTATGGGTACCGCATATTCCCCTACTGTATATAAGTATGAACAATCCAATCTGAGTACTAGTATAATATTGTCCACCTTAGGCCCAAAAGTCCGCATAGATTAGTTTTTGATCCACTTCCAAAAGGCCTCATTCTAGTGAGATATATTATTAGTTAGATACCATTGATAATTCGATGTTTAACCAATGTAAGATGTGAAAATTTGGCCGCACCCTAACAAATCATCCTCTCGAATAAAATAGAACTTTAGTTTCTCTCAATTGGCTTCCATATGCTCACTCCAATTAGGTTGTAGCAGGATTCACTACTTAATTCATAGAGCTTTACGAAATCTATATGCTCACTCTCATTATACCATACCACATGTTCTTTACCGTTGCTTTAATCAAATCACATCGTCTCGATACACTCCAATCAAGTTACACCCTTTGACGAGCCTTAAATACTCCAAGAAAGCTCATACAATTGATTTATAAATTATATCAATAACCTTGAGCATGGCTGTTGGTTCATCGTGTTTGATATCTAAGAATTTTACCGACGTTGCATTCCGTATGGGCCTGGAGATCTATCGCATATTCCACCTCTGTACATAAGTTAGACTAATATAATCTCCACACTAGTATAATATTGCATACTTTGGGCCTGAAGCCCTGCATGTATTTGATTTTGGTCCACTTCTAAAAGGCCTCATACTAATTAAGATACGTTCTAATTTTTATATTGTTCATCATTTCCATGTTTAACCGATGTGGTAGTGTGACTATTGGGATACCAATTTATTATCAATAATTCTACAATATATCACTAATAGCTCAAAACATAAAAAACTAAATAATACGAAAGAAAATAACACATGCTTCTAACATGATTCGACAAATGTATACATTCACGGACGCCGCCGTAGAAAAGAGTTTCACTATGATACAAAAGGGTTACGAATTTTCAGATTTCCTTTTGTGTAGTCTTAATAATCTGTCTATAGAGAATAAATAGAACTACTAGATAATGGACTCATATATACAAGACTATAAACTTTAATGCACGCTATAGATTAATACAAGATTGTATCAGCAAACACAAGGTGCATTGTCAATAACACAAGACTATACCAGCAAACACAATATTCGTTCTCAACATTATTCGACTCATCCTTAACAAATCTTTCCCTTGCGACAAGTATGATTTCTTCACTATCAACAAATAAACTTCTCTTCTTCTGATTTACCAAATTCCCTTCAGGGATTCACTTGATGTTGCTAACACTAATCCAGTTTAGCCATTCTTTAAATTTTCGAAATGATACTGAATTGGTGATTATATGAGTTGGATTATCGTCTGCAAACAATTTATTTACATCAAAAATTCTTTTTAATATTATGTGATGAGTAAAATAATATTTTACATCTATGTTTTGTGTATTCTCATTGTATATATGATTCTATGTAAGGTGTATAACACAATGATTGTCACAAAATACTTTTGTAGTAGTCATATTCATGCCCAAATCGGCCACCGAAACTTGCAACCATATTTCCTCTTTAATTTCTTATGTTACCGCCATGTAATCTGACTCTGTTGTATAAAAAACTACAGTAGGTCACAATTATACTTTCCAACTGATCACACTCTCATGTAGAGTAAATATTTAACCTACCAAAGATCTCATTTTATCTATATCACCTGTAAAATCAAAATCAACAAAACCAACCACTGATCTTTCCATATCGTTCAGTGATCCATCAAAATTAGAATTCCTGGAAATTAAGCCAACATTCAGAGTTTTCTGAAGATACCGAAGTATCTATTTCACTGCATGCTAGTGTTCTTTCTCTAGGTATCCCATTTTATTTCTTATTAAACTAACCGTATGTAAAATATTAGGACGTGTGCATACCATAACATACATGATATTACCAACCGGTATTGAATATGAAACCTTTGATATTTATTCAAACTTAGCATCGTCTTTGGCGAATCCCGCCACAAACAAATTGAAATGAGTAGCAAACGAGATGCTAACAGCCTTAGTATCAAACATGTTGAATAATTCTAACACTTTCTTAATGTAGTTTTGTTGAGACAAGTGTAATGATCCTACACTTATGTTCTTGATAATCTTCATCCCAAGTAGTTTATTTACCCTACCCAAATCCTTCATCTCAAACTTGGCACTAAATTGCTTCTTTATTTGCACAATGATTGATATATTACAAGCAGCAATAAGCATTTCATCTACATATAACAACATGTAAACATAAAAATCATCTGACATCTTTTAATGATACAAACAACTGTCATATGGACTCGTCGTGAACCTTTTTTAGACCATGAATGTATCAAAACATTTGTATAATTACCTAGGTGACTATTTCAAACCACACAATGACTTTTTCAACAAAAAAACCTTATCCTCCATATTAGGTTCGATAAATCCATGTAGTTGTCTCATGTAGATTCGTTCATTTCATTCACCATGTAAAAACACAGTTTTCCTATTCAAATTCTCAAGATCTCATTGTTAGAAAAATACTATGGCTAACAACACTCGAACCAAACTATGATTTACCACTAGAGAAAATACTTTATTGAAGTCGATTCTTTCCCTTTGAGTAAAACCCTTATTGACCAATCTTTCCTTGAATCGAGGTGTCTCAACTTTTGGATTTTCATCATTTTTCTTGAATATCCATTTGAAGTTTACTACGATTTTTCCTTTAGGCAAGTTAACAAAATTCCATGTTTAGTTCTCATAAAGAGATTCAATCTCTTCCCCAATAACACTGATCCACTAATCGTATTATGAAATCGCCATAACTTCTCTATAACTATCTCCTGTATCTCAACTTCTTTCGCATATGAAAAGGATATGAAATTAGATTTCCATATATTTTTAGTGGTCTAATCTCTATTCTTATCTGACCAATGTTAGGATATAAGGTTGTTGTGCTGGTTCAGGTGCATAAACATCAGTATCATTTGATGTTGATGTTAAACCTCCTGATTCCCGATCCACCTCAGAATCATTCAAATTATTGGACCTACTAATAACTGATTCTACTTCAAACTCAACTTGTTTACTCACAACCGATCCTGATTCAACCATTTACCTTACCTTTTTCTGACTATCTAACAAAACAGACTCATTTAAAGTTACTTCACTACTGATGAGAGAACATGGATACTTTAGAGAGGTACAACAACCTATATCCCTTCACTAAGTAGCATATCTTATATATATGCACTTATTTTCCCTCAACTAAAGTTTACCATCTCTCATATGAGCGTACGCAGGACAATCGAACAACCTAAACTATTTATAATCATCCGATGATTCAGACTATATCTTAAAATAAGTTTTACAATCAATAATTATAAATGGAGATTAATTCACCAAGTAACACGATGTACTGAAGCTTCATCATTTCATACACTAGAATTTGAGAGCATGCTTCATATTTTGGCAGAAAATATTATGTTCATTATTTTTGTGAACCCATTCTGGTATGGTCTTTTAGAACAACTGCCATAACCCAATATTCTCTCAGCTTCACAGAACTTGTTAAACTCGCGACTATACAATTCAAACCCAATATATGTGCTAAGATGGTTGATCTTTCTTCCCGTCTACGTTTTAGTCATCATCTTCCATTTTTAAAAGATTGAATAAGCCTCATCTTGGGTTTTTTGAAAATAAACCCATACAATCCTTGTATAATCATCGATCAAAATCATGTAGTATATGACTCCACTCTTTTATGAAATTCTATTTATATCTTAACGATTTTATTGAATGTAATTCACTATGTTTTTAGTCTTTCTTATAGTCGACTTGCTAAATTTGACTTTAGTTTGTTTACCAAACACTAAGTATTTATAAAATCTCAAAGTATCTTACTTTATAAATTTTCAAAAAATCGCTCTTTCCCAAAATAACTAATCATATTTCACTCATGTGACCGAGGCATTAATACGACAACTAATTTAGATCCATCAAAATTTGGTTATTAATCCTTAATGATGATACTATAGAGTTACCCACAACAACACTCCACTAGAGAATAACAAAACCCCTTCTCCAAACTACATACACATCGTTGAGCCATTTGTCACTTTCATTACACCATTTTCTGCATGATACTTGTAATTCTGAGAGTCTAGTGTCTCAAGCGATATCATGTTTCAATTCAACAAATATGTATCAAGCGAACATACCTGCATGTCACGATTCTAACAACCTCACCAAACATTCTGCTAATGACATTCATGATTATTCCCTAAATAATAGTTCCCTACATTTTCTTATAAGTATAAATCCGTTTCTTGAACTAATACATGTGGTACATAGCGCCAGTATCAAGTACCCAAGAGTTTTGCCTACGATCTGAACTCATAAACACACATCTCTTCTATCACTTGTTTTACTATCATCAAAATATTTCACACTTTCTGATAGGTTTGTAACATCTTTCGTTTTGATTTCTCTTGTTACTTTTTGCAGTTTCAGAATGATATCGCTTATAATGACCATTCTCACCGTATTCATAATAGTTTGATTACTTGGCTCTTAATTTGGACCTCCAGTTCTTCTTCTTCCATGTGCGGGAAACATGTTTCTCATCACTAATATGGTGAATGGCGTTATCATTTACACTTATTAGAGTCAAACATAACAATAGTCTTATTATCCACAACCTTGTATAACCCTTATAGCACCAATAAATATTTCAAGCTTAATCTTCCATAATGCAAAACTGGATCACCCATCAAATATTTTGATTTGTTATTTTGTGTATGTATACACCACTGTAAACCCTAATTTCGAAAACATAATTCCACAACCCCAAGGCTCTAATAATATTTTTGGAAATATGGATACTACATGTTACGTTTTTATGTATAAGTAAAAACAGTCCAATTTGAGTACTAGTTTGATATTTTCTATTTTAGACGCAAAATCCCACATGAATTTGTTTTTAATTCACTTCCAAAAGATATAATTCTAGTTAGTTTAATGGTCACTTTTTTTCGAGCGGCGATTTTACTACCAAGTTTGGGACCTAGTGTTTCGTTCTCTTTACGCAAAACTTTGGTCGAAGTTTTGAGAATTATTTCTGGCGATGACAGACTCGCTTTCGATGAATCTACCATATTTTTGTGGTACGATTTGTCGTGTATAGTGGATGATTCAAATACGACAATAGAGAAATTACATTTGGAAGGTGGACGACCACTCGTATTTAGTTTAACTAAAGGCTCTAAAAAGGGAAGTTGTTTATGGATGGACGATCGCATAATATTTCTTATAAACATGCTTTATGCATGCTTCATCATTGGAGTCCATGACACAGAGTATTAGTTTATCAAGTTTTGCTTTCAATTGCTTGATCATCGTAAGATCAATACAAACAAGAATGTCTAAACTCTTCTAATGATCGTGAAATAAATGTAAAGGCACCTCTAAGTCGATGCGAACAAGGTATATTGTGTGTAGTTCGTATTGTACAACCGCAAGACTTGCAGATATCTTTGGAGCAATAATAGTTCGTTTAAAAATAGCCTCACAGCTAGTAGCAAATCACATGACAGGTGTATCAAAGGCTACGAAAGATCAGTTAATTTTGTATTTACGTGAGCTTTGAAATTTGACTCTTTTGTTTGAAAAGTGATTGTAGAGCATATTAACCGATGAGATAATAGAGTTGGTGATTCTTTAGCAACAATTGGTTATACATAAAAATATTCATGGATACTATTACAAGTGATTTTTTCGATTTTGACACGATTAGAACAATGTAAATATGTTGAGGAATTATTTGTCACTCCAGACATGATTCGAGGTGATTAGAGGTCTGATATCTTTAATTTTTTTACTAAAGGCTATGTTACCTCAAGATGCGTAGTTGACTAAAAAGTTAAGATTTAAGATCCATTTTTATGTTGTATTGGATGAAGTGTTATACAAAAAATATTTAAGTAGAGCATTGATGCGTTGTTTGGGAAGGAAAGAATCTCAAGAGATTTTAACTGAGCTGCATGATGGTGAAGGTTAAGCTCACTGTGGTTTCAAGTCTGACGCGTCTGGTTTTATTGGCAGGTTATTATTGATACTTGTTAACATGTTTCCAATTCTATTCACAAAGCGGTAGTACCGCTTACTTTCATATCTGAAGCTATTCCTTTAAATAGATGGTGAATTATTTTGTAGGACCATTTTCTATGTTTTCTGAAGGGAGTTAGATGATTATAGTAGCGGTAGCTTACTTTTTGAAATGGGCTAAAAACATAAGAAAAAAAAGATACTTATGGAATATTAAAATTCAATACATTCTTTGTCAAAAGGTTGACTGCCTAATTTATTGATAATATAAATTGATCTAAACACCCGTTGGAAATTGTTTGGTTACTCGTAGATGTAGTTCAACTCATCGAAAGATGAGCAAAAAAAGAAAAAACGAGTACTAAGGCATTATGGGCTTTTGTCGTGATCAAATAGGGAGGATCATTTTTGTCGTGATCAAAATGATGAATCAAGATCTTCTTTATTTGGACCGTTGTGATGGTTTAGATTTTACTCGAGACTTTCTAGTTTTTGTGAAGGACATAAGATAATTTATCAATGACCAATACTATGTTAGTTAATTTAAATTTACATATTGATTTATGGGGTGAAACTATTTTGACTGTATGTCCTATTTGTAACCGTATTTCTTTAAGAAAACCGAAATATCTGTATAATGAATTTTGGAAAGGTATATAACCAAACATAAACTATTTCAAAATATGGGGATGCTTAGCATTTCATAAACACACGACAATAAAAAATATACTTAGGTCCTAAATATATAACATATTTGTTCATTAGTTATGCGACCAATAATAAAGCTTATAGGTTATTAGATTTGGAATCTAATGTGGTATTTGATCAAGAGAAACAAAGTTCTTTGAATCCAAATTATGTGATGTTAATAGGATACCAACCACTAACGAGGAAAATACTTTTGAAAAAGAACCTTTGGTTGATGAGCACACGGGAACCTCGTAGGATCTGATAAGATAGACTCTCAAAGTATTTATTTCTTTTTAGTAGAATGAATTTGTGAAGAAATCGCTCAAACAAAATTGATAGTGCTTAATCATATAAGGAAGCAATAACATCCCGAGATTCTGCATTTGGGCAATATGCGATAAATGATGGATTCAATAATATCAAATCACACTTCAAAGTTAGTGGACTTAGGCTAAAAATCACCAGTACCCTCCATGTTTCACCCGTGTGTCAAACTATTCATCCATCTTCACTTTTATCTTCTACTCATCCTCTATATTTCATGAATTTGTATGATTAGTCCCTCCACACATGTGATGCATGAAAATATGACATGTGTTACTCCAAATATCCAAAAAATTTCTCATTACTGGTCCGTCAAAATTCTGTCCAAATATGCCCCTCCCTAAGCCTAGTCAGCAGTCAAATCCGCTGTCACTTAGTTTTACCATTTAACATAATTTTTTACCGTTTACCATTCGATTTTGTTTTTTTTACCCTAATTTAGTTTGTATTTTGGACTGGACCTTGATTAAACTATAAACCCATAACCCTACTTCTATCCAATAACCCAACTTACCCAGCGACCCACTTACCCAACCCAAAAAATGAAATACTCAATTCCCAATTAGGAGATTTGAAACCCTAATTCCATCAATTCATTTCTTCTTCTCGTTAACTGTCTCTTTATACTCTCTACTAAATCCCAAAGTACCAAACCCTTCTTCTTCCCCACTAGTTTCTCCATTAAAACCATTGTTGTACAAAGTCACACAATTTGCTTCCGTTCCATTCTTACATGTCTATTCTGTCTTACTAAAATCTATGTTTCAATATTTGTTTTTGTTTATATACTTCCACATAAATATAATGACATTAACCGCCTTACATCATGTGTTTAAAACATCTTCTCATGTTTCAGAATACCATAACAATAGTTCAACTAACAATTAGGACCTAACCAGTCAGTGTTTCAAACAATACTCTATTTTTGGTGTTGGAATACATTTTGATGGAAAACGAGTAAGGAAGAATAAAGGTGTATGAAGAAGGTTTTCGTAATTTGGGATTTAGTAGAGAGTATATAGAAATCGTAGACATGATGAAGAAATGAATTGATGGAATTAAGGTTTGAAATCCTCTAATTGGGGATTGAGTTTTTGATTTTTAGGTTCGGTTAAATTAATCGATAAGTGGGTTTTTGGTTGAATTAATAGATAAGTTAGGTTGTTGGGTAGAAGTGAGTATGCGTTTATAGTTTAACCCGGGTCTGCCCAAAATAGTAACTTAATTAGGGTAAAAAAATAACGTGGAATGGTAGATTGGTAAAGGAATTGCGGTAAATGGCAAAACTAGGTGGCAGCTCACTGAACTCGTGACTAGGCTTAGAGAGGGGTATATTTGGAAAGAATTATGATGGACCAATAACGAGACAAAATTTGGATCTTTGGTGTGCCACGTGTCAGATTCTCATGTTTCACATGTTTGGAGCAATTAATCATACAAATGTTTCTGAAACATTAAGGATGAGTGGGAGACAAAAGTGAAGATGGACGACTAGTTTGATACATGAGTGAAACATGAGGGACCAATGGTGATTTTTAGTTGTCGATTTACCTTCACCTTCAAGGCCAATTGGTTAGAAGGGGATGTTTAGAAAGAAGTGAGACACAAATAGAACCATTGAAGCTTTCGAACAAGATTAGTAATAAAAGGTTTACGATAAAAAGAGAGAATATATTATTTTGAAACTTATGCTCCAGCAACTAGGACAACAAGCATTAGGATACTTTCTGCAATTGGATTGGTATAAAATTAAAATGCACCAAATTGATGTCAAATGATGTTCCTAAATGGAGACCTCGATGATAAGGTTTATATAAAATAACCTAAGGAGTTTTTACTTCTAAGGAATAACTTTGAAGTATGTAGGCTTGTTAAGTTATTATACCGTCTTAAACAAGTACCTAAAAATGGAATGAAAATCTTGACAATGTTATTGTATCCGATGCGTTCAGACTTAATATGACAGAAAAATACTTATATAGTAAAGTTCATAGTGATTTAATAGCCATTGTGTCTACATGTTGATAATTTCATCATATTAAGAAATGATATAAAAGACGTTAATAAAACAAATAGGTTTTTATCGTCTAATTTTAAGATGAATGATCTTAATGAAGTAGATATTATTTTGGGAATTAAGGTATTGAAAATAATAGGGGTTATGCCTTCAGTCAATCACAATATGTCGAGAAGGTACGTGATAAGTTTCAATATCTAAAATTCAAAGAAGTACAAACAGCATTTGATCCTAGTTTAAAACTTGGAAAAAATAAAGGAATAAATGTGACTCAACTAGATTAAGCTAGTGCTACAGGAAACTTAACGTATACAGATTTATGCACTAGAGCATATATATATATATATATATATATATATATATATATATATATATATATATATATATATTACAGTGGATAAATTAAGTCAATTTATGAGTAATCCAAGTATATAACATTGGAATACAACTGGAAGGGTCTTGGGTACTTGAAAAAGACAAAAGACATGTGTCACCACCATTCTAATTTTCCCGGGGTGCTTGAAGAATACAGAGATGAAATTTTGGATCACTACTCCAATGATAACAAAGAGAGTACTAGATCGGCGTTCACATTTTCAAATGGTGTTGTTTCGTGGGGATCTAAGAAACAAACATGTATTTCTTACTCGACTATGGAATGCGAGTTGATAGCATTGGCCGCAACGGGTAAGGAAGATGAATGGATAAGAGATCGTTTGTTCCAAATACCATTCACTTTAATGGGGAATATATAAATATATAAAGATTAAAATATTCAAACAACATTAGTTACAGCATACAATAGAATCTATAGTGGAACGTCTACATGTATAAGTCAAAGACATTAATATGTTAGAGGCTTTGAATATTAATTCGTCCATGGACTATTGATTTTGTGAGAGGTAGTCCATGGACTATCCAGTTTGGATAAAGTTACTCCCGCAAATCTTTTGATTAATATTAAGCTTCCACGTGGCACCATATTTGATAGAAACTTCTATAATTAATGGTCCCTAAACTTTAACATTGACTACATTTAAATTTCGACATAAAGTCGAGGGACCATTAGTGATAAAAGTTACTGTTAAGTATGGTGCCACATGACAGTTTTATGTTAATCAACAAAGGATGGGTACTAACTTTATCTAAACTGGATAGTCATGAGACTTCCAACGGACTTTTGAAAGTCTAGGGACTATTTGTCACTAAAATACATAGTCCAAGGACGAACTACTTTTTAAAGCATATGTTACACAACTAATTCAAAATGAATTTATATCGGTCACATACGTACGTTATAGTGAGAACTTAACGGATCTTTTTACAACATCATTAGTTTGAGAGTGGGTGAAGTGTACATCTATAAAGATAAGACTATGATTCTTGAAATAATTATTCTGCAAATGGTAACAACCCAACTCAAAAATAAAAAAACCTAAATATCGAATTTAAAATAGGTAATGAAAAGTTATTTTGTGAAAGGTTCCACATATAAATAAATTCGAGTTCCATTTATAATGAATTTGAAAAATATTGGTCGTTGGTATGTAAGTGTGATATGTGTTTCAAAAGGTAACGAAAACACTATAAAAATTATAGCAACTGTAATCTAGTGGTGGTTTCGCGTCTTATGAGAGAGTGAATTATTCTAAACTATTATTCTTGAAATGGATAAATCACATGGCCAAAATAGTGCTAAAGTAAATTGTGGAGGAATATTTTATAAAGAAAATTGAATGTGTAACATCTTCGGTAAGGTCACATTTGAAAAGTCGTTTGACGTAATGTTTTTGTATTTACACTGCGGTAAAGTTTAAATTGATGTTTTTATTGTATTTTATGCGCAAGATTTATCTCAAAAGAGAGATAATAGAGAGAATATTGAATAAAGTGGGAGATTTTTGGAAATTATTGATTAAATGTAGATGACAGAAGTTGAGTTCAGATCATCAAAATATGAGAGACAAACAATGACAACGAGTATGAAGAAGTTAGGGCCTTTACTATGATCAAAATTATTAAAATCAACATGATGAAGGATTTTAATAATGTTTCCTGGCATCTCATCCTACACATCTTGGTGACCTTGAATATTTCGGAATACATGATTCATTAGGTTATTCAAAGTATTTCTATCCCTTTCTCAACTGTTAATATTAACGATGTCATCTCAGACAAGGTGATCCCTTGTCCTCCTTCTTATTTGTCTTGGTCATGCAAGTTTTATCTGATACCCTCGAGGATAAAAGTATTTATACTAATTTCAAATTTCACTGAAACTATCAGAATCTTAAGATTGGGAACCTCTGCTTCGCGAACGACTTGATTTTCTGTCATTGTGATATTAATTCCCTCAATCTTATCAAGGATGGTATTAATGATTTTTTTGTCCTCTCGGGTCTGGAAGTTCTTCGTAAAAAAACCATATCCTCATATCAAGGGTTAAGCCAACCCTTTCAATGGATCTGATAAACAACATTGCAATCTTGGGTCCCTCCCGGTTAAGTCTTTTGGTGTCCCTCTACTCAAGGGTCGACTCTCTCATAACGACTGTCGACCCCTTCTAGAAATAATCATTATCTGTATGTGCCTTTGGACATTCAAGAACCTCTTTTATGATGGTAGGATTCAGCTTATTAAATCTATGCTTTTTCCGGGGCAGATTTATTGGTATTCGATCTTCATGGTCACACCATGAGATGAAGGATAGTGGGGCTAAAGTGGCATGGTCTACTTTGACCTTGCCCTTGTTAGAGTGCAACTTTGAGATTCTAAAGCTAAAAACCTGGAATCAGGCGGTCATCCTCAAACATTTTTAGTCTATATTTAGTAAACACGAAACTAAATATGGTGTGACTCGGTATACTAAAGAAAGATTAAAGACAAAAACTTATAATCTTTAAATATTGACCCTTTTCCCTCTTGAACTTAGTCGAAAACTCTAAATCTTAGACCTCTTTCTAGCAATCTATATAGGGTTGCAACTGGTAACGGGGATACGACTACCCTATGGTTTTATCTTGATTTTGGGTCTCCAATTCAATCATGTTAAAAGCCACTTCTTCTGTTAAAAGGTTAATCTCATCCTCTATAATGAGCTAATCGATATCTTATGATACAATGAAGGAAAAATTCTTTTGAAATATTTGGGAGTTCGCCTTCTCAGATGACTATTCTCCCTTACCGATTCCCATCCTCTTGTTCATAATATTACCTCGAGTATTGGCTTGTGGACCTCTAAGATAATCTCCTATCTGGGTCGGCTCTAGCTAGTTAAATTTGTCCGGTTTTGCGAGAAAACTATATTCATCTTTAATTTTCATTCTTCATTGTTTCCTATGGTCAGACCATGTGATGAAGATCTCAGATGCCAATGTGGTGTGGTCTAATGTTACCACTCCCACGATAGAGAGTGGCTTTGAGATTCTTGACCTAAAAAACTCGAATAAGACAGATGTCTTTTAACATTTGTGGTCTCTAGTTAGTAATAACCATAATTCAATCTGGTGCGATTAGATCAAATTCGAATAAAAAAAATAAAAAAATAATAATTTATGGGCTTTAGATATAGGTTCCTCGCCTTCTTGGACTTTGAGGCAAATTTTACGCCTAAGAGCTATTATTAGTAATTTTTAGAGGATAACTATTAGTAACGTGGCTGATACCTCTTTCTGGTATGATCATGGGCTCCTTTCCACCTCTCTTGTAACCCATTATAGGGAAACATCATTAGAGATTCTAGGCTCGGTAAGAACCTTAAGGTCTTCGACATCCTTCAAGATAAACTTTAAAATTATCGATCTTAAATTAAATTTGCGCAAGCTAGGAATCACAACGATCTTCAAGAGATGAGTAATTTCATATTGTCTCTTCATCCTTCACATATCTATTTCAATAATGTGCACTATTGGACCACCTAGAGTGTAAATACGATATTCACTATCACAAACAACTACAATGTCATTTGTACGTACACTCGTTGTGTCAAGTGAGTCGGGTTAGTATGACACAATTATAAAATTCTTTGTCACTCTGTCATCATTTAGCTAGTGATCCAATGCAAGTTGTCTACTAGAGATAAGCTTATAAAATTAGGTTTAACTACTTTTTCAAATTGTGTCTTGTGCAATTTGTCCCATAAAACCATCAATCTAATCCTTTATTACTGTAGTTTGACTCCGAGCGTTTGGAAATTCACAGCTCTAAACTCGAATTCACTCTTAATGATCTAAAATGGCACTATTGGATCAATGAGGCATTCAAAATCACCGACGTTCGTGCTTTGACGCGGTTATATACCACGTTTGGTGGGAGAGGAATGCAAGAATTTTTTTTAACCTCCTATCCAAGCCTCTACACTTTTGTAATATATCTCTATGATTTTCGATTTGAGATTTATTTGTCCTTGCATTTATCATTTCCCCCGCATGATGGATGCCATCGTTGGTCATTCTTCTTAATGCTTGGGCTGAATATCTTAATCTATGTTTTCTCTTATTGTATCCTAGTGTGCCCATCGATATTAGTTACTATTATATATCACTTCTACTTCATAAGCCTTTCATGCATTTTCTCATTAATGACACATATATTTGTAAAACTCTTTTTAAATACTTCATAAGCCTCTCATGCATTTTCTCGTGGTATGACACATATATTTGTAAAACACTTTTTTATTTAATTTAATATTTTTTAAATATTCGCTGATATTACATACGACAATTATATACTTTTAATATTTTATTATAAAAAACTATTTTTTTTTAATTTCAATCATAACATATTAATTGGATATAACGTTTGAAGTTAAAATATAGATACGTTAAGTAAAATGTGTTTGGCACGAAACATATATTAAAAAATACATAGAAAATTGTTAAAATAATAAGTAAAATAATACAAATTTAGTAACGCCGATAATATTAATGGAATTTTCACGCAAATTTTTTTTAAATAAACAACTTTAAACGTATAGTTTTTCGACTACCAAATTCAAATTTAGTGGCATATAGTTTTTGGACGGTTAGAAATTTGTTGGTAGTTTTTGGACTATCGAGTTTGGATAAAATTAATCCCTATGTATGTGAATATCTTTATTGATAATGGATAATCCAAATGACGGTTTATTGCTCCAAACTCATAATCATTGGAGAAAAGTACTAGTAAATACCCACTCAACTATGTAATTACCCGTTAGTACCCAAATTTTGGATAGTGTCACTTAGTATCTCCCCTTAAATTTTGGACAAAAATTACCCCGACTATATATACCCATTTTTCATATGAAACCCATTTCCCCCTTTCTCAACACCCTAAACCAACTCAAACACGTCTAATTTTTTAGAAACCACCAGAAAACCGTTCGACTTCCTAGATACTCTCTCTCGAACCAGAAACCCTTCCAACATTCAACAAATAAAATCAGTCGTTCTTCTAACCTTCACCGGATTTCGACCGGTGGCCGTCTTGTAGTCCGTCAAGCGAGTAACCATCATATGTTCGACAAGTTGCCGTCAAGTGGTCGCCGAGCGGTGAAACAACAGGGTGTCTTACAGTAACCAGGTACAATATTCTCGTGGGAAATCTAGTTTTTTCGTTTTTGATGACTTCGAACCACTTGTTTCTGTTATTTGACGATCGATGTTGCTTATTTCTATTGAAATCAAGTATTTAGTGATTGCAGTTGGTATGTTAGTTTCTGGGTTTATCGTCGAAGCTAGTGGATTTTAGGTTGCATGTAATGTTAATACTTTCCTGAGAGTTGTGATGTATGTTAGATGTGCATTAGGTAGTTGTTTGTTGATTTTGGTGTTCTTTCGATATTTCCCATATCCTTGCAACGTGCATGTAAAAAATAGAACAGTTCACAGCCTGTACATGAGCGTTGTAGAACAATTCGTATCTTCATCACCTAGGAATGCAAACAATTTGCAGCTTAATCGTTGTTTATAGTTCAAAGTAATTTACATCTTGATTAAATTTATATACCATACAATTTGTAGCTTATATTTGCAAACAATTCCAAGGCTATCCCGCGAGTTGTTTGCAAATACAGGCTGCTATAGTTATAGACAATTTGCAGCCTGTCATACGAGTTGTTTGTAACTACAAGCTGATAGAGTCCCTTTGTCGGAACAATTCGCATGCAGATGATGATTTGTGTTTGTGCAGTAAGTATGAGAACAAAACCAAGCTATTACAGATCAGAATTACCGAGCCTTCTCAAAATGTTGAAAGAGCACCGTATTACTCGTGCCTACATCGAAGCTGCAAGAAACACACCATTCTACACGCTTTTGAAAACGGCGTTCGACCTCCAGAATGTGCAGAGCAGCCGAAGAATAAGTTCTATTCAAACATTCAGTGGGTTGTGGAGAGGTTCTCCGTTGATAAAGATGTCTTCCGACTTGGGTCAAAGTTGGTGAAGCTAACGACGGATGATGTAAAGTTTATATTCGGGTTGCAGCACGGGACAGAGGAAATGTCGTCAACAAAATTCAGAGAATTCTACAACATATACGTAAACGGCGAGGAGAATGAATCAAAGATGATGAAGAAATACTTGATGGGTAAAACGTCGTGGAAGATAACACCGACGAATACTAAAACCATCACGAATACCATTTTAAAGGTACTTGTAAATGAACTTCATCTTATAAGCAGGATGTCAAACTTTACTAACATAGCATGTTGTCATGGGTTTTATAGGTAGGTATAGCAAGAGCCATCATCGAAAGGGGGGGGGGGAGAATGAGTTGGAAGATGTTGCACAGTAGTTGATATTGTTTTTGTGCTCAACCCTATTTTACTCCGTATTCGGAGATGTAATGGGTTGGACTGTGCTATATTTTGTTGAAGACCTCAGCAGAATAAACGATTACGACTGGTCCAGATCAATAACGTACAAACTTCTCCAGTCTATCAGTAGTTGCTTACCTATAAAAAAACCTGATAGAATCGTCGGCTGCGTCGCCCTTCTAATTGTAAGATTGATTTATTCAGTCTAAATATTAGTTTTATACGGATCATCTTGATGATAATACTTGTCCCGATTCATCCCTTCATCATGGAGCACTCAACAATCAGGCTAGAGGTCGTAAATCCAACCTTGATTCCAAGGTTTTTCAAATGGTGGGGATTGGACTGCCTAGCATCGACTGTGTCGCTGCTTTTAAGACTACTTCTGCTCTAAGATAATGAGGTATTAAACATATAGTACAATCGACAACCATCAACCATTAGATGTGCAGACAATTCTTTTCTGTTAGAGTACCAAACAACTCTCAGTATATCCGGAGAGTTGTTCGATATTCTATTAAGTTGGGATACCAAATAATTCGCAACCTATCCTGAGTTTTGTTTGATAATCTATTAAATTAAGTTATCAACTAATTCGTATCTTATCATTTGCAAACAATGCTCAGGAAAACCTGAGAGATGTTAGCAACCCAATAGATGATAGAGTTGAAAACAATTCGTAGGGTATCTTGAGAGTTGTTTGGAACTCCAAACTCGTAGAGTTCCAAATACATCTCATGGTATCATGCGAATTGTTTGAAGAAACAGTCGGGCTATAACCTGATATTTTCCAAACAAACTGTGTGCAGCTATTTACTTTCGTGTTCCTCCCTTCATAGGTTTTGGAAAGTCCACTATGTCTTACTGAGGCTGAAAGCAAAGCATTCAGAGGAGCAGTAGGTAGTGGAGATGCAGATCCTGAGCCGATTTCACACGAAGAAAGACCAAAGAAAAGGAAGAAAAGTGAAGCCTCCAAAACAAGAAAACATACATCACATAAATGGAAAGAATCCAAGCAGGTGAAAGTAGTCAGACCCCAACCACAAACGATCCCCCGGCTAGTGATCCTACCAACGCCAATCGGGACATCCCAGCAGGAGGCCGAGGACAAGGGCACCACTAGTATGAGTGACACGATCAGTAATTTTGTCCTCAAAGGCAGAGGGGCTACTCCAAAGAAGTCTGGAATTGAAGGTACATCGAAGTGTTTGAAGATGTATACCGATAAGAACAAGTAGCAGCGCAAGATAGAGAAACAGGCGAAAGAAGTAAGCATAAAATTGAGCTTTACGAAAACGTAGATTTAATCGCTTTAATCAACATGAAATATGTTATAATACATCTGCTATTACTTTTTCATCTGGAAGAATTAAAATTGAAGATAGGGGAGATTGAAGCAGAACAACTCCACAATGCTCTCTCTCAACCAATTTGCCAGATTGGAAAACCTGCAAAGGAAAAAGGGACTTGGACTACTAACACTGTCATTAGAAACGGCGTCTACTGAATTACGGGCATTTGTGCCAGCTAATATTTAGGATAATGACCCGAATCAGGAGAGGAAAATGCAGGATGCTGAAAAGTATGATGGAGTACTTACGGACGAGAAGGATGATGATGAGAACCATTCACCCGTACCGGTACCATCTGTTGTACGCGAAAATGACGAGACAAATAATTGTCCTGCGGAAATTCTCAGGATATTATGAGACTTGTTCTATATTCTATTGATTTGGGTATCACACAGATTACATGGTAGCATGCGATTTGTTTGATATTTTGATCTCAAACAACTCTCAGGTTAGCATGCGATTTGTTTGATATTCCGATCTCAAACAACTCTCAGGTTATCATGCGACTTGTTTGTAACTCAGATTGCAGTATGCTTAACCCCTTCACCTTTTTATTTTGAATTTTGTATGAAACAGCAGGCCGACAGACAACACCCACAAGAAGAACAAGAAAATCAAGGTGAACAACAACAACACCCACAAGAAGAACAAGAACAACAAAATCAAAAATAACAACAACAACAACATATAGCCTTGGCAAAGGGAGAAAGGCTAACACAAGACGTAGCTCCGGAAGAGTCAGAATCTGTCAATCCCTGTAAGAAACTGGAACTACTTAGCTAAGGAGACGCACCGTTAGAAGACCAAAATCGAGACAGCGTTGTACCTCAAAAACTAACAATATCCTACGCAAAGTCAGAATTGCTAAACCAATGTGAAATTGTAGTACCAGTACTGAATCAACGCAAAAAATAGAAGGCCAAGCTCCATAGTCGACGATAACACAGTATGTTTACCTGATACATCTATTGATGGTATTTACACTTAAGTTTCACAGACAGTTTGAAATGAAATTGATAATTTTGAGTTTGATGATGTAATACAACAACATTTGGAGAATATGTTGGAGGATGACATAAATAATTTTTGCCGACATGATCCAGAGATTATGCCGAAGAAGTAAGGAATTGGTTGTTGCTGACCATGTGGTAAGGGCTATCTCAAATGATTTCGCAAGATATCATGAGACTTGTGTGGATGTATATTACGAGTTATAGACAAATATCAGGATATCCTGAGAATTGTTCAACATTCTATTTTATTGGAAATTGAAAAATTCGCATGTTATCCTGAGAGTTGTTTGGTATTCTATTTAATTGGAAAGTCGAACAGTTCCCAAGTTTTCCTCATAGTTTTTTGGTATTATATTTAATTATAACTCAAACAATTCGCATGTTATATTGCGAATTGTTTGGGGAAGTTAATATTACGATACCTGACACACTCTCTTTTTATTTTTTTTTATTTTATAAGTTCAAGTCAAGTAAAAAGAAAGAGGAGCCTAATTTTAATATAGTGACACCAACACAGCATTCAAAGGCGGAGGAAGAGGAAGAGATAATTATAACAGAACGTCCAACGCCACAAGTAACTCTCACCGACTGGCGAAAGAGAACACAAACAACTGGTCGTATCGATGTCGGTGAATACCACAAAATACAGATAATTAAAGCCAGTGAAGACTCTATCAATCCAGTAGTATGGAATATACTATCGTCCAAGTTTTCCTACAAAATTAGTATGCAAATGATTGATATGCTGATGCTACCCTTTGAACTGGAGTTGGATGTAAAGGTATCCAATTTTTAACCAATTCTCATGAATGTTTCAAATAAATCTCGTATATTTGATGTAAATAAACAACTCGTTGCATAGGTTGTGGACGCTTGGATTCGAAAGATGCTCGAAAAAGTAAATTAGAAAGTTCCATGCAAAACTGTTCAATGAATGATATATGATTGCGTACTGATTTCGGGTATGACTACGGTACGTTTATCTATAAACTATAAAAAATTCGCATGTTCTCATTGTAATGTACTCTTTCTTGAATGCATCATCAAATGGAAATGGGAGCCAAAATATAAAATTTAGTCGATGATGTTTTTAGCAAAGTGGATGGAAACTACAACCTCATCCTCAATCCAATATGCAGCAAGAAGCAGGACCAAGTCAACCATTGGACGTTTCTCGTCATTGATATGGAATGCCAGGAAGGCAACAAACTACAAGCCCCTGCTGCCTAAACTCAAAGCACGGTACTACACAACAAAGACACCGACACACATGGTAAAACTCCTAACTCATACAATTATTGTTAAACACATTTTAAAAACTATGCTCTGGATATCATGCAAATTGAGCCGAAATCAGTTGTCTTTAAATGCAAACAAATTTCAGGGTTTCCTGAGATATGTTTGCAGCTAAAAGTCTTGAGATTTGTTTGAAAATGTAATACGTTGGAGTTCCATACAATTCGCAACATATCCTAAGAGTTGTTCGCAACACTTTTGGATTGGTTTGCCAAACCATTCCCAATATAGGTTGTGAATTGTTTGACATCCACAGTATAAGTATTTGTGCTCATTTCTGACACGAATTATTATAACTAGATTAATTATTTACTCGATAAAGAATACATACCTACTATAAACACAGGGTGGAAGGTGAGAAATAACAGAAAAATTACACAACAAAAACAAGGCACCCTTGAGTGTGGTATTTTCTTCTGTCAATACGCTAGAGATATTATCCAACGAGGATATGTGCAGGAGACTTACCATAAAGATATGGTAAAAGACTTTAGAGCGAAAACATTTTATTTTTTCCTAAATGATGGTGACACCAACTCGTACTAGTAGTAATCTTTTTCTGTATAACATTGTGATTTTTTTGTGTACATATATTCCTTGTAATTTTTTGGTGTGTATAAAGTTTTTTTGTTTGAGAAATATGGAATGTATGAAATTTTCGAACTGACATTAAGGAACAGTGGGTATTTGGACAATTCGCATCATTCCCTGATATATACCGAAAACAAAATTCTCACTAAAGAATTCATATCTTATCGTGATATAGGCTGAGAAAACTACCACTAAAACAAATATAGGCTGAGAAAACTACCACTAAAAAAATATAGGCTGAGAAAACTAACACTAAAACAGTTCACATCTTATCCTAATATAATTAAATAATTCAAAATCATCGTTGAAGAATACAAACAGGCTATGGCGTCTGCCTTGGTAAACGTTAAGTGCATTGAGCACACAAAAATCCATGTAATCACCACAACCCATTAATTGTTGATTGGACAAAAAGGCTATGTAATGATTAATGTAGCCGCACCAACTCATAAACTCATACTCACTTCATGTCTAGGAATAACTCTAGTAACCAGAGACAAATTTAAAAACAAATTTATATTTTTAAACACTTTTTACATCTTCAATTTCCAATCATCATGTCAACTTCCACCTCCTCTGGTTCTTTAGGTGACTCCTGGTCTTTTGTAACCCCCAACATAAGCTCAGACTTAATTACTCCGGTGGCACCACCAAACAGCCCAAACTCTGTTATGGAGTTTGATATGGAGGATTACTTTTTTGCTGACTCTGAACAAGTTGAAGTGGTTCCCCTGTTTGCTGCAACTCAGCCAGCAGAGGTTCCAAACAGGAAAAGAAAGAGGGAGGACGATGCTGGTCCATTGAGGACCAAATATATAAGTATAACGGACGTAGATAACAAGGAGGAATAGCACAATAGAAAAGCTGATGATCACAATGAAGAGGAGAAGGAAGGTGAAGAATCCTCTAGTGATGACTGATAGTGTCTACTTCTGGTTTTTTTTGGAATACAACTAACAAACACTAAAGGTTGTAGTGATTGTTTGAAACTTGTTAGTGCATGAAGCCTGTAATCCTTTTTTTGTAATCCATTTTTTGTATAAACCGTTAATCATATGTGAATGTGTGAATGTGTGAACGTGAAACAATGCAAACAATTCGCACCCTATTAGTAGTGGCAAACAACTTTCAGGAGATCATGCGCGTTATTTGCAAATATTAGCGAAGATGCAAAAAATTAGCATCCTGTTGAAGTTGCAAACAACTCGCATGAAAACCTGAGATGTTCTTTGCAATATTATTCCTACAGATAGTGAAGATGCACACAATTGGCATCCTATTGGAAGTTATAAATAACTCTCGGGGAATCCCGAGAATTGTTTTCAAGATTATATCCAGGAAATGGAGATGCACACAATTCACATTATGTTGGATTTTCAAACAACTCTTAGGAAAACCTGAGATGTCGTTTGCAATATTATACCCAGATAGTGGGGATGTAAACAATTCCCATTCTATTGGGAGTTGCAAACAAATCTCAGGACGACATGCGAGTTGGTTACAATATTATACCCAAATATTGTATGCAAATCTATTAAATGGAAAAGCGAACAATTTACAACTCCATATGATTGCATCAACTCTGAGGAATCCCTGGGAGATGTTTGCAATATGATATCTATATATTACACACAATTATCAATAGTGAATTGGAATTGCATGCAACTCGTGATGTTTCATGTGAATTGTGTGAAACTTTGTTCCTTGAAGTTAATTGGGAAAATAGCTATATTGACCAAAGATATAGCATCTCATTATTGTAATACAAACAAAACAAATGTGTCTAAATGAACAAACAACTGTAAAAATGTTTAGTTTATTGTCCACAATAATAACAATATTAAAAATCAATGTGGCTAACGAGAATTGTCCATAATAAGAATTGTCTTTAAACTTGAACATAACAAGTCCCCCTGTTGTGGCCTGATTTCGAACAACGACCACACCTCAATTGCTTGGTTGAGGTTTCTTCTCTAGAGGGGAGTCACTTTTTCTTAGGTTTTCTGGAGCATCTTTTAACGTTCGGAGGGAGAATTTCAACAAACGAATAATCGTTAGCGCTGGACCCTTCCTCGAAATCGGTTATAACTGGTATGCTGAAAAAGTAACTTTCAATGTAATTCTTAACCGTAGATAAGGGCTCTACTATAGTAAAGGAAACTTTCCCTGAAACACTCTTATTGCCATGATCCGCGAGAACATTTAAAATTCAACAGATTAACAACAGCCGCAGGATTTGAAAACACTTCGAACATGGCGATAGACGACTTACGTACTACCCAAGTTCCTGACATGTCAACATTCTGCTTTAGCTTCTTCTCATACTTGGGGACCAAATTAGTACTCCAGCTTAACCTCTCTTCATATCTCTCCTGAAACTTGAGTAATAAGCAAGACTCTACTCCAGTCAATAAACTCAACAACGAGTAGACCGTAATATGTTTTGATCTGATTGTTAAAAGATTCTACCGCAGTAGAAGCCATAGATCCGTATCGTTTCCTTTTAACATAAGCCTGCGCATACTTATCTGGGGGTAAATTAGCAAGAAAATCACTCATTATTTCACCGCCTTCACAAAGAAAATTTGTTAGTATAATCTTAAAAATCACTCAGCCTAATTCCACCACACTTCCAAATTTACCCACCACTTCAGCCGTTACTCCTGTGAATCCTACAATAGTTCTATCAGATCGTTGAATAACAGGCGGGTCAACAATCTTCATGTAAGTACTCACAAACAAAATATTAGCAGAACTTCCTGTATCAATTAATACCCTATGCACATGATCACCACCTATCCCTATTGCAATTATTATCGCATCTTCATGTGGGCCTGCCACATTTCTCATATTATCATCCTCAAAGTAAATTATTGGAGAGGGGGTTCGATAATGATGTGCTAAGGCATTCACCTCTAACTGAGTAGTTAAACTGACTATGTGTCTTTTCCTGGAACTGTTCGAATTTCCTACCACAGTATCACCCCTAAAAATTGTTAAGGATTCAAAATAAGCACATCAATCACTAACCTTTTTTCTTGGAACGACTTTCTGTACCATGCTAATATCATTTCTACCATGTTTTGGATCTTAATACGCAGTCACAATATCAAAAGAGTCAATTTTCTCAGAAATAATCAATGGAGTTTCCTCTTCTTTTGACTTCTCTTTAACTATCAAATTTTTACTAGAATTATTCTTTACAAAATCTGTCAGCTTACCATTTTCAATTGATACCTGAATCTCTTTCTTCAAAGCAACACATTCATTTGTGTCATAGATAATATCTTCATGATACTTGCAAAACCTACTGTTTCTATTTTCGCTCGTAGTTTGAATTGGTAAAGGCTTTCGAAATTGTACATAACCACATATTTTATCAAATATAGTTTCCACACACTCACTTAGTTATGCAAAGTAATCTGGTCGAATCCACTTGTTAGATATGGGCCTTCTCACTTGCTGTGTAATATATGTCTGTTGATTTACCTGGGGCCTCAGAGGTTACATACTCACTGCTTTAGGTTGTGCATTAATTCGTGGAGGTTGAGTAGTAGCAAGAGATCTTTAAAACTGATTATGTTCTAATTGATCACTAGATCCTATTTTCGAAGTTTGATTTCTTCCACCAACATCCTCTTTTCAACATGATAAAAAAGAGCTCCAAATGTCATTGTGTGACTTTCACCCACTGTGGCTTTCAAAACTTCGAGGAGAAGCCTTAATCGATATGCTGCCAAAACCACAGAATCTTTACAATATTCCATATCAGTCTTTGCCTTAACAAAACAGTTGGTATAATTTTTAAAACTTTCCCCAACCTTATGTCTACAATATATTATAGTATCTCCATTTGCACGAAATTTTTAACTTCCCACAATATGTTAACGGAAAGCATTCCAAAACTTATCAAAATTCTTGATATAACCCTGCGGTAATCGATTATACCATTTCGAAACGACCCCCTTAAAAGTCTGAGAGAAATCCTTGCACAATAATTTATCATCATCATCGAAATTAATTATAAAAATTTTAAATTGTTCAATGTGATTATTAGGATCTTGAGTCCCATCGAATTTCTCCAACTTAGAAATATCGAAATGCTTCAGAAGATTGCCAGAAAGTATTTCTGCAGACAAAGGAGAAGACCTCCAATTATGTCCCGCTCTGTGAACATTAGTTCTTGGGCCCTCGTGAGCCATTGTATCAATACCTTCCTCAGAAGGAACCGTGTATTGGTTATTTACACGATACTGAAAATTCTGACTTCTTGACTGATTTAGTACATTCGCACTGTCTTTCTTAATTTACTTCTCGGAAATCTGGTATTTCCACTTTAACTCATTATAACGATGATTTGATCGATGTTCCTTTTTATACCTCTTCGAATATTTTTTTCTAGCATCTTTCTTTCTAAGATATTCTCTTTCCGATGATGATTTACTAGAGTCATAGATTGAACAATCACTTGAATCAGATGATTCATACATGTACCTTGGGTTAAACTTCTTCCTCGGAGAATTACGATGCTGTATTCGATACCTGTCCTTCTTACTAATCCGATGATAGTGATCAAGCTCATTTTTCTTAGTCTCATCTTTCTCAGTCTCATTTTCTCTTCGGACTTTAGATCGAATTTTTCTAGCAGCAATCGTTCCATCTTTCTCAGAATTTAACCTTACAATTTCTTCCAACAATTCATTTGTACGAGCCACCAATATAGACTCCTTTAAAATTTCACCAGCGTGCTGATCATCATGTTGTTGATGGATTTCCATATTATCTTCTGCTGGGTTTTCCTCGAATTCTTTTCCAATTTCCAAATCGTTACCCATGCTTAAATCTCCTTGGACTTCAATTATGCTTTTTTTATAAGATTGGTTTTGGAAGATGATTCATAGTTCAAAATTGTTCCCACAAACGGCGCCAATGATCGTTCAAGAAATCTTTGGAGGAAGTTTTTAGGTAAAACAATATTTAGAGGACTAAAGTGTTGTTCAGATTACTTAGATAATTATTTAGAGAGAGAAATACATGTTTTTAGAGAGAGAAAGTCAATGGAATAATCGCTCAATCATTTATCAATCACTCATTTCCTAGAAAGAGATGGTCTATTTATAGTACAAATAGTAGGCCCCATAAGTCTAACGATTTAATAATTGTGGTCCTATCTTCAAGTCTATTTTTGGCTATACATTAGTCATTTTTCTTTACATAATTGACATTTTCTCATAAGAAACTTTCTTATTAATAAAACACCCCTATCTTTCTTAGACATTTAATCTTCCTTTATCAAAGTTCTCTTTGAAATCTCTGTGTAACTTATCTTACTCCTCTTGCATAAAAAACCTTTCATAGTTTTCATCATTCGTGTGAGGTATGCAGAGATATTTGTTTATAACGACTCACTCATTTTCAAGATTGTGATCTATCTGCATCCCAGAATCATGTTTTGGATGGTTCTAAAAGGGAAATTTTTCTTGTTAAGTTTATGATTTTGTTATCCAGGTACCTTTAAGTGAATCTCCCACTGTGGGTTATTTTATAAAGTAAGAAGAAATAATTAATTTTTTAATGGAAAGTAGAGGATAATTGATCCTCTTCAATTAATATTAAGAAAGAGAGGCTGATTTAGTATTAAATGATTTATCCTTATTAATGGTTTCTCAAAAAATATTTATAGGCTAAGATTTAGCCTAGTGGGTGTATCTGGCCGAACTATGCTTATTGATCAAGCCCATAGGTCAATACCCACTAAGCCCAATAACATAATAAAAAAAATTACAAAAATAGTATTTAAATAATATTTAACTATTTTAAATAATAAATAAATATTATTCTAAGTCTAATTTTACACTTTGAATATTTACGTCATCGTAAAATAGCCCCTTTAATTCTTTTAAAGACATCTGGGTGGGTTAACTAATAAATTATTCGAGTAAGAGTTGTCTATCTCTCTGGATATAGCTCTTCGGTGTTTTGCTTAAACTTATTTAGAAAAATAATATGATTTCATCTGACGGCTGTTAACCGGACGCATTATGTGATACATGTCATTACTTCATTAGATATATAATCTTGTTGTACCATAGATGATGCATAAAACAGTTGAAAACGATTCAATTCCCTTATGGATTAAAGCTGTTAGTAATGTTCCACTTCTATAAAAGTGAAACTAACGGTCTTCTACAGTCCCTTATTTAAGCTCCCCTTAATTTTTTAAGTAAGTAATTGTGTGAGAGAGAAAAATTAGTTTATAAAGAGAGAAGTTGTGCATCATTATTAGTTATCAAGTTAATTCCCAGTTATATTTTCCTTTCCTTAATTAAATCCGATATGCTCTTGGATTTTCAAAAGGTATTCTTTATGTTAGTCATTAGTCTTTGGGGATATGGTTCCAGAAAGTTTGTGGCCCAATGATACGCCTACAGTTGATTAGTTGGGTATAACTATGGATTTGTTTGGTGATGGCTCAGAGGAAAGTGATATGGTTCCAGAAAGTTTTAGTCCTTAGTTCATGTAAGAAATGTTCGTAATTGATCGGATTTTATCAACTCCTTGGTTTATCAAAGGAAATTTGTAATACTTACTAACATTGTTTTGTAAGTCCTTGGTGTAACTTAAAGTATTTTGTGCCCTCATCGGTTAATGAAAATTATACTTGATTTCGATTATTTCCATTAATTTCAATTATTCAAAGATAATCCATTCGAAGGCATATAAAAGAAACACTTTGATCATTAGAAGGTAATCTATTCAAAGACATATAAAATGAATACTTTGACCATTTGAAGGTAATCCATTTGAAGGTGTATAAAAAATCACTTTAACCATTCGAAGGTAATCCATTAGAAAGCATATAAAACAAACAGTTTGACCATTCGAAGGTAATCCATTTGAAGGCATATAAAACAAACACTTTGATCTTTCGAAGGAAAACCATTCGAAGGTCTATACTAATCCATTCAAAGACATATAAAAACTATCACTTTAGCCATTGAAAGGTAATCCATTCAATGAGATAAAAACAATCACTTTAACCATTTGAAAGAAATTCATTTGAAGGTATATAAAAATAATCGAAGGATGCAGAACAACATAAGAATTGTTTAAGGGAAATATGATAGATTATAAATGTTTGGACACCTCATTAGAACCTCCTCAAACCACAAGGGTAGGATAATGTGTCCCCAAATATTTACATGCATATAAAAATATTATTAAAAACACATATTATACAACTATTCAACATAAATCCTTAAGTGTTCAATATTCTATGGGTACCTTAGAAACTTGCCTTTTTTATCAATCAGTCGATAGGTTTCATGAATGATCATTTCACTCACATTATATGGCCCTTCCCAATTTGGGTCTAGCTTTCCAAGATTTTTGTCTTTGGTATGTAAAAATACCTTCTTAAATACATTGTCTCCCATTTTGAATTCTTTTTAAACCTTGATAATGAAAAGTTCTTAAGTGAGCTCTGATCGAATCATTGTCTTAAGGATGAAAAGATGAAGAAAAAGAATGTCGAATCTCTATGCTATTACCAAAAATTTCAAAGTCTCTATTTTTAAACTGGGGTGATTTTTTGTAGTAATTGATAAAGATAAGAAATGTTAAGGGCCTAAATATAATACAATTAAATTTATATGTGATTATTTTGTGTTGTTGAAAGCGAGTATTTAACCTGCTTGTAAATATAAAGGGTTAAATAGAAATTTACCCCTTTGTATAACTAATTCTATTATACAAAGTCCAATGCGCCTATAAATAAATACTGAGGCAGTGAATAAAGGGTGACACTTTTTTATTAGGCAAAGCTTATATTCTATTTTACTTTCTCTCTCTACGACTAAAAGTGTCTTTACTTTTTTTGTCAAGAAACCATATTTATACTTAACAAATTGGCGACCATAGTGGGAGTTCTATTCGATTGGTACCCTGATTTCACATTAAAAACTATAAATTAAAGAATTCTTGCTCAATTATATCACTCTAGATGGATATGGAACCAGGAAACGACGTTGGTCTAATAGTTCGAAAAAGCGATTGAAGCTTTGAGATCTGATATGTGTAGGGAAGAGAATGCATTAGAATGAATAAATTGCTGGATAAAATAACAACATGGAATGAAAAATATGTTCAAAGAGAAAAACATATTCAGTCAGGTAGGCTAAAATCCGAAGTACGATATGTTGAAGAAAAATACGAGATGGAAAATCAGTATGATCGATTGTTTATAGATCATCAGATTTGAAGAGATCGAAAGAAGGCCCATTTTGAATATGACAAAGAACATCGAACTTCTCAAAAAGAAAAGAAAGATAAGAATAAGTATATCACATCTAGTAATGAAGAGTATGACAACTCGGAATTTGAGGAAGGTTTGATTAAGCAAACAAAATAACGGTGATCTTCGAAAAGAGAAAAAAATCGACATTGAAATTCGTGAAAAGAGTATAAACCAAAAAGAGACAATGAGCCTCGTTATATGAGAGTTACAGAATGATGCGAAGGAAGATCAGAATTTTTATGTTGTAATAGGAACAAGAGGAGATGATTAGTACACACAAGGAGTATAGTGGATAAATTCTCATTTAACAGTTGAGATCACGTCCACTACTCTTCCAAAGCAATTCAAAATCTAATTTGGAAATATATGATGGGATGCATGATCCTGATGATCACATCAAGATATTTAAGATGATAGGTTGGTACATAGAGTATTTTCTCAGACATTTATGGGCACTACATTGAAATGGCATATAAGAATTCTAAGGGGATCTATTGCTAATTTTAGGGATTTCTACACAGCGTTTCGATGCTAGTTTGTGGGAAGAAAAGGAATGCGAGCACATGACGACACTATAATACAGTGTAAGCAGGATGTGGGTGAAAAGTTGAAAAATTATAAGAAGCATTTAGTTTTTACAAAACCGTTTAGTGCATGTGTCAATTAATTAAGGACACATTTCGAATTATCATCCACCTCATCCAAGGAATAACAACAATTTTCCACCTCGAATTGGAGGGTTTCCAACTCAATCTATAAGTTATCAGTTTCAAAGAGTAAGGCCAAACCACTGGATCATGACAGAGTATTATGCTGATTTAACTGGAATGTTGATGCTATTTATAACAAGTCATGTAAGCCTTAAAAACCGACTCCAATAAACATATCAAGAGTAGAGCGCAATAAAAGATTTTGTAAGTATTATAATGATATATGGCACGACCCTATAAATTGTATAGATTTAAAGGAGGCGATATAGGTCATAATAGAACATGGAAATTTAACTGCTTTTAAAAGGGCATAGCAGTGGATCAAAAGCTCTAAGCACATCGACACAACAAGTTGCACATCCGAATTCGAAGGTAAAAAGTGCACTGATGATTCTCGATAATAAATACGATAAGTTTGATGCAGCCTCAAAATATTTGGACACAGATCCAGATCGATTGATATTGATGGTTGTGGATGAACCGGTAGAGGAATGACGAGTTCGAAACTAATCTGAGTATTTTGAGTCCATACCAATTTCTTGGAGAGATTCCATGACTGGGAACACTAATAGTTCCCGGAAATGGTATGTTTTCAGTTTAGCAACTCAGGTCTAAGGAGAAATGTTTACTTTTTATATGGCAAGCATGCTACTCCTTTTATTTTGTTCGATAAAAACGATTGAAGGGAATAGTTGGCCCTCATGAGGATGCAGTAGTTATAAGACATAAATACGTAAGGTTAAAATTCGACGTGTTCTGATAGATAAAGGGAGTTATGTGAATGTGTTATTCAAATCTACGTATGATAGGATACGTAAGCCATCTCAATTTTTTTGATCTGATCGTACTATAATTAGGTTTACATGGGTAACAACTCAAGTTATTTGGGAATTCGAGGGCGAAGTGTATCAACGAAAAGGCCCATTTAAAAAGAGAGTTCAAGTCTTGTTCATGGTGGTTAAATGTCCAACCAGTTACAATGCCATTTTTTAGATCTTGGTCTTCAAGACTGTCTGTTGTCGTGTTTACTGTTCCTCTATATTTGAAATATGTCACTCGGGATCGTGTTGGTGTGGTCTGAAGAGATCAAACAGTGGCAAGAGAATAATATGCAGCAACACTTTGTGTTCGAGGTTCTAATTATGAGGATTAGATGCCTGAATTGCAACCAAGGTTGATCTCAGATGAAGAAAGAGTAAATGTCCCGAGGGAAACCCTGAGTTCTCTAACAATGAGTCTGGATATTGAAAAATCACACCTTTTCTAATGGGAAAACTTTACGAATATGAACATTGTTGTCTTATACTTTCCGTGATCAGTTGTTATAATTTTTGTTTGCTAATTTGGATATTTTCGCTTGAAAAATAAAAAATGTGATAGGAGCTCCATTTGAAATAATATGTCATATCCTAGCAGTTTATAATCAGATCCAAATGGATACAAAAAGTCAAGAAGTACAACATTCATCACTGATCGAGGACTACATTGTTATATGGTCATGCCATTTGGGTTGAAGAATGCTGGAGTTACATATCAAAGGTTGGTGAATAAGGGTTTTGCTCCTCGGATTGGAAGGAATATGAAGATGTATATTGATGATATGCTAGTGAAAAACTCCACATATGGTGAACACCTTGAAGATTTAGAGGAGAGCTGGCTAAATTTGAAGGCCATTCATTTGAACTTGAATCATAAAAAGTGTACTTTTGGTGTCAGATTAGGGAACGTTTTTGGATGTATTATTAGTGAAAATGGGATAGAAGCAGATCCAGAGCAATTGAAGGCTTTAGTTCACCTTGAACTATAAAGGAGGTGCAAGTCTTGGCGAGAAGGTAAACTGCCCTTAATCGATTTATTTCAAGGTTTTCTGATAAATGTTTTCCTGTTTTCCAAGTATTACGAAGACCAAAAGAATTTTGAGTGGACATCGGATTGTGAAGTAACTTTTTCAAAAATTAAGAAGGTTCGTTATCACCAGATATTTTGTCTAAGCCTTCAACTGGATAACAACTGTTTTTATATATAGACAGTGTCTGATTTTTTTGTAAGCACTGTTTTGATATGCGAAGACAATGGTATTTGAAACTTGAAAAATTGGCTTTGGCTTTGGTGGTGGCTGCTAGGAAAATGCACCTTTATTTTGAATCTCACACCATTATGGTTCAAACTTCTTTCCCATTAATTAATTTGTTACAAATACCAAACATTTATGGTAGAATGACTAAATAATCAGTAGAATTGGAAGATTGTAACATCATTTTTGCTCATCGAAAAGCTGTTAAAGCTTAACATTTAGCTGATTTTCTAGTTGAATTTCATACGAGCCAATCAGATGAGGAGACAGATAAAGAGGTCTTGCCAACAAATTCGATGTGGGTAGTTCGATTAGATGATGGGTCCAACATATTGAGGTGTAGTGCAGGGTTCAATTAGTTGCACCTTCTGGGGAGGCAATATATGAGGCTATTCTATTTGGACTTCACGCATTGAATAACGAGGGTGAATATAAGGTTGCGTTGGCTGGTTTAAGGTTTGCAGATATCTTTGGAGCAATAATAGTTCGTTTGAAAATAGCCTCACAGCTAGTAGCAAATCACATGACAGGTGTATCAAAGGCTACGAAAGATCAGTTAATTTTGTATTTACGTGAGCTTTGAAATTTGACTCTTTTGTTTGAAAAGTGATTGTAGAGCATATTAACCGATGAGATAATAGAGTTGGTGATTCTTTAGCAACAATTGGTTATACATAAAAATATTCATGGATACTATTACAAGTGATTTTTTCGATTTTGACACGATTAGAACAATGTAAATATGTTGAGGAATTATTTGTCACTCCAGACATGATTCGAGGTGATTAGAGGTCTGATATCTTTAATTTTTTACTAAAGGCTATGTTACCTCAAGATGCGTAGTTGACTTAAAATTTAAGATTTAAGATCCATTTTTATGTTGTATTGGATGAAGTGTTATACAAAAAATATTTAAGTAGAGCATTGATGCGTTGTTTGGGAACGAAAGAATCTCAAGAGATTTTAACTGAGCTGCATGATGGTGAAGGTTAAGCTCACTGTGGTTTCAAGTCTGACGCGTCTGGTTTTATGGGCAGGTTATTATTGATCCTTGTTAACATGTTTCCAATTCTATTCACAAATTGGTAGTACCGCTTACTTTCATATCTGAACCTATTCCGTTTAATAGATGGTGAATTATTTTGTAGGACCATTTTCTATGTTTTCTGAAGGGAGTTAGATGATTATAGTATCGGTAGCTTACTTTTTGAAATAGGCTAAAGACATAAGAAAAAAAAAGATACTTATGGAATAATAAAATTCAATACATTCTTTGTCAAAAGGTTGACTGCCTAATTTATTGATAATATAAATTGATCTGAACACCCGTTGGAAATTGTTTGGTTACTCGTAGATGTAGTTCAAGTCATCAAAAGATGAGCAAAAAAAGAAAAAAACGAGTACTAAGGCATTATGGGCTTTTGTCGTGATCAAATAGGGAGGATCATTTTTGTCGTGATCAAAATGATGAATCAAGATCTTCTTTATTTGGACCGTTGTGATGGTTCAGATTTTACTCGAGACTTTCTAGTTTTTGTGAAGGACATAAGATAATTTATCAATGACCAATACTATGTTAGTTAATTTAAATTTACATATTGATTTATGGGGTGAAACTATTTTGACTGTATGTCCTATTTGTAACCGTATTTCTCTAAAAAAACCGAAATATCTCTATAATGAATTTTGGAAAGGTATATAACCAAACATAAACTATTTCAAAATATGGGGATGCTTAGCATTTCATAAAAACACGACTATAAAAAATATACTTAGGTCCTAAATATATATAACATATTTGTTCATTAGTTATGCGACCAATAATAAAGCTTATAGGTTATTTGATTTGGAATCTAATGTGGTATTTGATCAAGAGAAACAAAGTTCTTTGAATCCAAATTATGTGATGTTAATATGATACCAACCACTAACGAGGAAAATACTTTTGAAAAAGAACCTTTGGCTGATGAGCACACGGGAACCTCGTAGGATCTGATAAGATAGACTCTCAAAGTATTTATTTCTTTTTAGTAGAATGAATTTGTGAAGAAATCGCTCAAACAAAATTGATAGTGCTTAATCATATAAGGAAGCAATAACATCCCGAGATTCTGCATTTGGGCAATATGCGATAAATGATGGATTCAATAATATCAAATCACACTTCAAAGTTAGTGGACTTAGGCTAAAAATAACCAGTACCCTCCATGTTTCACCCGTGTGTCAAACTATTCATCCATCTTCACTTTTATCTTCTACTCATCCTCTATATTTCATGAATTTGTATGATTAGTCCCTCCACACATGTGATGCATGAAAATATGACATGTGGCACTCCAAATATCCAAAAAAATTCTCATTATTGGTCCGTCAAAATTCTGTCCAAATATGCCCCTCCCTAAGCCTAGTCAGCAGTCAAATCAGCTGTCACTTAGTTTTACCATTTAACATAATTTTTTACCGTTTACCATTCGATTTTATTTTTTTACCCTAATTTAGTTAGTATTTTGGACTGGACCCTGATTAAACTATAAACCCATAACCTTACTTCTATCCAATAACCCAACTTACCCAGCGACCCACTTACCCAACCCAAAAAATGAAATACTCAATTCCCAATTAGGAGATTTGAAACCCTAATTCCATCAATTCATTTCTTCTTCTCGTTAACTGTCTCTTTATACTCTTTACTAAATCCCAAAGTACCAAACCCTTCTTCTTCTCCACTAGTTTCTCCATTAAAACCATTGTTGTACAAAGTCACACAATTTGCTTCCGTTCCATTCTTACATGTCTATTCTGTCTTACCAAAATCTATGTTTCAATATTTGTTTTTGTCTATATACTTCCACATAAATATAATGACATTAACCGCCTTACATCATGTGTTTATAACATCTTCTCATGTTTCAGAATACCATAACAATAGTTCAACTAACAATTAGGACCTAACCAGTCAGTGTTTCAAACAATACTCTATTTTTGGTGTTGGAATACATTTTGATGGAAAACGAGTAAGGAAGAATAAAGGTATATGAAGAAGGTTTTCGTAATTTAGGATTTAGTAGAGAGTATAGAGAAATCGTAGACATGATGAAGAAATGAATTGATGGAATTAAGGTTTCAAATCCTCTAACTGGGGATTGAGTTTTTGATTTTTAGGTTCGGTTAAATTAATCGATAAGTGGGTTTTTGGTTGAATTAATAGATAAGTTAGGTTGTTGGGTAGAAGTGAGTATGCGTTTATAATTTAACCCGGGTCTATCCCAAAATAGTAACTTAATTAGGGTAAAAAAATAACGTGGAATGGTAGATTGGTAAAGGAATTGCGGTAAATGGCAAAACTAGGTGGCAGCTCAGTGAACTGGTGACTAGGCTTAGAGAGGGGTATATTTGGAAAGAATTATGATGGACCAATAACGAGACAAAATTTGGTTCTTTGGTGTGCCACGTGTCAGATTCTCATGTTTCACATGTTTGGAGCAAGTAATCATACAAATGTTTCTGAAACATTAAGGATGAGTGGGAGACAAAAGTGAAGATGGACGACTAGGTTGATACATGGGTGAAACATAAGGGACCAATGGTGATTTTTAGTTGTCGATTTACCTTCACCTTCAAGGCCAATTGGTTAGAAGGGGATGTTTAGAAAGAAGTGAGACACAAATAGAACCATTGAAGCTTTCGAACATGATTAGTAATAAAAGGTTTACGATAAAAAGAGAGAATATATTATTTTGAAACTTATGCTCCAACAGCTAGGACAACAAGCATTAGGATACTTTCTGCAATTGCATTGGTATCAAATTAAAATGCACCAAATTGATGTCAAATGATGTTCCTAAATGGAGACCTCGATGATAAGGTTTATATAAAATAACCTAAGGAGTTTGTACTTCTAAGGAATAACTTTGAGGTATGTAGGCTTGTTAAGTTATTATACCGTCTTAAACAAGTACCTAAAAATGGAATGAAAATCTTGACAATGTTATTGTATCCGATGCGTTCAGACTTAATATGACGGAAAAATACTTATATAGTAAAGTTCATAGTGATTTAATAGCCATTGTGTCTGCATGTTGATAATTTCACCATATTAAGAAATGATATAAAATACGTTGATAAAACAAATAGGTTTTTATCGTCTAATTTTAAGATGAATGATCTTAATGAAGTAGATATTATTTTCGGAATTAAGGTATTGAAAATAATAGGGGTTATGCCTTCAGTCAATCACAATATGCCGAGAAGGTACGTGATAAGTTTCAATATCTAAAATTCAAAGAAGTACAAACATCATTTGATCCTAGTTTAAAACTTGGAAAAAAAAAAGAATAAATGTGACTCAACTAGATTAAGCTAGTGCTACAGGAAACTTAACGTATGCAGATTTATGCACTAGAGCATATACATATATATTACAGTGGGTAAATTAAGTCAATTTATGAGTAATCCAAGTATATAACATTGGAATACATCTGGAAGGGTCTTGGGTACTTGAAAAAGACAAAAGACATGTGTCACCACCATTCTAAGTTTCCCGGGGTGCTTGAAGAATACTGAGATGAAATTTTGGATCACTACTCCAATGATAACAAAGAGAGTACTAGATCGGCGTTCACATTTTCAAATGGTGTTATTTCGTGGGGATTTAAGAAACAAACATGTATTTCTTACTCGACTATGGAACGCGAGTTGATAGCATTGGCCGCAACGGGTAAGGAAGAAGAATGGATAAGAGATCGCTTGTTCCAAATACCATTCACTTTAATGGGGAATATATAAATATATAAAGATTAAAATAGTCAAACAACATTAGTTACAGCATACAATAGAATCTATAGTGGAACGTCTACATGTATAAGTCAAAGACATTAATATGTTAGAGGCTTTGAACATTAATTCGTCCATGGACTATTGATTTTAGTGAGAGGTAGTCCATGGACTATCCAGTTTGGATAAAGTTACTCCCGCAAATCTTTTGATTAATATTAAGCTTCCACGTGGCACCATATTTGATAGAAACTTCTATAATTAATGGTCTCTAAACTTTAACATTGACTACATTTAAATTTCGACATAAAGTCGAGGGACCATTAGTGATAAAAGTTACTGTTAAGTATGGTGCCACGTGACAGTTTTATGTTAATCAACAAAGGATGGGTACTAACTTTATCTAAAATGGATAGTCATGAGACTTCCAACGGACTTTTGACAGTCTAGGGACTATTTGTCACTAAAATACATAGTCCATGGACGAACTACTTTTTAAAGCATATGTTACACAACTAATTCAAAATGAATTTATATCGGTCACATACGTACGTTCTAGTGAGAACTTAGCGGATCTTTTTACAACATCATTAGTTTGAGAATGGGTGAACTGTACATCTATAAAGATAAGACTATGATTCTTGAAATAAATATTCTGCAAATGGTAACAACCCAACTCAAAAATAAAAAAACCTAAATATCGAATTTAAAATAGGTAATGAAAAGTTATTTTGTGAAAGGTTCCACATATAAATAAATTCGAGTTCCATTTATAATGAATTTGAAAAATATTGGTCGTTGGTGTGTAAGTGTGATATGTGTTTCAAAAGGTAACGAAAACACTATAAAAATTATAGCAACTGTAATCTAGTGGTGGTTTCGCGTTTTATGAGAGAGTGGATTATTCTAAACTATTATTCTTGAAATGGATAAATCACATGGCCAAAATAGTGCTAAAGTAAATTGTGGAGGAATATTTTATAAAGAAAATTGCATGTGTAACATCTTCGGTTATGTCACATTTGAAAAGTCGTTTGACATAATGTTTTTGTATTTACACTGCGGTAAAGTTTAAATTGATGTTTTTATTGTATTTTATACGCAAGATTTATCTCAAAAGAGAGATAATAGAGAGAATATTGAATAAAGTGGGAGATTTTTGGAAATTATTGATTAAATGTAGATGACAGAAGTTGAGTTCAGATCATCAAAATATGAGAGACAAACAATGACAACGAGTATGAAGAAGTTAGGGCCTTGACTATGATCAAAATTATTAAAATCAACATGATGAAGGATTTTAATAATGTTTGCTGGCATCTCATCCTACACATCTTGGTGACCTTGAATATTTCAGAATACATGATTAATTAGGTTATTCAAAGTATTTCTATCCCTTTCTCAACTGTTAATATTAACGATGTCATCTCAGACAAGGTGATCCCTTGTCCTCCTTCTTATTTGTCTTGGTCATGCAAGTTTTATCTGATACCCTCGAGGATAAAAGTATTTATACTAATTTCAAATTTCACTGAAACTGTCAGAATCTTAAGATTGGGAGCCTCTGCTTCGCGAACGACTTGATTTTCTGTCATTGTGATATTAATTCCCTCAATCTTATCAAGGATGGTATTAATGATTTTTTTTTCCTCTCGGGTCTGGAAGTTCTTCCTAAAAAAACCATATCCTCCTATCAAGGGTTAAGCCAACCCTTTCAATGGATCTGATAAACAACATTGCAATCTTGGGTCCCTCCCGGTTAAGTCTTTTGGTGTCCCTCTACTCAAGGGTCGACTCTCTCATAACGACTGTCGACCCCTTCTAGAAATAATCATTATCTGTATGTGCCTTTGGACATTCAAGAACCTCTTTTATGATGGTAGGATTCAGCTTATTAAATCTATGCTTTTTCCGGGGCAGATTTATTGGTATTCGATCTTCATGGTCACACCATGAGATGAAGGATAGTGGGGCTAAAGTGGCATGGTCTACTTTGACCTTGCCCTTGTTAGAGTGCAACTTTGAGATTCTAAAGCTAAAAACCTAGAATCAGGCGGTCATCCTCAAACATTTTTAGTCTATCTTTAGTAAACACGAAACTAAATATGGTGTGACTCGGTATACTAAAGAAAGATTAAAGACAAAAACTTATAATCTTTAAATATTGACCCTTTTCCCTCTTGAACTTAGTGGAAAACTCTAAATCTTAGACCTCTTTCTAGCAATCTATATAGGGTTGCAACTGGTAACGGGGATACGACTACCCTCTGGTTTTATCTTGATTTTGGGTCTCCAATTCAGTCATGTTAAAAGCCACTTCTTCTGTTAAAAGGTTAATCTCATCCTCTATAATGAGCTAATCGATATCTTATGATACAATGAAGGAAAAAATCTTTTGAAATATGTGGGAGTTCGCCTCCTCAGATGACTATTCTCCCTTACCGATTCCCATCCTCTTGTTCATAATATTAACTCGAGTATTGGCTTGTGGACCTCTAAGAAGATCTCCTATCTGGGTCGGCTCTAGCTAGTTAAATTTGTCATGTTTTGCGAGAAAACTATATTCATCTTTAATTTTCATTCTTCATTGTTTCCTATGGTCAGACCATGTGATGAAGATCTCAGATACCAATGTGGTATGGTCTAATGTTACCACTCCCACGGTAGAGAGTGGCTTTGAGATTCTTGACCTAAAAAACTCGAATAAGACGGATGTCTTTTAACATTTGTGGTCTCTAGTTAGTAATAACCATAATTCAATCTGGTGCGATTAGATCAAATTCGAATAAAAAAAATAAAAAAATAATAATTTATGGGCTTTAGATATAGGTTCCTCGCCCTCTTGGACTTTGAGGCAAATTTTACGCCTAAGAGCTTTTATTAGTAATTTTTAGAGGATAACTATTAGTAACGTGGCTGATACCTCTTTCTGGTATGATCATGGGCTCCTTTCCACCTCTCTTGTAACCCATTATAGGGAAACATCATTAGAGATTCTAGGCTCGGTAAGAACCTTAAGGTCTTCGACATCCTTCAAGATAAACTTTAAAATTATCGATCTTAAATTAAATTTGCGCAAGCTAGGAATCACAACGATCTTCAAGAGATGAGTAATTTCATATTGTCTCTTCATCCTTCACATATCTATTTCAATAATGTGCACTATTGGACCACCTAGAGTGTAAATACGATATTCACTATCACAAACAACTACAATGTCATTTGTACGTACACTCGTTGTGTCAAGTGAGTCGGGTTAGTATGACACAATTATAAAATTCTTTGTCACTCTATCATCATTTAGCTAGTGATCCAAGGCAAGTTGTCTACTAGAGATAAGCTTATAAAGTTAGGTTTAACTACTTTTTCAAATTGTGTCTTGTGCAATTTGTCCCATAAAACCATCAATCTAATCATTTATTACTGTAGTTTGAGTCCGAGCGTTTGGAAATTCACAGCTCTAAGCTCGAATTCACTCTTAATGATCTAAAATGGCACTATTGGATCAATGAGGCATTCAAAATAACCGACGTTCGTGCTTTGACGCAGTTATATACCCCGTTTGGTGGGAGAGGAATGCAAGATTTTTTTTAACCTCCTATCTAGGCCTCTACACTTTTGTACTATATCTCTATGATTTTCGATTTGAGATTTATTTGTCCTTGCATTTATCATTTCCCCGATGGATGCCATCGTTGGTCATTCTTCTTAATGCTTGGGCTGGATATCTTAATCTATGTTTTCTCTTATTGTATCCTAGTGTGCCCATGTATCGATATTAGTTACTATTATATATCACTTCTACTTCATTAGCCTTTCATGCATTTTCTCATTAATGACACATATATTTGTAAAACTCTTTTTAAATACTTCATAAGCCTCTCATGCATTTTCTCGTGGTATGACTCATATATTTGTAAAAAAAAAAATTTATTTAATTTAATATTTTTTAAATATTCGTTGATATTACATACGACAATTATATACTTTTAATATTTTATTATAAAAAAACTATTTTTTTTAATTTCAATCATATAATATTAATTGGATATAATGTTTGAAGTTAAAATATAGATACGTTAAGTAAAATGTGTTTGGCACGAAACATATATTAAAAAATACATAAAAAATTGTTAAAATAATAAGTAAAATAATACAAATTTAGTAACGCCGATAATATTAATGGAATTTTCACGCAAAAAAATTAAATAAACAGCTTTAAACATATAGTTTTTCGACTACCAAATTTAGTGGCATATAGTTTTTGGACGGTTAGAAATTTGTTGGTAGTTTTTGGACTATCGAGTTTGGATAAAATTAATCCCTATGTATGTGTCACTTAGTACCTCCCCTTAACTATGTAATTACCCGTTAGTACCCAAATTTTGGATAGTGTCACTTAGTACCTCCCCTTAAATTTTGGACAAAAATTACCCCGACTATATATACCCATTTTTCACGTGAAACCCATTTCCCCCTTTCTCAACACCCTAAACCAACTTAAAAACGTCTAATTTTTTAGAAACCAGCAGAAAACCGTTCGACTTCCTAGATACTCTCTCTCCAACGAGAAAACTTCCAACATTCAACAAATAAAATCAGTCGTTCTTCTAACCTTCACTGGATTTCGACCGGTGACCGTGTTGTAGTCCGTCAAGCGAGTAACCAGCATATGTTCGACAAGTTTCCGTCAAGTGGTCGCCGAGAGGTGAAGCAACAAGGTGTCTTACAGTAACCAGGTACAACATTCTCGTGGGAAATCTAGTTTTTTCGTTTTTGATGACTTCGAACCACTTGTTTCTGTTATTTGACAATCGATGTTGTTTATTTATATTGAAATCAAGTATTTAGTGATTGCAGTTGGTATGTTAGTTTCTGGGTTTATCGTCGAAGCTAGTGGTTTTTTAGGTTGCATGTAATGTTAATACTTTCCTGAGAGTTGTGATGTATGTTAGATGTGCATTAGGTAGTTGTTTGTTGATTTTGGTGTTCTTTCGATATTTCCCATATCCCTGCAACGTGCATGTAAAAAATAGAATAGTTCACAGCCTGTACATGAGCGTTGTAGAACAATTCGTATCTTCGTCACCTAGGAATGCAAACAATTCGCAGCTTAATCGTTGTTTATAGTTCAAAGTAATTTACATCTTGATTAAATGTATATACCATACAATTTGTAGCTTATATTTGCAAACAATTCCAAGGCTATCCCGCGAGTTGTTTGCGAATACAGGCTGCTATAGTTATAGACAATTTGCAGCCTCTCATACGAGTTGTTTGTAACTACAAGCTGATAGAGTCCCTTTGTCGGAACAATTCGCATGCAGATGATGATTTGTGTTTGTGCAGGAAGTATGAGAACAAAACCAAGCTATTACAGATCAGAATTGCCGAGCCTTCTCAAAATGTTGAAAGAGCACTGTATTACTCGTACCTACATCGAGGCTGCAAGAAACACACCATTCTACACGCTTTTGAAAACGGCGTTCGACCTTCAGAATGTGCAGAGCAGCCGAAGAATAAGTTCTATTCAAACATTCAGTGGGTTGTGGAGAGGTTCTCCGTTGATAAAGATGTCTTCCGACTTGGGTCAAAGTTGGTAAAGCTAACGACGGATGATGTAAAGTTTATATTCGGGTTGCAGCACGGGACAGAGGAAATATCGTCAACAAAATTCGGAGAATTCTACAACATATACGTAAACGGCGAGGAGAATGAATCAAAGATGATGAAGAAATACTTGATGGATGAAACGTCGAGGAAGATAACACCGACGAATACTAAAACCATCACGAATACCATTTTAAAGGTACTTGTAAATGAACTTCATCTTATAACCAGGATGTCAAACTTTACTAACATAGCATGTTGTCATGGGTTTTATAGGTAGGTATATCAAGTGCCATCATCGAAGGGGGGGGGGGGAGAATGAGTTGGAAGATGTTGCACGGTAGTTGATATTGTTTTTGTGCTCAACCCTATTTTACTCCGTATTCGGAGATGTAATGGGTTGGACTGTGCTATATTTTGTTGAAGACCTCAGCAGAATAAACGATTACGACTCGTCCAGATCAATAACGTTCAAACTTCTCCAGTCTATCAGTAGTTGCTTAGCAATCAAAAAACCTGATAGAATCGTCGGCTGCGTCGCCCTTCTAATTGTAAGATTGATTTATTCAGTCTAAATATTAGTTATATACGGAGCATCTTGATGATAATACTTGTCCCGATTCATCCCTTCATCATGGAGCACTCAACAATCGGGCTAGAGGTCGTAAATCCAACCTTGATTCCAAGGTTTTTCAAATGGTGGGGATTGGCCTGCCTAGCATCGACTGTGTCGCTGCTTTTAAGACTACTTCTGATCTAAGATAATGAGGTATTAAACATATAGTACAATCGACAACCATCAACCATTAGATGTGCAGACAATTCTTTTCTGTCAGAGTAACAAACAACTCTCAGTATATCCGGAGAGTTGTTCGATATTCAATTAAGTCGGGATACCAAATAATTCGCAACCTATCCTGAGGAAAACCTGAAAGATGTTAGCAACCCAATAGATGATAGAGTTGAAAACAATTCGTAGGGTATCTTGAGAGTTGTTTGGAACTCCAAACTCGTAGAGTTCCAAATACATCTTATCAACTCATTCGTATCTTATCATTTGCAAACAATGCTCAGGAACACCTGAAAGATGTTAGCAACCCAATAGATGATAGAGTTGAAAACAATTCGTAGGGTATCTTGAGAGTTGTTTGGAACTCCAAACTCGTAGAGTTCCAAATACATCTCATGGTATCATGCGATTTGTTTGAAGAAACAGTCGGGCTATAACCTGATATTTTCTAAACAAACTGTGTGCAGCTATTTACTTTCGTGTTCCTCCCTTCATAGGTTTTGGAAAGTCCACTATGTCTTACTGGGGCTGAAAGCAAAGCATTCAGAGGAGCAGTAGGTAGTGGAGATGCAGATCCTGAGCCGATTTCACACGAAGAAAGACCAAAGAAAAGGAAAAAAAGTTCAGCCCCCAAAACAAGAAAACATAGATCACATAAATGGAAAGAATCCAAGCAGGTGAAAGCAGTCAGACCCCAACCACAAACGATCCCCCGGCTAGTGATCCTACCAACGCCGATCGGGACATCCCAGCAGGAGGCCGAGGACAAGGGCACCACTAGTATGAGTGACACGATCAGTAATTTTGTCCTCAAAGGCAGAAGGGCTACTCCAAAGAAGTCTGGAATCGAAGGTACATCGAATTGTTTGAAGATGTATACCGATAAGAACAAGTAGCAGCGCAAGATAGAGAAACAGGCGAAAGAAGTAAGCATAAAATTGAGCTTTACGAAAACGTAGATTTAATCGCTTTAATCAACATGAAATATGTTATAATACATCTGCTATTACTTTTTCATCTGGAAGAATTAAAATTGAAGATAGGGGAGATTGAAGCAGTACAACTCCACAATGCTCTCTCTCAACCAATTTGCCAGATTGGAAAACCTGCAAAGGAAAAAGGGACTTGGACTACTAACACTGTCAGTAGAAACGGCGTCTACTGAATTACGGGAATTTGTGCCAGCTGATATTTAGGATAATGACCCGAATCAGGAGAGGAAAATGCAGGATGCTGAAAAGTATGATGGAGTACTTCCGGACGAGAAGGATGATGATGATAACCATTCACCCGTACCGGTACCATCTGTTGTACGCAAAAATGACGAGACAAATAATTATCCTGCGGAAATTCTCAGGATATTATGAGACTTGTTCTATATTCTACTGGTTTGGGTATCACACAGATTGCATGGTAGCATGCGATTTGTTTGATATTTTGATCTCAGACAACTCTCAGGTTAGCATGCGATTTGTTTGATATTCCGATCTCAAACAACTCTCAGGTTATCATGCGACTTGTTTGTAACTCAGATTGCAGTATGCTTAACCCCTTCACCTTTTTATTTTGAATTTTGTATGAAACAGCAGACCGACAGACAACACCCACAAGAAGAACAAGAAAATCAAGGTGAGCAACAACAACAACAACAACAACACCCACAAGAAGAGCAAGAACAACAAAATTAAAAATAACAACAACAACAACATATAGCCTTGGCAGAGGGAGAAAGGCTAACACAAGACGTAGCTCCGGAAGAGTCAGAATCTGTCAATCCCTGTAAGAAACTGGAACTACTTAGCTAAGGAGACGCACCGTTAGAAGACCAAAATCGAGACAGAGTTGTACCTCAAAAACTAACAATGTCCTACGCAAAGTCAGAATTGCTAAGCCAATGTGAAATTGTAGTACCAGTACTGAATCAACACAAAAAATAGAAGGCCAAGCACCATAGTCGAACGATAACACAGTATGTTTACCTGATACATCTATTGATAGTATTTACACTTAAGTTTCACAGATAGTTTGAAATGAAATTGATAATTTTGAGTTTGATGATGTAATACAACGGCATTTGGAGAATATGTTGGAGGATGACATAAATAATTTTTGCCGACACGATCCAGAGATTATGCCGAAGAAGTAAGGAATTGGTTGTCGCTGACCATGTGGTAAGGGCTATCTCAAATGATTTCGCAGGATATCATGAGACTTGTGTGGATGTATATTACGAGTTATAGACAAATATCAGGATATCCTGAGAATTGTTCAACATTCTATTTTATTGGAAATTCAAAAAATTCGCATGTTATCCTGAGAGTTGTTTGGTATTCTATTTAATTGGAAAGTCGAACTGTTCCCAAGTTTTCCTGATAGTTTTTTGGTATTATATTCAATTATAACTCAAACAATTCGCATGTTATATTGCGAATTGTTTGGGGAAGTTAATATTACGATACCTGACACACTCTCTTTTAATTTTTTTTATTTTATAAGTTCAAGTCAAGTAAAGAGACAGAGGAGCCTAATTTTAATATAGTGACACCAACACAGCATTCAAAGGTGGAGGAAGAGGAAGAGATAATTATAACAGAACGTCCAACGCCACAAGTAACTCTCACCGACTGGCGAAAGAGAACACAAACAACTGGTCGTATCGATGTCGGTGAATACCACAAAATACAGATAATTAAAGCCAGTGAAGACTCTATCGATCCAGTAGTATGGAATATACTATCGTCGAAGTTTTCCTACAAAATTAGTATGCAAATGATTGATATGCTAATGCTACCTTTTGAACTGGAGTTGGATGTAAAGGTATCCAATTTTTAACCAATTCTCTTGAATGTTTCAAATAAATCTCGTATATTTGATCTAAATAAACAACTCGTTGCATAGGTTGTGTACGCTTGGATTCGAAAGATGCTCGCAAAAGTAAATTAGAAAGTTCCATGCAAAACTGTTCAATGAGTGATATATGATTGCGTACTAATTTCGGGTATGACTACGGTACGTTTATCTATAAACTATAAAAAATTCGCATGTTCTCATTGTAATGTACTCTTTCTTGAATGCATCATCAAATGGAAATGGGAGCCAAAATATAAAATTTAGTCGATGATGTTTTTAGCAAAGTGGATGGAAACTACAACCTCATCCTCATTCCAATATGCAGCAAGAAGCAGGACCAAGTCAACCATTGGACGTTTCTCGTCATTGATATGGAATGCCAGGAAGGCAACAAACTACAAGCCACTGCTTCATAAACTCAAAGCACGGTACTATACAATAAAGACACCGACACACATGGTAAAACTCCTAACTCATACAATTACTGTTAAACACATTTTAAAAACTATGCTCTGGATATCATGCAAACTGAGCCGAAATCAGTTGTCTTTAAATGCAAACAAATCTCAGGGTTTCCTGAGATATGTTTGTAGCTAAAAGTCTTGAGATTTGTTTGAAAATGTAATACGTTGGAGTTCCATACAATTCGCAACATATCCTAAGAGTTGTTCGCAACACTTTTGGATTGGTTTGCCAAACCATTCCCAATATAGGTTGTGAATTGTTTGACATCCACAGTATAAGTATTTGTGCTCATTTCTGACACAAATTATTATAACTAGAATAATTATTTACTGGATAAAGAATACATACCTACTACAAAGACAGGGTGGAAGGTGAGAAATAACAGAAAAATTGCACAACAAAAACAAGGCACCCTTGAGTGTGGTATTTTCGTCTGTCAATACGCTAGAGATATTATCCAACGAGGATATGTGCAGGAGACTTACCATAAAGATATGGTAAAAGACTTTAGAGCGAAAACATTTTATTTTTTCCTAAATGATGGTGACACCAACTCGTACTAGTAGTAATCTTTTTCTGTATAACATTGTGATTTTTTTGTGTACATATATTCCTTGTAATTTTTTGGTGTGTATAAAGTTTTTTTGTTTGAGAAATATGGAATGTATGAAATTTTCGAACTGACATTAAGGAACAGTGGGTATTTGGACAATTCGCATCATTCCCTGATATATACAGAAAACAAAATTCTCACTAAAGAATTCATATCTTATCGTGATATAGGCTGAGAAAACTACCACTAAAACAAATATAGGCTGAGAAAACTACCACTAAAAAAATATAGGCTGAGAAAACTAACACTAAAACAGTTCGCATCTTATCCTAATATAATTAAATAATTCGAAATCATCGTTGAAGAATACAAACATGCTATGGCGTCTGCTTTGGTAAACGTTAAGTGCATTGAGCAAACAAAAATCCATGTAATCACCACAACCCATTAATTGTTGATTGGACAAAGAGGCTATGTAATGATTAATGTAGCCGCACCAACTCATAAACTCAGACTCACTTCATGTCTAGGAATAACTCTGGTAACCAAAGACAAATTTTAAAACAAATTTATATTTTTAAACACTTTTTACATCTTCAATTTCCAATCATCATGTCAACTTCCACCTCCTCTGGTTCTTTAGGTGACTCCTGGTCTTCTGTAACCCCCAACATAAGCTCAGACTTAATTACTCCGGTGGCACAACCAAACAGCCCAACCTCTGTTATGGAGTTTGATATGGAGGATTACTTTTTTGCTGACTCTGAACAAGTTGAAGTGGTTCCCCTGTTTGCTGCAACTCAGCCAGCAGAGGTTCCAAACAGGAAAAGAAAGAGGGAGGACGATGCTGGTCCATTGAGGACCAAATATATAAGTATAATGGACGTAGATATCAAGGAGGAAGAGCACAATAGAAAGGCTGATGATCACAATGAAGAGGAGAAGGAAGGTGAAGAATCCTCTAGTGATGACTGATAGTGTCTACTTCTCGTTTTTTTTTGGAATACAACTAACAAACACTAAAGGTTGTAGTGATTGTTTGAAACTTATTAGTGCATGAAGCCTGTAATCCTTTTTTTGTAATCCATTTTTTGTATAAACCGTTAATCATATGTGAATGTGTGAATGTGTGAACGTGAAACAATGCAAACAATTCGCACCCTATTAGTAGTGGCAAACAACTTTCAGGAGATCATGCGCGTTATTTGCAAATATTAGCGAAGATGCAAAAAATTAGCATCCTGTTGAAGTTGCAAACAACTCGCCTGAAAACCTGAGATGTTCTTTGCAATATTATTCCTACAGATAGTGAAGATGCACACAATTGGCATCCTATTGGAAGTTATAAATAACTCTCGGGGAATCCCGAGAATTGTTTTCAAGATTATATCCAGGAAATGGAGATGCACACAATTCACATTATGTTGGATTTTCAAACAACTCTTAGGAAAACCTGAGATGTCGTTTGCAATATTATACCCAGATAGTGGGGATGTAAACAATTCCCATCCTATTGGGAGTTGCAAACAAATCTGAGGACGACATGCGAGTTGGTTACAATATTATACCCAAATATTGTATGCAAATCTATTAAATGGAAAAGCAAACAATTTACAACTCCAAATGATTGCATCAACTCTGAGGAATCCATGGGAGATGTTTGCAATATGATATCTATATATTACACAAAATTATCAATAGTGAATTGGAATTGCATGCAACTCGTGATGTTTCATGTGAATTGTGTGAAACTATGTTCCTTGAAGTTAATTGGAAAAAATAGCTATATTAACCAAAGATATAGCATCTCATTATTGTAATACAAACAAAACAAATGTGTGTAAATGAACAAACAACTGTAAAAATGTTTAGTTTATTGTCCACAATAATAACAATATTAAAAATCAATGTGGCTAACGAGAATTGTCCACAATAAGAATTGTCTTTAAACTGGAACATCACAAGTCCCCCTGTTGTGGTCTGATTTCGAACAACGACCACACCTCAACTGCTTGGTTGAGGTTTCTTCTCTAGAGGGGATTCACTTTTTCTTAGGCCTTCTGGAGCGTCTTTTAACATTCGGAGGGAGAATTTCAACAAACGAATAATCGTTAGCGCTGGACCCTTCCTCGAAATCGGTTATAACTGGTATGCTGAAAGAGTAACTTTCAATGTAATTCTTAACCGTAGATAAGGGCTCTACTATAGTAAAGGAAACTTTCCCTGAAACACTCTTATTGCCATGATCTGCAAGAACATTTAAAATTCAACAGATTAACAACAGCCGCAGGATTTGAAAACACTTCGAACATGGCGATAGACGACTTATGTACTACCCAAGTTCCTCACATGTCAACATTCTGCTTTAGCTTCTTCTCATACTTGGGGACCAAATTAGTACTCTAGCTTAACCTCTCTTCATATCTCTCCTGAAACTTGAGTAATAAGAAAGACTCTACTCCAGTCAATAAACTCAACAACGAGTAGACCGCAATATGTTTTGATCTGATTGTTAAAAGATTCTACCGCAGTAGAAGCCATAGATCCGTATCGTTTCCTTTTAACGTAAGCCTGCGCATACTTATCTGGGGGTAAATTAGCAAGAAAATCGCTCATTATTTCACCGCCTTCACAAAGAAAATTTGTTAGTATATCCTTAAAAATCTCTCGACTAGGAGCATAAACAAGACGATAGAATAAATTTAACATCCTTTTTTTTATAGTTTCTGTTAGTGTTGTCCAATTTGGATTTCAAATTCTGCATGAGATGGAAATAACAGTCCGCATGATAGCAGTTTGGATACAAGACAGAAACAACATTAACGATACCAGAATGGCGGTCTGAAATATATATGATTTGGCGCTCCAACAAATGAGGTTTCAAACATCCTAAAAACCACATCCAATTGTAACAATCTTCAATGCTAACTATACCAAGAGCAACATGGAATAATCTTGGAAAAAGGAACCTCAAATGAACGATATAATAGAACTCAAGCATGTAAAAAATGTAAACAATTTGTATGATTGCCTCAGAGTTGCTTTCAAATATTAGGATATCCAGGGAGTTGTGTGCAAATACAAACTGCAAATTGTGTACAACCATAAGATGTGAATTGTTCACAGTTTTATGTCTACAATAGCCTAATTCGCATCCTCCCGTGAGAGTTGTCTGCAAATCAAGTTACTGCCCAATTCACATCGTCTCATGAGATTTGTTCTGAAACCTCAAGATTCCCTGAGAGCTGTGTGCAACTACATGATGCGAATTGCTTACAAATTTCCAGCAAAACTTCATAATCATTCAGATTAAATAGTTGAATGAAATTAACCGTTGTTGTCGTCCTTTGCTACGGCAGTAAGTAAGGTACCCTTATAATTTCCATATAGGTGGGTTCCGTTGACAAACAACATTGGACGACATTAATGGAAACCCTAAAGGGATGAACCGAATGCTACAAAACACCCTTTGAAGCGGTTTCCAGCTGATAACTCTAACCGGCAGTCAGTAGTAATATCGTGGTTCTTCAATCGTTTGAAGTACCCGCTTAGTAAGCTAAAAGAACTTGAACTATCTCCAAAAACTCCTCTCCTTGCCTTATCTAAAGCATTCCATGACAAACAGTAAGAGATGACAAGACCAAATTTTGTTTAACAGTCGATTGTATGGTTTTGGTTGTCAACGAATGCAAGTCCGGAGAGAGTCCTGAACTTCCTCCGCAATCAAATCCGATGTCAAATGAGTATGCCTCTTATGCTTCTGGGAGAAAACGGCACTACAAGTATGATGCAGAACATACTTATTGATCGCCATCAAGCTGGTGTTGGAATCAATAAATGCATAAAGTCTCCATTTGCATCCACTTGTGATTTTATTTTCACAATAAGCAGTGATCTTATATGTTGTGTTGTGCAGGTATATGAAAGTAAAACCATGCTCTACAGCTAACTTGCACAAAGATAACCTTAGACCTGCAGAACCTTCTTCAAAAGCTTGACTCACTCATGTAATAACATCAGCCCAACCAACAATAGCAAGTTGTATTTTTCTCTGATCAGAATTAACTAAACCGTTATTTTTCTCCCCGCCAACTAGTTCCTTAAGAGATGGTTCTCCCAAACTTATGCTACGCTCTTTACGCTTTACACCAGAACCCCTTACCACCATAACTCTTTTCAGCATAACACTTATCACCGGAACCTTATCGAAGACATGTTGTTCTATGAGAAAACTAACCTGTTTTAAACACTCTGAATCAAGATATAACACTAAAAAATCAAAATATACCTTGTTCAGTGCAGGATACTTTGAAAGCTTTCAAACTCCATGAAAGGCACAATTGCGGTTTGATGACCATGTTTAAAAATACAAACTTGTAATTTAGATATACCTTATCCTGCACTGAACAAGCTATTTATTAATTCCAAAAAAATAATGCAAGTTATTAGTTACTGCACTGAGAAACTCACATCTTCTCCTGCGAGTTGTGTATAACTATAAGGTGCCAATTTTTCACACTTTTAGTCTACAATTCTTCAATTCGCATCCTCCCCTGAGAGTTGTTTACAAATCAAGTACTTATACACTCAAGCGTGGACAAAATGTAAACAATTCGCAATTGTACCTCAGAGTTGTTCTCAACTCTTGAACTTCCTGAGAGTTGTTTGCAACTCTTGGATTTCCTGATAGTTGTTTGCAACTCTTATAATTGCAATTACCAGACTATCCTGAGATATGCATGCAATTCTCATGAAACCCTGAGATATGCATGCAATTCTCATGAAACCCTGAGATATGCATGCAATTCTCATGAAACCCTGAGAATTGGTAACACAATTCGCATCTTCCTCATGAGATACATCACACAATTCGCATCTTCTACTTTAAAAATCATAGAACAATTTGAATGTTTTGTCGGGAATGCCTGGACAACTAAAACTCATAGTCTATACATATTTCACGTTCAAAATCAACATCTAATACATTAAAAATCAGTATATAAGTAGTTAAACAAGGATTAATGACAGACATTAACAAAATTAGCACAGATCACTCGAACAAATACAAAAAAAAACGAGAGAAAAGCTCGACTAAGATTTACTAAGAACAGAAACAGTAGAATAATACCTATTCTAACTCCGAAATCCAACAAACAACAGAGATTCCAACAATGTCGAATAACGGGTGATCAGCTCATGTACGTAGAATACAGTGGTTAGATAGATTTTATACAGAACTTACAGAAATATACAGACCTTCTAACACTCCGATCACCTGAAAATTGTGGTTTATTGGTGGTTCACGGTTGTTTGTAAGGTTAGGTGGTTAGAGCGGCTAACAAATTTAAATCTTTAAAAGCTAGAAAAGGAGGAAGAAAATAGAAAATTCTGCTTATACAATGGGTTGAAGGTAGTTAGGGTATTAATATAATGTTAGGTATTAAGTGGTAATTGGGTAGTTGAATTAGGTATTAAGTGATAATAGATCAAACTTTGGGTACTATATGATAATTGAATAGTTGAGTGGGTACTATATGTGCAATTTCACTAATGATGGTTGGTACATTACTTATAGTAAAACGTTGCTAAATATATTAAAGCTATACAAAATACTTAGTAAAGAGAAACTCGGCTCTCAACTTTAATGGCTAGTTTTCTTCTTCATCCTTTTGGATATGAGATTTCTCGGTGGTTTTAGGAAATCTATGGCATTTAAGGTGGCTTGGCTTGGTTCTAATCTTGCATTTTATCTGTCTTATCTTTTTCTTGTTAAGTATGCTCTCGCCGGCTGGTGATTCTTCCTCGACAAGTTTTCCTTTTTTTTTGGTCTTTTAGCTGAATACTTTTCCTTCTTTTTTCTGTTCCACCTAATTTCCACCATTTTTCCATGCCTCTTATCCCTCTTTAGGGGGTTTCTTCATCGGTTGACCCTTGAAGAAAGTTGAACATCAGCGGAATTGTTGCTGTGACTATTTGGTGAGGTACCTCAGTATGGTGTTTTGGTTGGTTCACTTATGTCCTTCTTTTTGGACTAGCAGCAGATATGGTCTAGTTACCAAGGTCGAGTATGAGGCTTCTTTGGTGTTATTCACTCTTTATCCTACTATCTTGGCCTTCATCATGCTTTGTCTTTTCCGTGCTAGGTTCCTTGGGCGTCGCCTAGTCCTTTCGCGGGCCAGTTCCTCCGACTATTTTTCGTACATCACGATGTTAGTCCTCAGTCCTTCATGTGTATCATCTAACTGCAGATGCTCAGCCAGTTTCAGATTTGGTGTCCCGCGATTGACGCTGGATCTTTTTTCTGGTCTAATAGAGGTATTGGCCCTGTTTCTCCTTTAATGTATGTGGTATGCCTAATTTCTCACGTGACTAAACTTATTTTCTAAAGTGGACAAGTTATTATTTTCTTTATTAGGTTTGAATACTTTACATCCTAATTGTTGGGAATATGGCCTGACGCTCTGATACCATGTGTTGGGAATATGGGGTCCGGTCCGCATATTCCACCTCCGTATATAAGTAAGAACACAACCGATCTCAACACTAGTATGATATTGTCCGCTTTGGCACCCGAAGGGCCTCACGGCTTTGCATTTGGTTCACTACCAAAAGGCCTCATGCTAGTTGAGGTATGTTCTTACTTATATATCATTGATCTTTCCCATGTGTAACCGATGTGGGATGTGGGACTTTGGTCGCCACTCTAACACTAATCTTTATTTAAATTTATATTATCATTTTATTTGAGCTACGCTTAATTTTGGATATGCATCAATTAAAAAAAATTGTCTTTTTTACTTTTAATTATTCACTTATTTTAAGGATCGCAGATCATAGTTGAATTTTATTAGTTTGGATCACCGAAATGTGAGCGTTTGAACAGTGAAACTATTATCTATATCCACATTTGGACGTTTCAATTCTTTAGTGTAAATCTTCTCGTTTAACCATCGTGGAATGTTACAAATTTTATCATTAAGACGATTTTTGTAGAGATTAGGTACGATTTTCTAATCTGATTTTTTTTGTTGTATACCATTAATCACTTTTTTATAGACTAGGAAGGATCTGGATTATTTGAAACCATAGTGTTTTTACCATTTCCGTTCTCCCTTCCTCTTTTCAACTCATTCTTTGCAAATTTTGTAGCCTTAATTTCATTTCCAAATTCTTCCTTACCACTATCGATGCTTTCAATGATGGGGTCGAGCGTCGTCCTTTGTGGCCGGACTTGGAGGAAATTTTGGCTATTTATTTTAATTTTTCTGGATTGCTCTTGGGATTTTCAACACTATTCGTAAACCCGAAAAACATACTAGCTCGTCCTCTAATGGTAAATTTGATGAGTTCAATCACTTTTGCTACCAATGCGAGTGGAGTGACCTTCGACTATATGGTCGTGAAAGTTTTGTCCAATATCCTCAAGGAGAAATATATTGATCCTAATTTTAAATTTTAATGGAAGTGTCATAAGCTGAAGATTATCAACCTCTGCTTCGCGGACGAATTAATGATTCTATATCGTTGTGATATTAATTTCATCCATCTTATCAATGATGGTCTTAATGACTGTTTTATCTTGTCAGGCCTTAAAGTTATCCCTCAAAAAAGCCATATCTTCCTATCGGGTGAACAACAACTTTGGTTTCAATCTTGGGCCCTCCCGGTTAAGTATCTTAGTGTCCCTCTATTCCGGGGTCAACTCTCCCATAAGGGGTGTCGACCCCTTCGAGATAAAATCACTATATGTTTGGCCTCATGAACATCCAAACACTTCTCTTATGCAGGTATGTTTTAGCTTATTAAATTTGTGATTTTTGCGGGACAATTTTATTGGTCTTCGATCTTCATTCTTTTTGCCTTTAAAGTGCTTAAAAACTCTCTCAGCCTGTCAGACTATCTCTCTGTCTTATGATGAGATGAAGGCTGCCGGTGCTAAAGTGGCATCGTCTACTGTGACCTTGCCCTTGTTAGAGGGTAGCCTTGGAATTCTAGATCATAAAAATTATGCTTGTTTTTACTTAAATTTTATATAAATATATAAGTTAGAAAACTTATTCAATCAAAAAGTTTAAAATTTGTTCTGATAAATTTAATATTTAAAAAAAATATAATTTGACCTAATAAATATAAAATGAACACGATTTATATGTTTTAAAAGTAAAACAAAATATATAATCAAACTTGGAAATACAAAATAATATTTTTATGATGGTCGTGGAAAACAATAGCCTCAGTCTCACGCAATAGCCTATAAACCAACTGCAGAAGGTAAACCAGACAAGGTGACAGGTTCAACCAAGAAAGCGTATGTAAAGATACTCGAACTCATGACCTTTAGTCACAAACATGTCTTAATCAACCAAACTCGGCTACTCGTTGAAGGCTTATATACTAAATCTTAGTATATAGAGAGACACCGGCTAAAACAAAAATTTAATGAAAAGATAGATTTTAGCAAAATTAATATATGATAGTTGATTTGACTACAAAATATATAGAGCTAAAAAAATTTATAATACAAATGATATTAGTTTTAGCTAATGTAATATAATTTTTTCATTCAAATATATTTATTTTTAATATTTTAAGAATTGAAAATCCTACTTAGTGACCAGATTAATATATGTTAGAATAGAAGGATTTGGTCTAAAAACGGTATGATTTTATAATAGAATACGTTTTGATAAAAAAAATATAGAATTAAAATTGATTTTTTCAAATAGAAAAATACAATGTTAAAAGCTTATATATGTATAATAATGATAACATAAACAACACTAAATCAGTTTTCAGAATAGTTAATTGCATGTAAAACATTAAAACATATAGAATTAAAACATTTAAACAACACTAAATGTAAAAGTATTTATAAGATTTAATTTAAAACATACCAGCTTTGATTTAAACCGTGACGAACAGAGGTAATTATATGATGTTGCTCGGTTTAAAGAACACTTTATAACAGTTATTTAGTTACGACGTGTCGGATTTTAAAGATGATAACGAGAGATTATTAAATCTATTATAAATTTAAATTTAAATATTGTGGGTTCATTAAGTGTCTTATAAATCTAATCTCCGATAATCGACTAGTTGAGACAATGTTATTATGCGTTATATAAGTTACTAAAGCATACGAGACATTCCCAATTTTGTCTTATAGTCCAGCTTGCCTTCGTTTGGTAGCGTCATCAAATCACTTATACAAACATTCATTCTATTGTAGCTTATGTTGTTGGGTTATACCATATAATTGGATCTCCTATTTTTCTCCCCAGTTAGTTTGTGATAATTCCTCCTCCTATTGAGTTTGTATTTTGTCTCTCTTAAATATGCCAGACATGGTTCAATTAAGAGAGGAGACATGTTATTTTAAAATATGTGAATCCTTATCCATATGAAGTAAACATACGAATCAAGGTATACCAGAAGGATATGTGCAAGACATCAACATGTTTCATTAGAATTAGTTTGTTATGCATTATACACAAAGAATCTATACGAGACTATTTATTCAAAAAATATATATACGATTTAAATGGAAAAAACATGTGAGAAAGCTAAAAAAACATGTGAGTCAAATGAAAAAAAAACATGCGAGACACATATAAAAAATTATACACTAAGTAAACATACGAATGTAGGTATAAGAGACAGATATATGTGATATATACACATAATTTATTTGATTGATGCATGACCTGTTATACACTAAAGATATATGTGAGACTAGTTATTAAAAAAAATATTAAAGTCAAATGAAAAAAAGGCGAGACAACTAGAAAATATAACATGTGAGTAAAATGAACAACAAAAACAAGCGAGACAGTTGAAGAATGAACATACAATAAATGAAAATTGAGTGTTTTACAACCCTATAATATATCAAAATATAGTGTTTTACATCCGTACAATATATGAACAGGTAAAACAAGCTATATTTAAAGTTAAATCTTAGTATACTTATGGTTGACTTACATCTTCACCAAACTGCACGACTGATATTGTTTATGTCTGGTTTATAGCAAGTTTAGTAGTACCATTAAAGATAACAACAATTGTTGTATTCAAAGCAACGCCAACCTAAATATCCACTACGACTGATGCCAAAGTAGTTTACACGGTAGCATCAGCCTCAATCTTATCAAGTTTCTAAAAAAGGATTGTGTAGGTTCTATTAACTAAACACGAGTCCCTTCTGACGTATGATGTATTTTTTATGGTGTAGTGACATTGTTTCTCTTTTGCGTTGTAATGGTGTTAGTTGTTACAGTTTTATTGGTTGGGGTTCTTTTTATTATGGGATGGTTGCTTCTAGTTTTGGTTCCGGATAGTCTGATTGGTGTTATATTTGTTATGGTTGATCTAGTTGGTATTTTTGGTATTTTGCAGAGAGTGGTTAGACTTCTGATTAGAGTCATGGAATTTCTTGTGATACAGGTGGGTTTTCTTCTTGGATAAGTGAGTGTCCTGGTGAGATAAGTGGGTGTTTAGCTGACACTAGTTGGGGTGTTTTTTGGTTTTCTTCTAAGATTGGTTGGATTTGGTTGTCTTGTTGGTTGACCTGTGGGATTAGATTGGTGGTATTGGTGATATTTCTTTCTTGACTCGTGGTGATATACTGATTCATTTGGTTTTGGATCACCATTAGGAAGAGATAATGTTCTTTTAAGGTCTTGAAACTCCAACTGCTGATGCAATTTGGTTATTCATATATCTTTCACTGCACTTGCAATAACAATACGAGACATTTAGATAATATGTACTTACATTTTTCCATTATTTTTCAAGTGAACGTTATATATGTCTGAACTCAATAGAGGCTTTGTTTGTATTTCTACTTCTTTTACATTCCAAGATTTTAGAAAGAAAAATCTTCTTGTCTGTGGTTCCAGTTTTCTTGGATGTGGTAGTAGTGTTTTACCAGGTGGTTGTAATATTGTTGGAATAGGTTGGAGTCTTCGTTTTTTGGTTGATGAATTTACCTACTGTGCAATCAACATGAAAGTCATCTCTCAAAACTCTGGTTTATGTTATGGGTGTTCTTATTGGTATTTTTCTGTGGGCTTGTGTGTTGGGGTTGGTCTCGTTAGGGTTAGGGTTAGTGTTGTACTGGTTGTGGACTAGTGTGTTTGGGTTGGTCTGGTTGGGGTTGGAGTTGTAGTGGTTGTGGCTTGATGTGTTCGGGTTGCGTGGTAAAGGTTCGAGTTATACTAGTTGTGGGTTGGTATGTTCTTGTTGGTGAGGGCTTTCAAGCCTTCCTTATGAGTTTTGCTGTTACGAATTCTGGCATCTTCTTATGACTTGGATGTGGTTCACAATTTGGGCTCCCAACAACTTCATCTCCACCAAATGAACTTATTTATTAAGTTATTAAGATTATTTCACCTCTCAAAACCTATAAAATGATAAATAAATAAAAAACTTAGTAAAGAATGCGAGACTATATCAAAATACTACATAAAAGACTGCATCCAATAAACCATGCAAGACTGGTTTAATACGACGTGCGCGCTTGGTGAAACAATTACATGCCCATCTTGATTAAATAAAATAATCGAGATGTGTGATATTAGACATGCCTGCTTGGTGTAAAAATTAAACTCCAGTCACACAGGACTAGTGCAATTAAACACGCGAGTCTAGCGTAGAAACTACATGTCAATCTAGATCAAATAAAATACACGAAACTAGTGTAATTAAGCATGCAAGAATAGTGCTAATACTACCACAAATGATACTTGTGAAACTACAATATACAATACCTCATCACCTCTGAGCTGGTTTATCTTTTGAATCAAAACTAATTATGGTTATTTTAATAAAATACCCACCCTTTATAACTTATTGGGATGATGTTGGCCATTGCTTATTTTTCCAGAATGGTTGTGTGCTCCATGATTAATAATTGCATGAAAAATTATATCAGCATAATAACAGTTATTTTTCACTTGTTTAATTATGTAGATATGTGCTAATTATTAAAAGTACAACACATCCAATAACTCTATCAGGTTTGTGAGAGATACTCATTTGAATTGACCCAAGAAACTTCTCCTTGATTTCTCCAGATCAATCATAGTTTTTTATTTTTTGAAAGTATTCAACGTAATAGACCTATATTGTATCGATTAAATATCTTGATACTAAATAGAACATCGTAGAGCTCATAAACATGATCAACAAAATAAATGCATCCTTGACAACTTGATCCCCAGCCCGTACAAATGATTTTGTCTATTGTATCTTGTAAAACTAAAATAACTATAATAAATACTTATGAAATACATAGTGGTATGCATGACTACTACATACATATCATCCGAGACCACTTTAACATACCATATTAGACTTACAAAAAATAATATAATGCGTTACTATAACTGAATATAAATGCAACACTATACACACAACATCATGCGCTACATGAGAAAACTTATCTACAACTGAAACATGCAATGCTAATGATAAATCCATAATTTGATCAAATTATTTGGTATTGCTTTTGATTTGTTTTTTCCATTTTTCTTAATATTCTCTAGAAAGCATGTTTTGATGATCTTGGACTCTATTCTTTAACCATTTATAAATCAAAGTTAGAAGCTTATTTTTGAATTTAAATTAATTTCCGCGTAAACTTGTTTGCAACTAAAATAGTCTTTCCAACTTTGGTGGTTAGTTTTCAAAGGTTGATCCTAATGAGGAAATCGTCTTCTTCAATAGAGTATGTCTTTATGATCTGAGTTATAATTTTATAATGCTTTTTTATTTGTAGACTCTCATAACAAAGATCATACAAAACATTAAATATTATATAAAATGTGTTTTCTTTGCAGCCTCGATGTGTTCATTGGTAAGAATGACACTCTTTTCGTTCATCAAATTTAGTACGATAACTAGGCCAGACAAAATAAAAACATACTTTAAGAGAATTTTTCTCTTATAAGAAAACGAGAGGCCAGTTATAATAAAAAATAGAAGACCACATATAACAAACAAGAAGAGACGTGTTGATGAAACAAGTGAGACTGTAGACCAGGTAGCAAAATCACGCAAGACGAGACATAATAAATATTATAAACATGTGAGACTTTTTCTAAAAAACATGTCATGCCCAAGAAATTGTGAATATGCGATTCTCGTGTAAAAAAAAACAAAATGTAAAACAATGCAAGACATATGAAAGACACATACAAAATGGTGACTCAAAACATCAAACAATAGGATATCTAGAAAATATATCAGAACCAAATTACTAAAATATGACACATCAAATGCAAAACGTGCGACCTTCATCAAAACGACTAACAAAAGGATAAAGGACATTTACCGCACAAAACAAATATCCCAAGGTTAAGGACAATGCTTAAGAAAAGGGTAATGAATTAACATAACACAAAGACCATGAATGATACGAAGGTAACGATCAATACAAACTGAGGGCAACAAATCGAGTTATAACAAGAACCTACATGAGACCACGAGGTAATATTAGAGGAGATCCATAAAGAAGTCGAGGGTAATAAGCAATACGCACCAAGAGAAACAAACCGAAGTAGAAGAGGTTCTACATAAACATATGAAGCAAATAGACAAGAGCACCCGAGTTAGTGAATGTGAAACAATACATGTTAACATTATGAGTCACCAGTGGTATTTAAAGCAATTTTTTACAATTCAAATATATATTAAACATATGTTCAATATGGAGAGAGAAGATATATTTTAAAATTATAAAAGAAAAGAAAACCTTAACTTAGAGGTTGGAAAAATATAATATGCATAAGATATATATCATTATTATGAAAATCTCTATTTCGTTCTTGGATCTATATTTGTGAACTTGGCATCGTGTTTGAGAAGAAATATTTTAACAAATTTCGCATCGATCGGAAAATATTTCTATTACCTTACTAATATTAACCAACCGATGATCCACATTCTCATTTGAGTCGAAAAAACACAAATATCATTTCAAGAACAATGGTGAGGTAGTTAACTGAGAAGGCTAACTTGGAGCAAGATCGACTATTGGGCGTTATGTCGGGCCATCAACATATGAAAGATACAGGGGGGATCACCTTCGTTGATCAACTGGCTAGGGCCGTGTCTATAACAGAATATGGAGGAAGTGGACACCAAGGTAAGCCAGTAGATCCAATTTTTAGAATTATAAATGAAGGAAATGATACGGGAAAAATCAAACCGACCATTTAAAGGTTGAGAGAAACAATGAGGCTAAAGCCAGATCTGAAACAATGATTAAGGCGCTACAACTATTAATCAAAAGAGTCATGCTAAAGGAAAAATAGAAGAATATATTTTATTAGGATGCCTAGTAATACGAGCCACACTGTTAAGTATCAATAGAGAGAGAGTGGAGATAGAATGACGAACACGAAAGTAAAACTTACGAAGATAGCAAATAAAAAAGAAGTGCTTGAACCCTAAGCATAAAGAGCAGTCGAGCAATGCTAATTCTAAGAAAAACAAAGGAAGGAACGACGTCGAGTACAATGGTGAAATACTAAAAATGACAAGTTATATTATACAAGAGTTTCCTTTTGTGAAGAAAATTCTAGAGGGACATCCCAGACTTTGAGGGTCTATGGAGAGATTTGAGGAATTGTTTTATGGGTAACAGAGAGCACAAAAAGACGGGTCATCCATTATGAATATGTATCAATGGCAAAGAGAAGCAGTTAAAAGTTATGTGAAAAGATTAGTACACGAGATGAATATGTTTTCTAAATGCAAAGATGATGTGGTTGTGTGCTCATTCCATAGAGGGTTAGATATCAAAGAAGCTATGTATGATGACCTCGTTCGCTTCTCGGTGACACTATGGTCTACATCCTTCCAAGGCCAGACAAGTTCATTTAAGTTGAAGACTCCAAGATATGACCACCTGCGGATTCAGCGCCTGAAGCATCAAAGGCACCGACGTTATATAGTAAGTGAGGAGATAAGGCGATATGCACTGATGTCAATCGCAATGAGCCTACCCAGATTCCATCAAGCAGGTTGAGGGCCTTATACTACAATAAACCCGCACTACATTTCATATCTTTTGAGGGCCTTATACTACAATAAACCCGCACTACATTTCATATATTTAAAGGAGAATATCACCGTCGTTTACGACTGAACTAAAATAAAACAAGATTGTAAGGGAAATATGCTAATTTCCTGTCAAATCAGATCAAAAGAAAAAAGAGAAAGCACAAAAAAACAAAAGTGAATCAAACACACAATTGTTAACGGAGTTCAGCAAATTATGCCTACGTCTCCGGACCTGCTGCAGATCGATTTTATTAGAAAGACACAATGACTCTGCCGTTTTTCATGCATACACAAAAGCCCTAACTCCAGGTTTTGTAGAGACTGTAACACTTAAAAGGGGAAAAATATTACAGTCCTTAATGTTTAATTTATGAGCCACTAAAATTATATTGTCTTTTCAACTCATTCCAGTTCTCTTTAATGTGTTTAGCACTTGCCTCATCTTCACTGTCTTTTCATCTAGCATCTCTTCTATCCAATAATAACATGTTGAATAAGGCTGAATTATTATGTCAAAATAACAATCTCCCACTTGAAGACTGGTTTCAACCTGTCTTCACACCTTGATCTATGCAGCAGATCTTTCTGGTCTTATTACTCTTGCAGACCAACTAAAGTTGAACACAACTTCAGTTTTTCAATGGCTACCGTCTTTATCAACATATCAGCTAGATTCTTGCTTCATTTGATATTTTCCAGTATTAGCACTTCATCTTCCAATAAAGATCTAATGAAATGGTAGCGAATACTGATGTGCTTGGTTCTTGAATGAAATGTTGAATTCTTCGCGAATTTAATTGCACTTTGAGTATCACTATGCAAAACGTTGTTCTTCTGTTTGAATCCCAAATCAGCTAACAAACCTTGAAGCCATATCATATTCTTGTTTTGCTCATCCCAAACACGATAACCGAACTCATCTTCGCCATAGCCGACCAGGAAACATTTTTTCGATTTCAGATCTAGCTTGTTCCTGCCATATCACTTATATGAACATATGTTGTACAACCAAAAAATCTTAGATGTGATAATTTTATATCCTTACCACTCCATACCTCCTCGGGTATTCGATATTTTAAGAGAACCGACGGGCCTCGGTTAAACAGGTAAGCCGATGTGTTGTTGCTTCTGCCCCGAGCTGCTTCGGTAAACCAGACTGTATTCGAATGCTTCTGGCTCTTTCTGTCAACGTTCTGTTCATACGTTCTGCAATACCATTGTGCTGAGGCGTACTTGGAACGGTTCTCTCCATCCTGATACTATGCTCATAGCAAAAGTTCTTGAATTTGGTATCCTCATATTCACCACCATTATCAATTCTCAGCTTTTTAATCTTCAGACCTGTCTCATTCTCAACCATAGATTTCCACCTCCTAAAAACATCAAACACTTCAAATTTATGCTTCAAAAAATAAACCCATACCTTTCGAGAATGATCATCGATAAAGGTCACGAAATAATGTTTCCCTCCTATAAATGAAATAGTTGTTGGCCCCTAAACGTCACAGCGAACAAGCTCCAGCCTTTCTTTCTTTGGGGTTTTACCACTTGTCTGAAAACTGACCCTTTTCTGTTTTCCAAGTATGCCATCTTCACACATGTCTATATCGACTGACATTCGACCTGGAAGCTTCCCATTCGAGTATATAATTTTCATACCCTTCACACTCATATGACCAAGCCTCTGGTGCCAAACATTTGGATTTTCGTTTCCTGCTGCTATTGCAATTGAACAGCTCATCTCTGCTGTCTTGTAAAGATTACCACTCTTCTTTCCGCAAGCAACCGTCATTGCTCCCTTTGAAATTTTCCAATTTTCACTATGGAAGATCGTATTATAGCCTTTGCTAGTCAACTGCCCTACTGAGATTAAGTTCTTTCTCAGACTGGGGATATGTCTGACATCTTTCAGTTCCCATACAGACCCATTCAACTTAATCTTCACAGTACCTTTACCAATAATATCACAAGGTTGATCATCACCAAGATATACTTTTCCAAGGTTACCAAGGACATAACTGTCGAAGAATTCTTTCTTCGAAGTCGCGTGAAACGATGCTCCAGACTCTAATACCAAGACTCTTCCCTCCTTTCTAAGGAGAATATTAACACATCGTCTCCTTCTGAAATGATATTTTCCTCTATCTTCTTCTCATGGTACTTTGGTTCTCTCTTGCACTAAACTTTAAAATGCCCGGTCTTCCTACAATTCCAACACTCGATGTTTCGCAACCCTTGGGAATTTTTAGAAATCCTAGACTTGGACCTCCAGTCTCTTGATTTGCCTCGGTAGTTAGATTTACCATGTCCATATACTCTGGGTGAATTTCTTCCTCTCGATTCTTTATGTAAGATTGAGGAGATTGATGACTCACCTGATTTTCTCCTTTGAATCTTTTCACTGAGAACTAGGTCACGAACATCCTCAAATTTTAACTTATTGCTTCCTGATGAGCTACTCACCGTAGTGACAGTAGCATTCAAATTATCTTGTAGTGAAGACAACAGTATCATGCTCGTATTTGTTTATCAAAATTAATTTCAACTGAACTCAACTGGGTTGTGATTGTATTGAGTTCATTGAGGCGTTGGGCTACAAACGCCTCATCAAGTAAACTTTTTTAGACGCTGATGGCTTCTCATAAATACTGGATAGAAACTTCATAAGACCCGCCGTGGTTGTTTCCTTTATGATGTTAAAAGCAACATTGCGGAATAGCGTCAATCGGATGACTCTAAGAGTTTGTCTATCAAGAAGGGTCCATTCTTCATCTTTCATACCCTCTGGTTTCTTTTATGAGAGGGGTTGATAAAGCTTTTTATGGTATAACTAATCTTCAATCTGCATCTTCCAGAAACCAAAATCTACACCATCGAATTTTTCGAGTCTCACCTTTCCTTCGTATCTAGCCATTGCTCCCACTCAAATCTGATTTCTTTGGATCGCTACCAGTCTGGCTCTGATACAAATTGTAAGGGAAATATGCTAATTTCCTGTCAAATCAGATCAAAAGAAAAAAGAGAAAGCACAAAAAAAAACAAAAGTGAAATCAAACACACAATTGTTAATGAAGTTCAGCAAATTATTCCTACGTCTCCGGACCTGCTGCAGATCGATTTTATTAGAAAGACACAGTGACTCTGCCGTTTTTCGATGCATACACAAAAACCCTAACTCTAGGTTTTGTAGAGACTGTAACACTTAAAAGGGGAAAAATATTACAGTCCTTAATGTGTAATTTATGATCCACTAAAATTACAGTGTCTTTCAATTGACCCTAGTTCTTTTTAATGTGTTTTGCACTTGCCTCATCTTCATTGTCTTTCACTGTCTTTTCATCTAGCATCTCTTCTATCCAATAATAACATGTTGAACAAGGATGGATTATTATGTCAAAATAACAAAAATACCAACCACCTCATCAAATATTGGCCATGAGAAGTGATTGATCTTAAATATACTTTTTTCACACAACATATCGACCACATGCACTCCACCATCGAATGTTGGCAACTATGAGAGCGAGTGTCTTGAATTTACAAATTCTGACGAGCTGACTGACAGCGACGTGCTTAATGAGAAGACAACAAAGGAAAAATACAATATTTATTTACATCTCTCAAAGGGAGATATTATTTGGATCAACGTCAAGCACTCAAAAATCCACAAAAAAGATCTTGAGGTTCGCATGGTGGACGAATCCTCCCAACACCGTTACATAAATTCGTTCACCAACTAAACATTTAATGACGATAACCTAATGGGCGCGATTACCCCCCATTAGGATTCTTTAATCATCAGTCTAAACGTATGAGGATCATGGTATGCAGCACTCTAGTAGATAATGATAGTTCGGCCAACGTGATCTTCAAGTCCGGTTACAATAAGATGTTGATAGAAGTACCATATAAGCTGAATAACAGACAATTGCTTAGCTACCAAGGCAGATCATGTACTTGTGTGGGTGAGGTCAAGCTTTTGGTTACCATTATCCATTAAAGATGTGCATATGCGCTTTATGATAGATGATATGTCAGGTTTGTAAAACCATAATTCATAATGATCTTGGCTACATATAAGAACTGAAGCCCTTTTGTTTTCAGAAGTTTCTCAAGTACCCTTTCGGAGATTGGTTTGAAGTAATCAGAGGAAGCCAAAGAACTACTTGAATCTATTATGCGACCTCCTTCGCTATCATCGGGCATATCCAATGGGCATTAACAAACAATGAGAAGGATTGTCAATTCAACGAAAACAATAACATGGGAACCAAGGTCGACGACCCATGAAACGAGAGTATGTGTGATGACTCCTGAGTTATGTAACCAAAGAGACCTTCGCGGTAGGGAAGGTAATTCGAGTTGGGAACTAATTAGACCTAATTTTTAAAAATATGTAAATATAATTCTTTTAGAAAGACTCGAACATTTGTTTCTTGGAGCCCTGATAGTGTTTCATGAGTCAGTCCTTCTATTATTTTTAATAGGTTATAGATTAATACTAGACTATAAAGGTTATATAAAGATGTCTGATCATTTTTAGTAGGTTATCATGAGTCATAATTATTATCAGCATCAGAACTCGGAAAATCTCTTCTCATTTACTTGTTGGTTTCAAGCTATACAATAAGCGGTGTACGGGTACGGGAAATAAAATATGCAGAAAAATCGGTCTCCTACTTTAGTTTAGACCTGGTGGATGTCGAGACCAAATACTTTAACTTGGGAAAGCTAGCTCTCGGTCTAATAGTAGCAGCTAGAAAAATGAACCAGTATTTCCAAAGTCATATTATTATTCTTTTCACGTCATTTCTCGATATTTCTTGACACGTATAAAATGATCAGTCAAATTAGGAGCATACGAAATCATCTAAGAGCCACGATCGTGAATAAAAGGCGATCGATGGTTGACTTTATCGTTAATTTCGTAGGGTGCAAGGGTCCAGATAATGAGACAAGTCAAACAAGAGAAAAACATAACCCTTAATGGATACTTGAGGCCGTGGAAGCCTCAAGAAAACTAGGTAGGTGCATAATTCGCGTTAAAAGCACTGTTTGGACAAGAAATACGACTAGCTATTTGAATTAGCTTCCAAGTAATGAAGCAAAATATGAAGTTTTCTTAATGGTAAGAGTTTAGTTCACATTTGTGAAGTCAAGAACTTACTCATCTGATCAAATATATATTTATTCATTGGTCAGGCCAATGGGTCTTTCGAGGTTAAACGAGAAAGTATACAAGGGTATCAAGGCCTTAAGGGAATAGGAGCGAAAGTTCCACCATAGCGAGTACGAGCAGATACCCCAGTCTGATAAATCCATTGCAGATTCACTTGCCAAAATGGCTAACCATAGTGAAAACCCCATGAGTATTAACCAAGATAGCCCGACAACAACGGAAAGCAGATGCATACAGGCTAATTAAAATTACAACAATAGTTGACTAGAGCGATGAATATATTTCTTATCGGCAAAACTAAACCCTTTCCAGCGATGAAGCATAAACGAGGTCTCTCTTGGTTATTGCAGGTGAGTACACGTTCATAGATAATGTTTTATATAATGAGATCGGATATTTCAGGTCATGTGTCTTGACTTAATCTGAAGAGCAGTTCAGACCATAACCACTATTGTAAAAAACGTAACTGAAAAAACGTAATAAATACTGACTAAGCTACTTGCTGGTCATTTCACACCAGATTACTAATGGGTCCTTAAACTTGTCCCGACATCACTATCCGGCTCAATAGGCCCATCAGTTAGTAATTAAGTATAAATACCCCAACCACTTTCATTAATGAGGGTAATCAGAATTTACTGCTAGCACCCAGCTTAATTATCTAAGTACTCTATACTCTTAAACATTAAATACCCCAAAACACCCAAAACACTTTATAAAATTACCCTCAAACATAAATAAACTGCACTAAATTGGGGACCACAGTGGGAGCACGACGGTGCCTGAATTTCACAATTCAAAACCAGCAAAAAATGATGTTCAGATGGATCCGAATGAGCAGAATGTTCCACCTCATGAGGTGGAAGTTACAAGGGAAAACAATAAGTATATTATCTAGGAGCGAGACAACCTGAGGGCTAAAATAGAGGCGTTAAGAGAAATAAAACAAGCAGAAAAAAGAGTTACGGAAAAATCCAGAGCGTCAATACTTCACCACATTGATAATCCTAGAGAAAATGAGCAGTCTTTGAAAACTCATCTCAGATCCAAGAAGACACACCGATCTAAGCATGTGGATAGTTCTGCATCTGAGTCCTCCAGCAATGCATTAAATGAGGCAGAACTTGAATAATCATTATCTTCAAGTAGTCATGTGAGAAGATCGAAAAACAAAATGAGGTTGACTAAAAAATATTCAAGAAAGAGGGATAGGCATGACAGGCTTAAGAAGCACCATGGCAAGGGTAAGGGGTCAGCTAATAAGCATATTGATCAGTTGCTGATTAATCCTTTTGCCTTGCAATCTGAACCGAGTATTTTTGCAACACCTAATGAAGATACCTTTTTTAGCCGTAGCAAAAATTGTAGGCAATATCCTTTTTTCTGTAAATATACTATACGGACATCTTCCTAAGAGGTTTGATAGCTCCGAAATGGAGAAATACGACGGGAGTCGAGATCTGGACAACCATCTGGAGCAGTTCAAAAACTTCAAGATAAATTTTGATGACGACGAGAAACTACTCTATAGGGCTTTCTTCCAAACTTTCACAGGAAGTGCCCTCAAACGGTACAACAGTCTCCCTCAGGGGTGTATAAGAAATTTTGATACGTTATGGGTTACCTTCCTGAGGTAATTTTTTGGGAGTAAGAAACTCAAGGGTATTGGGGACACCATTATCCACTGTGCTCAGGAACTAAACGAGTCCCTAAAGGCATACAACAATCGTTTTGTGAACACAAAGAAATAGCTAGCAGATTGCTTTGAACATGCTACAATTGCTTCCCTCAGACAAGGTTTAAATCTAGGTAATCTAGCTAATTCATTGACTCAGAAGAAGGCTATTATCTGGGTTGGTTTGTTGAATCAAGTGGGAAAGCAAATCAATGTAGAAGAGACCAATAAAACCATAGGTCCACAGTACACCGCCAAGTGAGATCTACTACTACAACAACAACTTCTCCATCTACTAACTAGTCCGGTTACATGTCAAAGAAGGTTGGACAGGGGTCCAGCCGATTAAGGCAGAATCAGTCCAACCAAACTCAGAGCAACCAGGTCAGAAGTGAAAGGGGGCCCTGGGTTCAGCCTGAGTGGTTTGGTGATTTGGGGAGAGTGTAGCTACAATTTATGATAAGACTTAAAATGACCTACATTTTAGAAAGTCATCAGCATTGCAATCCCTCATATAATACTGAAGCACTTCTTCTGCCAATACCACAATCACTGAGCCCATGATACTCACGATTGTATAGCCTTGAAGCATGAGGTCCAGAACCTTATTGAAAAGGGAAAGTTGGGGGCCTGCATCAAAAAGTGAAGGGGAAGCAGACCAGATAATGCGCAAACCAATACTCCCCGGACTAATCCTTCGAACAATCCTGAGACATCTACACAAGAGGTTGCAATGGTAATTGTTGAAATATTTGATATAGACTCTGGGTATCTTGATCCAGATCCGAGTCGAAATCAGGTGGGGTGATAACAGACACGACCAAATCGGTTTTCGGTATGATTAGATTTTTTGAGTCACTAACTATTTTTGGAGGGCATACTCTGACTGCGCCTTCTACTTCATCCAAGAAAAGGCATATCCACAATTTGGCCACCCAGTTGGATGGGGGAATGTCCACTTACCAGTGTTATCTCCCTTTATAGTTTTTGATGAGGATGATCCGAGGGACATTTCAGGGCCTTATGAAGATGTGATGGTAATAGGGGCTTCAATAGCGGGAACGATATACGCCAGATTCTGATTGATACAGGCAGTTCGAAAAACATCATGTTCTGAAGCTCCTACAAGCAAATGAGGAACCCTTCGGTTATACAACGTTCAAACAGAACCATTGTAGGATTAATAGGAAGACTTGCAGAAATAATTGGGGAGTTCGAAGTAGAAGTATTGTTGGGAAAGGGACCCTTTAATATGATAGTAAGAGCAGTGTTTGTTGTGGTGGATTTCCCAAGATCCTACAATGCAATATTTGGTAGGTCTTGGCTCTCCAGAATGCATGTTGTGGCCTCTACGGTCCACCAATGTTTGACGTACGTTGTCCAGGTACAAGTAGGTATTGTCCGGAGCAACCAGAATATAACCAGAGAATGTTATGCAACAGCCCTTGCCCCTAAGACTGTAGGGCCAGTCAGAATTAAAAAATAATTAGCAGTTATTGGAGCCTTTTGCTGAGGAAAATGAAATTAATGATCCCACAGAGGTTCCCAGTGTTATAATACCTATTCAGGAGGTTAAAACCCACTCCATCACAGAGGGAAATAATGTGAAAATTGGTTACAAGATAGCACCCAAATTAAAGCACCAGTTATTATCTTTTTTAATGCATAATCAACATGTTTTTGCATGGTGTATCAGTGATGTCACTAGAGTGCCAGCTAGTATTATTTCCCATAAGTTGTCAATCTGGAGTGGTATTGCACCAGTTGTACAAAAGAGGTCTTTTTCTAAGGAAAAAACAGATGTGATTGTTCAAGAAGTTGACTGTTTAACCAAGATGGGTCACATTAAAGAATCTGAATACCCTCTGTGGACTGCCAACCCTGCTTTAGTCAAGAAAAAAAATAGCAAGTGGCGCATGTGCATTTATTTCACTGACTTTAATGGGGAATTCCCTAAATATCTTTATCATGTTCCTTAGATAGATCAATTGGTGGACTCTACCTTTGGAAACAAACTATTGTCCTTCATGGATGCCTTCTCACGGTACAACCAGATACAAGTAGATCTGAAGGATCAAGATCACACACTTTCATCATAGACAAAGGTCTTCATTGTTATAGGGTGATGTCGTTTGGATTAAAAAATGTTGGGGCCACTTATCAGAGGTTAGTGAATAAAGCTTTTGCTGATCATATTGGCATTACATAAAGGTCTAAATAGATGATATAATAGTTAAAATCTTGGAGGAAGATTCACCTATATCCGACATTCAAGAAACATTCTCCAATTTAAATTTAAAATGAACCCTGAAAAATGTGTATTTGGGGTCCAGATCAGCTTAATACCTTACTAGCAATGGACCCTCCTTGGAATATTATAGAAGTTCAAAGGCTGACAGGACAATTGGCAGCGTTAAATAGGTTTATCTCAAGATCATCAGACAAGTGTGCTCTATTCTTCCAAGGGTTGAGGAATACTAAAGACTTTAATTGGTCTCCATAGTGTGACCAGGATTTTATTAAAATCAAGAAGGATTTATCCTCACCTAAAACGCTTTTCAAACCTGTTCGGGGGAGGAAGCTCTATGTATATCTAGTTGTATAAGAATATGCAATAAATGTTGTGCTAGTAAGAGAGAGGGACAATTACCCTCGTCCGGTGTATTACATCATTAAGAGTCTGATGGATGGTGAAAGAAGATATTTGAAGTTGGAAAAATTGGTATTGGCCCTAATATTTGCAGCAAGAAAGATGAGACCATACTTCCAAGCTCATTACATTGTTGTTCAAACATATTTCCCCTTGAAAAGCGTTCTTCAGAAAGGTGATGTGTCAAGCAGAATGACCAAGTGGTCAGTGGAGCTGGGTGATTACGATATTAAATTTTCACCTCGAATAACAATTAAAGCCTAGTCAATGGCTGAATTTTTGGTAAAATTTCATGCTGATAGATCCTACAGACAGGAATGAGAAAACCGATCTAAAGAAGAATTGGTAGTTCGAACTAATGGTGGATCAAGTACAATGGGTTGTGGAGCTGCGATTTGTCTAACTTCTCCATATGGTGACAATATGTATCAAGCCATATGTTTTGGTTTCAGAGCTTCTAACAATATGTCTGAATATGAAGCAGCAGCGATAGGTGGTCTTAAGCTGGCTCTCCTATGTGGGGCGAAGAGAGTCCCGTTGATGAGTGATTCCTAATTACTGATGCACCATGTTCAAGGACAATTTTAAGCAAAGAAAGAAGATTTGATTAACTAATTGCTTATGTTGAAATAAGTTGCCGCAAGATTTGAAAATATCTGATATGAGCACATTCCTAGATCAGAAAACACTCTGGCAGACTCTTTGGCAACTATATCCTATTCTGAATCTTACCCATGGATTCTTGTGCAGGAATGTCCATCCGTACAGACAGGTCAGGAAAATCAGAGTGAAGAAAATATGAATATACTTGTCATTCAACCTAAAGATTGGAGACATGCTCTTGTCCAATACATCTCCGATGGGATATTGCCTCCGGATAAAGTTGTGGCAAAAAAGATCAAGCACAAGCCTCGTGGTTTCTTGATATTAATAGAAGGTCTGTACAAGAAATATTTAAGCAGACCTCTCCTATGTTGATTAGGATTTGAAAAATCTCAAGTTGTATTATCTGAGCTAAATGATGGGGAAGGCTTTGCACACTGTGGTTATATGGCCTTAACCAAAAAAGTCCTATTAGCAGGATACTAGTGGCCAACCATAATGCCAGATGCTAAAGTGATGGAGAAAAAGTGTGATCCTTGTCAAAAGTATGGGAATGAAATTGATGTGCTACCACACCTTATGAAATCCATTTTTAAAGCAATACTCTTTGCCAGATGGGATATGGATCTAGTTGGGCCTCTTCCTATTGCATTCGGTGGATGTAGAAAAATCATACTCGTTGTTAATTATTTTTGTAAGTGGATAGAGGCAACTCTTTTGGCTAGAACCACTTCGAAGGGAGTTGCAGATTTGGGGTTCCCCGAAAGATTACTATAGATAACGGGCCACAGATTGATAGTAAAGACATTGAAGCTTTTTGTACTTCCAGAGGAATTCAACATTGTTTTTCTTCTCCTTTCCACTCTTAAGAAAATGGCCAAGTTAAGGTATCGAATAGACCAATCTTGTCCGGATTAAATAAAAATTTGAAAGGAGAGTGGCCAAGTTATTTACAAGAAGTATTATGGGTCTACCGAACTACACATGGGCTGCCACACAAGAGTCTCTTTTTGCTCTCGTATATGGGATGGATGCAATTACGCACATAGAAGCTACTTTACCATCTCATAGAGTACATAAATATTCTGAACAGGCTAATGACATAGCAGTTAGGAATCAGTTGGATTTGATTAAAGAAAAAAAAGTTAAAGCACATATGAGAACACCGCATTACCAAAGCTTGATGAAGAGTAGATTTGCCTCCATAGTTAAAAGAATGGATTTTCAAATAAGGGACAAAGTTTTAAGAAAAGTATTTTTACACACCAAGGAAAAGCACTCGGTAAGCTGGCTCCGAACTGAGAAGGCCCTTATATGGTCTGTGGGAAGGTTAAATCAGGAACATACATGGTTTAAAACAAAGAAGGGAGAGCACTAAAGCACCCATGGAATACTGAACATCTCAAGTTATACTTAGAATAGAAGTCTTTTGTAAATATTTACTTTCAAAATATCAATGCAAACATTAGGGGTCATACTCTTTCCTACCTTGGTGAAGCATGGAGGTTTTAATGAGGTGTACGGGTTTTTTAATAATATATGATGCCTTCTTCAAAAGCCTGGTGCAATTCAATTTCAGTTCAGCTATTAAATACTTATTCAACACCTCGACTCTCAAGTATTTTGAGTTGATTGGATATATTAAACATTTGATGATATTTATTAAACACATGTGGTCGAAGATGTTGGATGTTTTTGTTCAACACATCTGAAATATTGAAGGTTATTTAAACATTGGCCATAAAAGGGTTAAACAAAGGGAATATGATAATTGGAATCTGATCGGACTAAAACTGATCTCTAATACACAAAAAATTCCTTGACTATTCGAGGACTTTGACGTTTTAGATCGTAATGATTAAACAAACAATAAAACAAAATGCCTTAGCCATCCAATGACTTTAGTCTTTCAAACAAAAAATACGCAATTAAACCTTAGGGTTTGTTCCCTTCGGTTTTTTCTTCACCACCAACTTTTTTGGGACTTTTGAGTTTAGCAGTTGAACTCTCACCCACTTCTTCGTCGTCTTCGCAATATGTTCTACTAGATTAGTTGTGCTTATAACCATCAGCTATCATGTGAAAGGGGAGATCATCATAGTCCACATATTTCCACAAATGACCAAGGATCCTCTTAGGAAAGGTCTCATGGAGCAATAAGACCATCTCAGAATTGATTCCATCATCCCTCTTCTACATAGAATCCACTATTTAACTAGCATACTTCTTTATCCATGCGGCTATTGTTTGAGCTTGTTAGCATTCTAAGGCAATTTTCTCTTCGGTCTTCTCTCGGACATTATTCTTCAACTTGACTTTGTTATCAAATAAAGTATGGATATTATTGTCCTTAGTTTGTAGTTTCTTCTTCAAAGATTTTGATATCATTTGAGGAAGAAGTCTCCATACCAGAGTACTTGGTTTAGAGTTCTTTACCGTCCTTTTCTGACTTATGCAGTTTGGCACCCAAATCATCTTTTTTCCTTTCTCAATAATTCTATGCTTTGTTGAGCGTTGAGAAGATCGTTTGACAAGCTTCGCTTTTTTGTAGTCAGGGAGTTGATGGTAATAATTTGATCCCTCACTTGTCTCTCCAGATCAAGCACTGGACGAATATAACCCAAAAGGGCATGACTCAATGTATCTTCCTCACTAGATATTGCGTAAGTCTCGCCGTTGTGAGTCACAATGTTGGAAGAGTTGGGAGGACGATAAGCCCCCTAAAATATATTTTTTCTAAGTCATTAAAATATATGTTGATGTTCAGAAAAGCGCCAAGGAGCTGGAATGGAAATTGGCTAGAATTTCCTCTTGTAAGGTAGGATTGGCAGGAGCTGGAGGAGGGATTTCAGAAGGACGAAGAATTACTTCTGATCCAAGAGTAACTTTCTTCTTCTTGGTAGCTTTTTCATCACTACTGGCCTTATGCTTATTGTCATTCTTTGAAATCTTTCTGACCCACCAGCCTCCTTCATTGTAACTTCTAGTGCTTCAAGTAAAGCAGCATTAATGCCTCATTGGTTCTCCGAATCTGTCCTTTCTGGTTGTCTAAGGTGGGTCTGTTGGGTTTTTCTTCTTTCTCTTGTTCTTCGTCTTGTTCAGATGACTCGGGGCTTTGGCCCTGGAAGGTAGGGAAAGTTTAGCATCTTTAGCCTCTGTCTTCCTCATGATGACATCTACAGGAGGAGTGGTGGTTAGCTCTTCCAAAGAGAGGTCTCTTGTTCCTATGGTGTTCCACATATTAGACCTCACAAACTTCCGTGATGTCAAGCAATTGTAGAAAGTGTTGTCCCATTTCTCGAAGTCCCAAGCGTTTAGTTTGGCCCAAGTATTCTGACTTGCCTCTACATAATCTGAAAATTCCTTCGAAAACATTGAGGAGGGATATAAATAAGTTCGGAGTAGTAACTTAATACTTGAAAGATTAAATAAAATATAAAAGGAACTCACCAATACTCTTCCAGCGACTGGTCAACTGGCTTGGGTTTCAGGAAACCTTGATCTTTTTCACATTCTCCCTTGCCCCACTGATAAATAAGAACTGCGTCCTCCACGACGTTTCTAACTCCAAAAAATCGTTTACTACCTTGTAGTCATTACGCATGTCGTAGTGGTAGACGAGGATGTGATGCTTCTTACACAAGATTGCCACAGCAGCAAACTATTCTATTGGTAGTGGAATCTTAGATAGAATGGATGATATGATGCAGCCCAGTAGGGTATATCAAGCATTGGGGCTCAACTAGCTAGGACATAGCTTGGTCAAGTGGAAGTACCTGACTATCTCCATATCCTAAGGAAACCGGAGTTTCCAGTTCAGCACCTCTATATAGACCACTCGTTCATTGGGTTTGCAGTACATCGGAGTTTCTGGGTGACTCAGATCCTCACCTTCACAGACTCTAGGATTCCCCACTTAGTACGAGTACGACCAGTTCAGTTTTGTGGGTGTATACGTATACTATATTTTGAAGGGACAACAAATACTTCACACTGACCTTCTTGAAGTTTGGACCCACTCTACCATCTAGACTCTCCAGAAGCGCATCTCAATGAGTCATACCTACTTTGGTCTTCCCCTTCCAATCTGTAGTTGTGTCCTCCATTTGACCTGACGCCTCAAAAGGGGCTTCATCTAAATTGTCCTCCATGGTTTCTTCCATTACAATGGAAGGTTGTTTAGATGGTTGTTTGGATGATCTGGCTTCTTTCATGGACTTCTGTCCAGATGGTTTGGATTTTGGCACAGGTTTTACTGCCTCCGAACTTGAGGGTTTTTAAGAGGTAGGCGTGGATTTTGATTTAGACTAACGGGTGACTCGGTGTGGGGTCAAAGTTTCTAGAGACTTCTTCGTATCTGAACCCATTGTGATAAAAGACGAGGGTTTTCTAATACCAGAAGCAGCTTTTTCCTGAGGGAGAAGGTTTCCGGACTCTTGGACAGAGGACCCTGATGAAAGAGGAGAAAGGCTAGAAACAAAGGGTAGCTTTCTAACCATGGGTTCTTTTGAGGACGATGAACCCTAGTCTGTATTTGTTTGTGACTGATTGGTTCTTTCACCAGGAGAAACAGGGAGACCAGCAGCAAGTCGTTCGACTTCTGCAACCTTTCTCGCTCTCTCTACCTCGGACAAGTTTAACCATACTTGGTTTACTAGAGCGTTTCTAGTTGTGAACATATATGACTTGAACACAACTTTGAAGGTATACTAAGCTTTCTCTCACTAGAAATGTTTATAATTCTTCAAGACAATGAAACAGTAAGAAGATTTATATATAGCAGTGAAAAATGGTAGTAACCTAGGAGAAGGTAAAGCGATTTGGGTAATGATTAAAAGCTGCAAAGTATGGGAGTTAAAGCCTATATAACTTTCTAGCCTAGTAGGTACGAGAATATATGAGAAAAACGTCTGAGAGGTCAAACTAGAGTCTGACACGTGTCCCACGATTGAAAAAAAGACTCTTAGAATTCTGAACTGAAAAATCAGTTTCACCAGAATTCGAACAAAGTCACTCTTGAAGGAAAAGTTTACAATTCGGATGCAACAACAGATCGGAGAATGTTGGTATTGATTTTTAAGAGTTAAGTCTTCCAAAGGTTCTTTGCAAGACCTAAAGGGGCTACATGGTACATGATGAGATCAGATATTTCAGCTCTTGTGTCTTGACTTAATCCGATGGGCAGTTCGGACCATAACCACCATTGTAAAAAACCGCACAAGACAGATGTAATAAATACTGACTAAGATAGTTGTTGGTCACTTCACACCATATTACTAATGGGTCCTTAAACTTGACCTGACTTCACTATCCGACCGAATAGGACCATGGGTCAGTAATTAAGTATAAATACCCCAACGACTTTCATTAATGAGGATAATTAGAATTTAATGCTAGCACACAAGTTAATTATCTTACTACTCTCTACTCTACACATTAAATACCCCAAAACACCCAAAACATTTTACAAAATTACCCTAAGACAAAATTAAACCACACCATTATATATGAAAACTGTTACTCGAACACTATTGCGATCCATCAAAAGAGAAGAGTAACACTTATTGTAACTCATATGCATAAAGGAGAAGCAAGCTTAATTCCATGAAAAGCAACTACGCCCCAGGTCGAGCATAAGAGACAAACAGTTCTCCGTAGTATATGTGATGAAGATTGTAGTACCAATGGAGATTATAATTCTAAGTAATCGCATATAAAATTATTAACATGACCTAAATAAGAAAGCAAATGAGTTATATATCGACCTAATCGGGTAAGGGTTCGCTACGAACACTAAAAAGTTTGATGAGTAGCAGTTTTAATTCCAAATGAAAACTTCAAAGCTTCAAAGTGGGCGACATGATCTTCAATAAAAATTTCCGTTGAGCTCAAGAGAACATGTCGAGGGAACTAGCTCCCGATTGCAATGTTCAATACATAGTAATTTCCAAAAGACATTACATGGCGTATAGATTGGAATACATGTTTGGTAATGCACTTAAGAATCCTTCAAAGATTAATAATTTAACCTTACATGGCGAAATCTTTGTTTGCCGAATATTTGTTTTTTAAATTTTAAGCTTAAATAATAGTAGTAAAAACTTCTATTAATTAAACAAATACACATATCCACTAATAATATATTAACTATAGCATGTGATAAAGAGGGGGAGGGGTTCGCTAAAAATATAAACGTGAACGGGTAAAATAAACCACGCTGATATGACTATGTATTTGGTTGTATTGAGCCGTAAGTCGAATAGTCAATAAAAGTGAGCGATACTGAGCTTGAGCTACGACGCTCAGTTAAGCGAACATGCATAGTTTCCAAGTTCTTAAGACCACACTATTGGCTATAATGAGGCTGGCTTATCAAGCATAATATGCGAACTATGTAATACACTAAGCTTATGTGGCTACGCAACAAGCCAAACTGTGCTTAACTAAATAACTAAGCCCCCATCCCAATCTTCCTTTTCTTAAACTACATACAAATTATTATTTCAGCACGTGTACTATGCCAAAATGCTAACCAACATTATATTAAACACAACAACGTGTTACTTGTTTAAAAGACTTGTAGGCCTAAAAAACAAATTATTGTTCACACAATAAATAGACATTTTCTTAAGTAAAAGCATAGACATAAAATTTACAACTATTCTAAACAAAAGTCCTTAGAATCATCATCGTCCCCACTCTCCTATCACATGTTCGCTCTGCTCTAAAATATTTACTTTGATCGTTTTGTTTCCGAAGCCCGTTCATCTTCAAGTACTAACTATTTTACATTTCCCAATTCTAGGTAAGTGTTCATCCTCCACATCTCCAGAATTGCATCGTTTTTAGCCTTTTCCAAAAGATGTTGAGAAACCCTCAATGTATCTTTATCCCTATTAGTATACGTTTTTGCAGCATTATCGGCCCATTACCTTTTAGCCTCATTCAATTATACTGTCAACCAAGTGAGGTCCGCTGAGACAGTAGTACTTTCCAATCGAAGGCCACAAGATTTGATGGTAGAGTCGTCAACATTTTTAAGCAACGTAGTGTTGTATTCCATCACCTCGATGGATCGCTTCGCCCAAGTAACATTTTGACCGGTCTGTTAAGGGAAATTATAACAAATAATCTTCCAAGTAGTAATTTTATTAATCAATGAAGAAAATATAGTTTTTACGTAATTGCAAACCTATTTATAATGTTTACAAATCATTTTTACTTTCCCATTAAATACACAATTCCCTTAATCTAGTGTGTGGACCATAATTTATGGTAATGTCTCTATAATCATGGCCATTACTCTAGTCATGGTCTGTTATATGAGTCGTTTTAGTCACCGTCCCTTTAAATGAAGTTGACCTCATTTATGAAACCTTTAATAATCGCAATTGATGACTTAACTTTCTAGGTATCAGTAGATACACGATATTCTTTGCTGGGCCTTGCTCTGTCCGTTTGTCTTTCACGCGTGGCATGTGCTCGGTGGGGCCTGTGCTCGGTTGCTTTTCATAACATGGTGTCCATATCCCTGGGATATACCTCAGCGTGGTTACTATCGGTGATCTTGCTTGATGGGTTGCAGTTATCTTGTTAGGGCGTCGATACCCCTCAGTTTGGCTTTGTCCACTTGATATCGAGTGTTGTATTAGTTTATTGTTTATAGGTCAACTCGGTTTTGTATCAACAAACCCTCGGTTTAGTCTTGATTATGTCTCTATATTATTTTCATCTTCTCAGATTTTGCTTGATTTATTAATTGATTAAGGCGTACTAATCAGGGATCCCCCTAGTCCATGGATTATATGTCGAAACAATAATGTATGATCTGTAAAAACTACCTTAATCAAGGAGGTTGGCTCGACCTGTTTGAGTTAGAGAAATAAAAAAGAAAAGCTAGAATTGCAGCCGGACTACATGTTTCTCCTGGTGGATTAATCATACGAGAAATACTGAAACCGGACATCAGTTCATCATCCCATGGACCATCAGTAGTTTCCAGCAAAACTTCTTTTACTCCATATTTAACAAATCTTAAACGGCCGGTTTAGTTAATCGAAAACCCTTTTAGCAAAACCAAAGTCGTTACCAGTCGTAAAGCCTCATCTCCTTTAATTTTTATGGGGTCATATGTAGGAGAAAACAGACCTTGAAGGGTTACCAAGCTTTCTAAATAAAAATGCAACTTTATCTGTCACGAACACAGAAAAACTCGATGTTAAATATCTCTTACTCTTCAAAAAATATCCTATATGTATACCATTACAATTGAGTTGGAGATAATCATTAAAAATGGGGGTTTCTAGAGTGTATCAAGTAAGAATTCATATCCCTAATGAGACTTTGATCAATAATAAAATTGGGGAGCTAGTGGTATATACCAAAGTGCTTATATTAGGCCTTTGGTTCTATTTGGACATATAGATAGTAAGATACTTCCATTTGGTGAAGTTATTCCCAAGTAAGTTAAGTCCCAACAACTGGTATATGTTATTAGCCACCATCATAGCTTCCAAGCTCTCTAGAATTCTGATGCCTATGGAGCAGATTGCTGCCGTGGCCAGTTTATGTCGAAATCATCACATTTCCTTTTATTATTTCAACATGAGGAATGATTATAAGTTTGTTGATAACTTGTTAGAGGCTAAAAAGCCTTAGATGACCCAATTACTATACATCAGTGGTGCTTGGGAAACAGTAAGAAAATTAGAGCTAATAAAATCCCATGTTTGTCGACCAGATACTAGAGAAGTTCAGGTAAACACTTTATGGCTTTCTTTATTGTGTATTAATATTAAAATTCACATCGGGTGTTGATATTAAATTTCACATTGGATGTGGATATTAAATTGTACATCAGATTTATCTTTAACTGTTTTCAAAGATGTTCACAAAACATTTGGAGGAGAGACAAACCACTTCCACAAAGTTGAATTAGTGGGCCTCAGAGAATTGGGGAACTGGTTTCCATTATTGTTTTACCACACCTAACATGGTGAGAGCCCATCTATGGAGACCAAGCTCAACTAGAGAGCTCGCATGGGAACTGTTTACAAGTCCCCCTGAAGCTGCTGATATCTTAAAAGGACGGAGAAAAAGGATTGTATGATTTATTTACCAGCTAGGAATAAGGCTCATAGCCATCTTGACAAAATTAAGAAGAAGTAAAAAAAACGTGAGGATCGCTCCCAAAGACTTCCGGATGTGGGTAGATCGGGACCGCTATGAAAGATTAATGATATATTTTTTGATGTTATTGCGGATTTAGGTGAAACTAGAGAGCCACAACACACTCCGAGGGTTAAGAGAAAGAAAGAGCAGAAGAAGAGTTTGGAGGGTAGTGATAAGAAAGTGGAAAGAAGAAAAAGTTGCCATTGGTTTGGAGATCATACTCCAACCCGAAGTGTTTCCATCTAATACTCCCATCAAAATTCCTTCCCAAGAAGAGGTACATGCTCATCCTCCCTCTCTGTTGTTTCCTACTACTAATCATTCTTTTTGTATTTAGATGTGAAGTGAATTTAGATGACATAGGAAAATTCTTTTAAAATAAGTTTGATAAAGAATAATTTGACAAGACTTCCCCTCAATCTACTACCATCGCCAATGTCGTGACTCGTGATGGAAAATATTTTGAATCATATAGTGAACATGATGCTCTAGGCTACACAGTTTTAGGTTATATAAGGCATATCGTTGACTTAGAAAGCCAAGTCAGATCTCAAACAAACGACATCGTTTCCCTTCGTATTGAAAATAAAGGCCTGAAGATTTCCATCATGGTCAAACAATGGAAGGTTGAGGCTTTGGGAAAGGAAAAGAAACAACTTAGTGATGCTTTGGCACAAGTTAAGTCCGATCTTGAAAAATCACAGCCTAGCTACACTGAATTACAATCTACCACTTATGACATGGAGTCAAGAGGCCTCATGTGCATTTACACAAGTAAATTATTTAAGATTCGGGATGTGGCATGTTCTTAAGTTATATATTACACAAGACAGGAAGGTAAAGATGACTGGCAGTGGATAATTGGCAACAATGAAAGGATTGTGGATGTTGATAGAGAAAAGATACCATGATCGCAACGGTGCACGGGTCCGACTGCCAGTTCCCAAAGTAAAACATCTAGGGATGTGAAAGATATATTGCCTCGTCAAAGGCAGAACAAAGAGGATGAGAATATACATACTATTCAAGATATTGGGGATGGTAGCCAGAGGTACTAAAGTGACCGAGGAGCTAACCACGAGTAATCGATGGACTTTGATGCGAGTGAGCCTCTTTCTATAGTGCTCGAGATGGATGGGATGAAAAATGCAACGAACTGACCATAAGTAATGCGATGTTGAGAGCCCTGAACAATGGTCTTAGTAAGAAGAATGACGAGCTGATATCGCATAGCGTCGATCTATTTACACATAATATAGCCCAGACCCAAAGGGTGGAAGAGAAGTCTGAGTGTATCGCGCGCTAGACCGTGAAGAATGGAAGGTTAATAAAAACGGTTAGCGAACTGAAGATGAAGATGAAGAATAGATTTCCTGAAAAAGGCATAGGTTTATTTATTAGAGCCGTGAAAGACAAGTGATGGAAGTGGTCATGGGATGATGGAAATAAATCAAAAGGATACACTTGTAGAGCTACTAAACCTCAAACCGAGCATGGAATTAGGATCCTTGGAAAAAATGGTCTTATTGAAGAGCAACTACCCGTGGGGGGTGCAACTGCTCTTAGGCTAGTGCATCGGCCCAAAGAATCAGTCAACGGGTCCATCAGAATAGCCATGGGAGGCTGAGAGGAAGGATTGCTTGACGTTTCATCAGGTGGTATTGGAGCTTTGGGGATTGCGGCTCTCTGTATGGTACCCGATGCTTCATTTTGTGCATTATATTTTTAAAAAACTTATACATTTGTGTTTATCCATTGAGGATGTGGTGCTGAGAAGAATGCTGTGAAAACAATAATGAATGTTTTTTTGTTTTTTGTTATGTAATTTGTAATATTCATTAATTTGTTGGTGTTTTTGAATTTGATGTGTGGAAAGACATTGGAGATATACTTTGATGAAGAGGAATGCTTTTGTGAATTATGTGATATATTAATAAATCCTTACAAAATCGAGCTCAATATTGCTCATTGTGTAGCTTAAGAGAGACATGCCCCTCAACTTGTTTGCGAGCGAGGCCAAATTGACCAATTGTGTGGCCCTAAAACAGTTTGATACTTGATAATCTTGCTTATTAAGATCAGTACAAGGTATTGGGCTCAGTACGGTCGTTACGCAGCCCGTAGGCATGGCCAATTAGCCCGTTCGTATTAATCGACTCAAATGGTCCGGGCTCAGTATAGCCTCTTGTGTAGCCCGTACGCGTGGTCGTTGACCCGTTTGCAATTGTAAGGACTGATAAAAATAATAAACAAACACATGAGTTGGTCAAAACAATAAAAATGTATTGAAGTAAAGATAAAGTATGATGCCTCGTTAAAAACCCCTCTCGCGTATTGTTAAAATTTTAGTGACTTATATTCCAATGTTATATCAGGGTGCGACCTTTTGCATGGGAAAGATGATAGGCTCCGCGGTGTCTCTTGGAAATGAAGGTGTGTCTCTTGGAAATGAAGGTGTGGGAAATGGAAATGATCCTTTATCATGCTTCAATAGTGCTCTGCTCGCACATTTGATCGCATCACCCCTCTATAAGTATGACATTAATTACTCGGTTGGTGTCACTGGGGGCCTCGGTATAGTTGGAAACGCGATGACTTGGGATAATAACTTCTTTTGGTACAACATCTTTGATACCATAAACAAGCACGAAAGGTATTTCACCTATCTTAGTCGTGGGGTAGTACGGTAAGCCCATAAGACCCTAGTTAGTTTATCTAGCCATTTCCCCTTAGAACCCTAAATCTTCTTTTTCATTCCATCTAAAATCGTCCGGTTGGTGACTTCTCCCTTCCCATTTTCCTAAGGGTAGTAAGGGGTGCAAAAAATTTCTTTGATTCCATAACCCTTGTAAAATTTTGTGACCACGGAGTTTTAGATTTGGGGGCTATCATCAATATTCTACGAATGCCAAACCGATACAGGATCTGATGATGAATAAAGTCACAAATTTTTTAGGCCCAAGTGCGGAAGAGGGCTTTTGTTATAAACTACTTGGTAAAATAGTCCACATCTACAATAAAAACTTGACACAAGGGATAGTAGTAGCATTTATCGATTCACTTGGTAAACAACCAGTATTAGCGAACTAGTGACATGGGTGACACAGTTGTACAAGTTGTTTGTCATCATTTTGCCAACTCTGGCCTGTGATATCCTGCGAAAAGAAAGTGCTGAATGAGGCACGAAAAGGTATTTCACCTATCTTAGTCATGGGGTAGTACGGTAAGCCACTAAGACCCTAGTTAGTTTATCAAGCCATTTCCCCTTAGAACCCTAAAGCTTCTTTTTCATTCCATCTAAAATCGTCCGGTTGGTGACTTCTCCCTTCCCATTTTCCTGAGGGTAGTAAGGGGTGCAAAAATGTTCTTTGATCCCATAACCCTTGTAAAATTTTATGACTACGGAGTTTTAGATTTGGGGGCTATCATCAATATTCTACGGATGCCAAACCGATACAGGATCTGATGATGAATAAAGTCACAAATTTTTTAGGCCCAAGTGCGGAAGAGGGCTTTTGTTATAAACTACTTGGTAAAATAGTCCACATCTACAATAAAAAATTGACACAAGGGATAGTAGTAGCATTTATCGATTCACTTGGTAAACAACCAGTATTAGCGAACTAGTGACATGGGTGACACAGTTGTACAAGTTGTTCGTCATCCTTTTGCCAACTCTGGCCTGTGATATCCTGCGAAAAGAAAGTGCTGAATGAGGCCCTGATATCCGCAAAGTGCCCAAGCGTCCCCAGTATGTAAGTTGTGCAGAACTGTGGTAATTTCTCCTTGACTGAGGCATATGAGCAATGGTCGGGTTGTGCTTTTTCTTTAAAGGACCTCGTCCAAGTTATAGTACTTGGTTGCACGTAGTTGGAGTGCCCGAGCGGTACCGTTTTCGGTCAGAAGTGGCCATTAACACAAGTAAAGAAAATAAGGTTGTTTTCAAACGTTGGTTTTCTCGATTGTGCAAATGGTGTTACAGAGGCTAAATGTTTATGTGGTTGGGAGTTGTTGGAGAATGATATGAGGATGTACTCTCAAGGATTCCGTTTTAGCCAATGCATCGTCTACGGAATGATCAAGGCGGGGCAATTGATCATAGAAACTTTGTTAAACATGGACTTATATTCTATGAAAACCATCAGACAGTTGTGGATCCCAACCTTTTTTTTGGCTTCTTAGGTACTATTGGCTTGATTGACGACCACCTGGGAATCAGAGTGGATCCTATGTACTTGAGGGGATTATTAGTTACTAGAAAGTTGAAACAGAAGTCTTGGCGAATTTATTATCATGATAATAGCTTTAAGATGATACCATGAACATCTTCCGACGTACTCGATTCCCCATCAGTGTCAATTGTCCATTTATGGCGTACTCAATTCCCCGTCGGTGTCAATTATCTGACGGGTTGACTAGGGAAGACTCATCATGGGGCCAAGATAATTTTGCAAGGAAATCGACGATAGCTTTCACCTTGATCGCAGTGCGAGGTTCGAATTTGATGTCAGACTTCCCCAATTTGATGCTCCACTAAGTCAGCCGCTAGAGGCATCGACTGTTTGTAACACAGTTTTGAGAGGAAATGATGTACATACGGTAATAGTGTGTCCTTGGAAGCAAGTGCGCATTTTCCAAGCGGTGATTATCAGACCCAGTGACAACTTTTCAAAGTTAAGATAACGAGTCTCTGCGTTGAAAAGGGTTTTACTAGTGTTGTATATCGGGCGTTGGATGACCTCTGGTTCACTTACTAAAACCGCACTAACTGAAAAAGGTGAAACAAATAGGTATAAAAACAGAGGCTCACCTGCTATAGGGGCGGGCAGTATTTTTGGCGACGGAAATAATTCTTCAATGCTTCAAACGCCTTATTGAATTCCTCGGTCTACGCAAACGTTTTGGCACCTCGGAGGACTTTGAAAAATAGGTGATTTTTGTCTAAGACCCTTTATATGAAATGAGATAATGTTGATAGGTGCCCCGTCAGGCATTGAACTTCCTTAATATTCTTTAGGGGTTCCATATGGATGACTTCTTGTACTTGGGTAAAATTAGCCTCTATACCCTTCTCACTAACTATGTATCCCAAGAATTTTCCACTGCGGACTCTGAAAGAACATTTAACTGGGTTGAGGTTTAGATTAAACTATTATAGGAGGCCAAACATAATTTGTGGAACCTTCAGTTGTTTGCCGATCGTGTCGGTTTTGAAAATAATATCATCAATAAACGCTTCCATGTTTTGGCCTAAGTGGTCTTTGAAAATATGATTCAGAAGAGGTTGGTATGTGGAGCTTCCGTTCTTTAAGCATAATCAGATTACTGTGTAGCTAGAAACGTTCGTGCTCAGTTTGGAACACCGTGTGTTCCTCATGATATGAGCGTAGGGGAATCTGATTATATCATGAGTATGCATCCATAAACAAAAGGAACTCAAACCCTGATGCAAAGTCTACAAACGAATCGATACGAGGCAGCGGGAAAACCTCTTTGGGGTATGCCTAATTAATATATGTGAAGTCGATGCACATGTGCCACTGCCATCCTTTCTTCTTGACCAATACGGAGTTTGCAACCATATAGAATATCGACCACGTCGTATATGGCCTAGCCGAGATAACTTCCTGTTTCTCACACGCTTCCTGTCCTCTTTTCTTCTTGACCAATACGGGGTTTGCAACCCAGATATGATACCAACCTCGTCGTATATGACCCCATCGACGCACATGCTTCTTGTTTCTCAATGAAAAATGAACGGTGCTTCTGGTGTACATGCATAGCATATGTATATATCCTTGATTCATGTAGGACTGTCGATGCGTCAACCCCCGACACATCATTACCATTCAAAGGAAAAATATCCAAGTTTCTTCCTAAAAAGTTTATTAAAGAAGTTATAAAAGCGGGATTCAAATTGTTACCTATTCACAAAGTACGGCCCTTACCCATAAGTTCCTCAACTGAATCTGTAGGAGCGATATCGGCGAGCAGATGATTGTATTACCTTCTCCTTGCACCCCCTCTCCAGTTAATTACTATCAAAAAGGCTTGGTTGAATCAATTATAACGACATAACATGTTCTAGCAGCCCGTTGGATCCTTTAATGATGTCGACCCGTTCCTTATTGAGTAGTTGATGCATTATGTGGATGTTCAAGGAGTAGCCTGCCTCCGATGCAGCCACGGTTGACCGATAATTGCATGGTAGTAACTAGGGGCTTCGAAGATCATGAACAACCTCTTGAGTTATTTTTTAGTAGCTACATGTCCCACCTTGACCATAAGCTCGACCTCCCCCAAGCATTGAGTTCTTCTCATACCCTACCAAAGTATGTTCGATGGGTGTACTGGGTGTCACCTCTTACATTCAATCATAACTAGCTTTGAAGACAATATTAGTTGAGCTGCCTCTATCGCCTAAAACCCTGGTGACTATTACTCCACAATGTTTAAGTTGACCGTCAATGCAGCCTCATGTGGTGTACCGACCCCGTGTAAATAATCATCTTTAAAGGTAAGGTAACTTACCAGATCTCGGTAGTTATGGTAAGATGAAGTATTAAGAACGTGCACTTCGTTAAGGGTGTTTTCCTTTTTAATAGACTTCGGGTTGTTGCCTGGTAAAGTTTCTCCCTCAGAGATAGTGAACATCCACTACTGTTTTCCTTTATTCACCTGTTTAGCTTCACAGGGCAGTTCTTCATTACCGATCGAGGTTCATCCCTCTGTTCGGGGTTGAAATGGCGATCTTACTTCTTAACAAACTGGACGAGCTCACCCTTATCTGTTAACCTCTGAATCTCCTCTTTGAGCTTCCATCATTCGTCAATTGGGAGATTGTGGACATAATGGTAAGAATAAAAGTATCACATCTACCGCTTGTAACCAGATGCGCTCATAATTTGAGAGGGCTTGTACCTTATCTTTCATTTTGTTGGATCGTAGATAACCAAGATTGTTTCGGTCAAAGGGGTAAAGCAGATAACTGACACCAAGTATGTCACAACTAATAGCATCATCACTGGATTTTTCATGCCAGCCGTGTACACCTTCTTAAACATAAATTATATTTCGATCTATCTGAAAATACAACTATATGTAAATTAAACATCTACCATATAAAATTTAAAACAAACAAATTAATCCAAATCCTCTCTTACGTGAATTCATCTATCTCAACTCAACTTGGCCATACTATGGTGCACTTTGAAACTCGCATTTCCTGAACATATATATAAATGAGGTTTTCCTCTTATGATCTGTAGTTAGGAGGCTGATAATTTAATTTCTACCCGAGAATACTAAGTATTCTTACATTATTTTGGGAAAATGAAAATCCAAACCTCAATGGAACACAATGGTGATGAAACAAATCAAATCCACTCTAGTTTGGTGGGGAATTTCGTCTGGCCTAGAATCCCAAGTCACCACCTCATTAGGAATCGCATAGTCAATACTAAACTATCTATGTTCCTCTTTGGTCATCTGAACCTATTAATTGACCAAAGTATCGTTTCAACATCTCTATTTTTTTATCCATCTCTATTACATGACGATCAATGTCCCATAATTTAGTAACATCCCCCTCGTGATAACCATCACTAGGTAAATCTAAGAAAACCATGAAAGTTTGGCTATCGGCTAGCGTCGCTGTGTTTTAGACCTCAACGATATTCATGAAATCATCTTCTATTTTGATTAAAGTATTCCTCGAATAAGATATATAAATAACGACGTGATAACCCCTAATTACCATCTAGGTTGTCTAGTCTAGATCGTGATAAATCTAGCTAGATACCGCACTATCACCACATAAATTCTAGAGATATTTAGAAGGAAACCCAATAAATTACTCACCTAACAAATCAATGGCCCATAGCAACAATATGAGGGTACTTGGATGCTCGAAAACGTGAAAACATTAACACACAATCACTAAAATAAGAAAGTGTACAAGTAACTAATGGTTATATAAGGGCCCATTTGATTCCAATTTGAACCTCCGGATCCTTTGTCGATCAGGGGCTCCAATTCTTCCCTTATAAATTAAAATTACCTACTTTTTTAGAAATAATATAAATACATTAGTAACTCAACCGTTTCTATTCAAAATGCACACACGCGTTTCCACCCGATCGACATCAACATGTGGGAAACAATAGTATGAATGATAAATGTCTGAAACCTTATGTGATCCACACGATTTTTCCACATGTACACGTTCTCACAAAACTTAATCATTTAGTTGTAAGATTTATCTCGTCACATATCTTCATATTTGTATTCCTTCACCAACTAATTGAAGGACTATGGAAATCCTAATAAGGATATATCATACACGTAATATATAATCCTTATGCTTAAACATTTACGCTCATAAAAACAATTAGCAAAAGGATAAGTGATAGTTACCGTATAGGAGAATTTCCCAAGGATGATGATAATGCATAAGACAAGGGCAAAGAATTATCATTAGGCAAGGACTTTGAATGGGATGATGGTCACGATAAATACGAACTGAGAGAAACAAACTGAGGCATAACAAGAAGAGAGATCGGACCATGAGGTCATTTTAGACAAAGATTATGAAGAAGACGAGGGTAACAACCAATATGAGCCGATGGAAACGTACCAACGCTGATGGTGACCTAGATAAGTGCACGAAGCAAAAAAACAAGAGTACCCTATCAACTGATTGTGAAGTAATACACGACGACATAATAAGGAGTAATGTATCTGAACATGTATAATTAGTCACGGCCGACATTTAAAGTAGTTCGATACAATTTAAATATATATTAAAATAATATTCAATGCACATAAAGAAAATACATTGTAAAGACTATAAAAAAGGGAAAACCCTAATTTAGAGGTTAGAGAAAAACTATAATATGTATATATATATATATACTTCATTATTCTGATAATTTCTATTTATTTTTTGAATCTATATTTGTTATCTTAGCATCGTTTGTTACAATAAAATCCCTTAATATAACTTATATTTTAGTACCAAACCCTAACTAACAACCTATTTATCATTTTCAAAACTTCCAAACTAAACATAAACCATCTTACAAATATAAAAAAGAAGAACTCTAGTTCTTACTGATTAAGTTTCAAAGTTTTAGATAATTTTATGTTAAATGGAGGTCGAACAGAGAGAATCATGCTTCAAATAAAAGTCGAACATAGAGAGTTTGCTTCAAATAGATATTAAAGCTTCAAAACAATAATTTATTGAGGAAGTGCACTTCAAATCAGAGTTCGTCGAGGTGCTACTTTTTTGTTTGTACGTAATTTTGTTTGTGGGTTTAAAAGAGAAATATGAAATACGTAGATAAAGTATATCAAAATGTTTGGTTCAAATGACGGAAAAGAAAATGTTCGTCTACTACAAAGTTAAATAAAAAACACAAACACATACTGAAATTGATAACAAAAACGAGATGGATAAAAAACAGAGATATAGTATGACGAGCTAAACCAAAATCATAAAAAAAAAGGTAATTCCAAAAGGCTTGAAAAGAACCAAAAACCTCCCAAGTTAATTTAGCAATGTTATTTAAATATCTTAAACGATGAAAATGTATATTTGTCATAATATAAATGTTTGTAACAACTTATTTCATGGTTACACATGTATCCATATTTACACATGTATTAATTTAATTACTCTCTTAAATTTTTGAGTTGTTTAGTTTTTTAAATATGTGACATGTTGGGAATATTAGTACCGCAATATTTTTGTCTCAATATATAAGTATGAACAATCTGATCTCAACACTAGTATGATATTGTTCTTACTTATATACCACTGAACCTTTCTATGCTTAACTGATGTGGGATGTGAGGCTTTGGTCGTCACCCTAACAAATCCTCCTCTCGAACAAAGTACGACCTTAGCCTCATCTCAATAGACTTTCATCCGCCCACTCTAATAAGGTTGGGGCTACCTGAACCAGGTAGACACTACAAATTTAACTGCTCACCTCTTATTAGACCACACAAGCAGTCTGAACTAGGATCTCTAGAGAAAATCATATTCACCTTGAGCATAGCCATTGGTTCATCATGTTCGAGTTCCAAGAATTTCAACCAAATCGCGTATTCTATCTGGGAATATGGAACCGCATATTTCATCTATGTATATAAGTAAGAACGGTACGATCTCCACACTAGTACTATCTCTAAAAGGCATCCTACTAGATGAGATATGTTCTTACTTATATACCACTCATCTTTCTCATGTTTAACCGATGTGGGATTTCAGATTTTGGTCGCCACCTTAACAAATCCTCCTCTCGAACAAAGTACCACTTTAGCCTCCTCTCAATTCGCTTCCATTCGTTCACTCTAATCAGGCTAGGACTACCTGAACCATAGAGGCACTATGGATGTTGCTTCTCACCTCCTGTTAGACCATAATGTCTTGTTCTTTAGCGTCACTCCCCACTCCAATCAAGTACCACCGCTTGATGAGCCACGAGCATACTCTGAAAATTTCACCAGGATCGCGTTTTGTCTGGGCTTTGTGCTCCCATACCATTTGTTGGAGAAATATGAGTATCGCATATTCCGTCTCCATGTATAAGTATAAACAATCCGATCTAAACACTAGTCTGATATTTCTTTTTTTGCTTATATAGCACGGATCCTCCCCATGTTTAACTGATGTGGGATGTGAGACTTTGATCGTCACCCTAACATGACATTTGTTTTGACGAGATTATTTCTCACCATACCATAGTAATATTTACTATATTATTTAATATTATTTAATATTCGTATAGTAGTTAATATTTTTAAAAACCACTAATTAAAGGAATTAAATGAGATGTATTTGTACGATAGAAAAAATTCGGAAAATACTAAATACATTTGCTTGTAAAGATACAAATTGTGTAAATAACATTAATGGGGTGACTTGTTTTCAAAGTTTAATAGTAGTCATTCACTTACAACACATCTTATACCTGAAACAACACCCTTCTTGTTTTATTTCAAGTACATTAAATTATATAAGCATAAAATGTTTGAAATGACATTTTACTTAAAAATAAGATAAACGATGATGAATCGGTTTTTTTCTGATGGTTCTATTGTTTCTAAATCGTTTTAATTCGGACCTGATACAAACCAAATAAGTTGGGGGTCTCTTAATTCGGACCTGATACAACCAAATAAGTTGGGTCTCTCATATTCGAGTGATTAGTTGTTTAGGTTTGATTTCAGAGGAGGTCAATTCATTGCTTGGTCTAAAAGCTTGGAAGGCCAAAGCACAGTTTAGTGTGAGATTTCGGAAGCTCATTACACATTTTGGCGCAGGAACTCGGGAGGGCAATGCACAATATGAAATTTTCCTTTCAGAACTTATTGTTCAAAACTTGACATACTAGAAACATAATTTTGATAAAGAGACGCGCCTCACTAATAAAAATAAAACTAATTATGAAATACTGGTTATAGTTGATATCACGGTTGAATAAATGTACAACTTCAAGTCCTATATGTTCTAAGGACGGGAAATAGCCGACTTTTTTCATCCAGTTGTCGTAGCTGTCAAACTTGATCTTGGCTGATATATTATATGGTTAATTTTGAGTTCGAATTTGGCTTACCACGCACCTTATTGTAGGCATGAATGAATATACAAATAAAAACATGGTCACCTATCTAAAAGTTATGGAATCAATTTTTGGAGTCACATTTACGTTTATTAGAGTTTTGTAGTGTCTCTTGAGTATATGATTTTTTTTTTATATGTAGGATTTGTTCCATCATCATATTTAGGTATTTGTGTGGAACTAAGACTTCATTCCATATTATAGATTAAAAATTGTTTCAACTGTGGTGTGGTTGCCCATAACCTTTCGAAGAAATTATAGTATTTTTCGACGCGTCCTAAAAAGCATGTCAAATATCTTTAAAGATGGTTCCATTTTTTAGGGTGAAAGTATTAAACAAGCATTTGGACATTATATACCTTTTTAAATAGTAATAACTTGAGGTTCCGCATAGCTACAGTATATATTTATCAACGAATTTTATGACCTTTTTTACTCGAAACTTGGCTAAAAATTCTATTTTTGACCATTTAAAATATTTTTCTACCAGTACTAGAAGTTAATGAGGACTAACTACAACTTTAAAAAATGATGATACCAAATTCAAACTTCACATGTCGATATGAGCTTAAGAGGAGCGGCTGAGATTTAGATCACATTAGCTAAGTGTTGACATGTAGCCTAACAATTAACCAAGGATTTAAGATATGCTAGAATGGTTATCAAGAAGTAACCTACCAAGAGAACTCATTTGTGTAGCATCGTTTAGTTGTACTCTTCCATAATGAAGGCTATTTCATTCAGCCACTAAGGTGTCTAGTAAGATCCTACTTCTACAATGACTCTACCAATCACACATATCTTGCAAAGATAATTTTGATATTTTGGGCTTCTAACTATATCATTTGTAATACGATAATTCATCATGCATCAAATTGACCGTTTATCCCTCTCTTGAGGGCTATTACTTCAAACATTTAGTTTTTACACGAGGCTATTTTATTTTGTGTAGTTACTATATTATCTTGTAAAACCATTTATAGCTATGAATCCGAAATACATAAGAAAGTGAGTGTGTCCGTTGTCTTGTTCTAACCCCTTGGTACTTGTTTTTACAAGAACAATGTTAGATGATGTTATCATTTTGACATTAGTTATACCTAAGTCGTGATACATCAAGACCTGTAAATATCATGATATGTACGTGTTGGGCTCTATAAATATGAGCCAGTCACGTACCCGTTATGATCTCTTTATATTTAGCCTCGTTATTAATAACAAAAAATAGAATTGATCGCTTCATTTAAGATGTCCACTAAACGATAGATTAAATGTATTTTTTTCCTAAACTAAATTATTGGACCGACCATATGTCCAGACCCACCATGTAGGTTTGAGGGTTATTATTCAAAAGTAGATGTCAGTTTTTACTAAAAACGTGTTAAGAAGTCTCTCAGTGTCGAGCTTTGAGTGGTGTGCACTTTTTGAATATGATATAAAAGCCTTCTAGCTCTACAATCTCAAAAGCCTATCAAATAAATATGCTTTATTTATTATAATTTTTAGTTGAAAGGAGATTCGAACTACATATACAATGGTATGTAGTTGAAAATGAGGTCTCATTTTTATGTATGCGTCGACTAATGCTAGTGAATGTAGTGAGTTTTAAAATCTCTAAGAGACTTATTTACATAGTATATAGCTATTGGAATATTCTATTATTTTTTCCGTATCGATTAGTTGTAGGGAATGAAACAAGTTTAAAAGTCTACAATAGACATAATATATAGCTACAAAGATATTATATTATTCCTTAACTAACATTGTGTTAACCGGCATACAACCAAATATAATAAAGTGGCTCACCCAATATTGACTTTGGTGGAACCTCTAGGGAGGTCATGAACTCCTTGATCTTAAGGAGTGTTGTGTCTCATTGAAGTTTTTTTTTAATTAGACGACTCCTTTAAGGATTTACAAGAATACTTGTTTGAGTATCAGAAAATTAATCTGTTGAGTGCGGTGAGGCTTCCTACCAATATGTAGAACTTTTTTATATTACTAGGAGGATCCATAATCACCATATTATATAGTTGTGTATGATCTAACTGAATTTTATTTCCACTAGCTAAATAACCCATAACGTTATATGAGTCTACGTCAAACATGAACTTCTCTGAATTCCGCTTTATGTTCAGCAAACAAATATTCTCAATGATTTATGCGAGGTTGGCTATGTGGTTGGCGTCATGATTTATTGTTACCAATATATCGTCAATATACACTTATAAATTATATCTCAGTTGGCTCGAACAAGTTTATTTACCAATATTTTTTATGTTACTCAAGCGCTCGTGATACTGAATATCATAACTTTATAACAATAAATCCTCGTTCTACTACGAAAGTAGTATCATCTACTGTAACCATAGGAAAACATACGGTTTTTGAGGTAACATACATTTGTTGGTCAATGCAAGATATTGAAAATAAATCGTTCAAAAACACTTTGTTAAGATTGGTAAAACCAACGTACATGAACCTATTGATGTGGATTGTCGGCATATGCTTTAAGTTTGGCATGAGCTTCATTTCACAAAATATATCAAGTTCCCATCATCAATAAGATTTTAAACCTATACTTTCGGGGCCCGTAACTCTAGTGTTAAATAACTTGTATCATTGAGATATTCCTAGGAATTTCTCACGATGTTAAGAAGTCAATATTTTCTAACGCTTACAGAAACAAACCAAGTCCTTGCTCTTATAAAATATGAACCGATGTTTTTAGTTAGTTATTTAAAAGTACCTCAATATGTCGTTATGGTATTCTAATTATTAATTCCACCCTTCCCTTCGTAGTGTTGATTACGTTGTCTAAACTTGATTATGGGTACGATCAAGGGCTTAAAAGCTTGGACAATAGTGAGGGCTTAAAAGCTTGGACAATAGTGAGTGTTAGCGGTTTACCAAAGTTATTAGCAGGATGACAAGAAGGGTAGGAATCCGGAACCTTTACGCACAAATATTATTTGATCGACCTTGATATGTGCCTTGACCCAAGATAATAGATCGACAAATGTTAAATCGTTATTTATTATAATATACTCCGCGAATAGCACATATAGAATCTCATTCCCATAGGCCACAAAGGCAACTAATTCATTAAATTTCTTTAAATATTTCTTCATTCAGATGAACCATTAGGTGTACTTCCAATAGACTTTTATTGGGCTCTGTTAGAGAATAAACTTGCTCCCTCACTTGATCAGCTGTCCCACATAGCTTAGGACTGAAAATAATATACAATATATAAGTGATGAAACATCTTAACTAGTATGAGGCCTTTTGGGATTACACCAAGAGCAAAGCCGTGAGGGTCCTTTGGCTTACCCAAAGCGGACAATATCATACTAGTATTCACACTTATATATTCTTGACATGGTATCAGAGCAAAGTTTCTATTTTTCTTGATTATTACAATCACCATTTTTTAAAAAAAAAAAAAAACTCAACACAAAAATCACCATGGCTGATGATTCTTACAAATCGGAGATCCAAACCACCAACTCCAAGGGTTTCAGATCGGAGACCAAAACTATCGATCCCTCACATCCCTTCTACATTCATCATTCAGACCAACCAGGCCATGTCTTGGTTCCAATCAAATTAAACGGCGTCAATTATCAATCATGGAGCAAGGCAGTTATTCATGCCCTCACTGCAAAAAAGAAGATCGGTTTCATCGATGGTAGTGTCAAAGAACCATCACAAGAGAATGAACCTCTTCTGTTCGAGCAATGAAACCAATGCAATAGCATGATAATTTCTTGGCTGACTCATGCTGTTGAATCAGACATCGCTGAAGGAGTTATCCATACCAAGACAGCACGTGAAGTATGGGTTGACTTGTGCGACCAATTCTCTCAAAAGAATGCTCCAGCCGTGTTTCAGATACAAAAATCAATCGCCACCATATCACAAGGTACAATGACAGTAGCTGCATATTTTACCAAGATCAAGACATTGTGGGACGAGCTCGAGACATATCGTTCTCCACTGACCTGCAATCAACGACAAGCACACCTCGAACAGAGAGAGGAAGATCGTCTTATGCAATTTTTAATGGGTTTACACGAATCTTACAAGGCGGTGAGATCCAACATATTGATGATGTCACCTCTGCCCAATGTTCGTCAAGCGTACTCTTTAATAATCCAAGAAGAGAAGCAACGACAGGTATCCTCTGAGCCAATTGAAAATTTCTCCATAGCAGCCGCAGTCCCAAGAAAAGAAGGAAATTCAAAGCAGAAAATATGTGAGCATTGTAACAGATCCGGACATACTATAGATGAATGTCGGACTCTCAGATATCATTGTACTTATTGCGATAAGAGGGGTCACACAGAGGATAGATGCCGATTGAAACATGGAAACAATCATAAGCCGGTACAATTCCGAACACAAAAATCTTCACATCATGGCAATCAACCTTTGGCGAATGTGACAGAATCTCAAAGCTTATCAGGTTCCAATACTTCTAGCATTGTTCAGGGATTCACTACTGAACAAATACAACAATTAGCCCAAGCAATCAGTGCACTGAATCACAATAACTCTGGTAATGTTGATGCGTATGCGAATGCTGCAGGTTTGATTCCATCTACTATTGTGTCTGTTAATTCTAGTAGTACAAGTTCTTGGATTTTGGATACTGGCGCCACAGATCATATTGTCTCTCACATATCATATTTAACTGATCCCAAGCCTTCCGTTATTACCAATGTTAATTTACCAAATGGTGCAGCACCACAAATCACTCACACCGGCACAGTTAGTTTTAATTCAAATTTAACCCTTACAGATGTCTTGTGTGTACCCGCCTTTAATTTAAATTTAATTTCAGCTAGTAAACTCACTAAAGATCATAATTGTTGCATCTTTTTCTTTCCTGACTATTGTATTTTGCAGGACTTGGTTTCGGGGAAGATGATTGGCTCGGGTAGACAACGTGGTGGTCTATACTATATGCATCCAAATAAATCATCTATCTGTCTGGTGTCGCAGTCTTCTGACCTATGGCACTTATGCCTAGGCCATCCATCATTGTCTCGTTTTAAATTACTTTCACATCTGCTTCCAGGTTTTCACAAAAACTTAGGAAATAATTGCACAATTTGCCCACAAGCAAAACAAACACGTTTACCTTTTCCTAAAAGTTCAATAAATACGAAATTTCCTTTCTCTTTATTACATTGTGATGTTTGGGGTCCTCATAAAGTTCCTTCATATACTGGTTCACGTTTTTTTCTTACAATTGTTGATGATTTTACTCGATGCACGTGGACCTTTCTTATGCACAATAAATCAGATACACAATCTTTATTAATTAATTTTGTGCAATTCGTCAAAACCCAATTTCAAACTAATATTCAAACAAGAGAATAATATTATATTTTATTAAGTCTCTTTTTATTTCTTTATTTCTTATGTTCAAACAATAAGAATGGATAATGGTAGTGAATTTCTTCCTCTTCGTATTTTTTTTCAAAATAAAGGCATTGAACTTCAAAACTCGTGTGTCTACACCCCACAACAAAACGGAGTTGTTGAACGAAAACATCGACATATTTTAAATGTTGCTCGTTCTCTCATGTTTCAATCAAATGTACCACTTAAATTTTGGGGGGATTGTATTTTAACAGCTGTTTATTTAATCAATCGCATTCCTACTCCTTTACTATCAAATAAGTCCCCATTCGAGGCCTTTTGGGAGTACACCCAAGAGCAAAGCCGTGAGGGTCCTTTGGCTGACCCAAAGCGGACAATATCATACTAGTATTCACACTTATATATTCTTGACATGGTATCAGAGCCAAAAATCCTAAGCGATGTATTTAACAGGCGGTCATGTCCGCCACGTCAATATGGGAAATATCATGCTCATCACTATGAGAAATATCATGCCCATCATATCGTATCAAGTTTAAGGGGGAGTGTTAGAGAATAAACTTGCTCCCTCACTTGATCAGCTGTCCCACATAGCTTAGGACTGAAAATAATATACAATATATAAGTGATAAACATCTTAACTAGTATGAGGCCTTTTGGGATTACACCAAGAGCAAAGCCGTGAGGGTCCTTTGGCTTACCCAAAGCGGACAATATCATACTAGTATTCACACTTATATATTCTTGACAGGCTCTCGTTTGTAGTAGATGATGTGGTAACAATCACCATTGACTATGAAGTTCTCTCAAAAGGCTATCAATAACCTTTCAAAATTATATATACAACTCGACAATAGCTTGTTGAACCATATAAGTGGACTACCTCTAAACATCATGAAAAAATCATGATAAACTAACATTTTATATCCCCTCGAAACCATGCACCTTGTTTTAAGACTCTTCAACATGATAATATTATGGTCAGTATCTCAACTTTTATTGTACTTTTCCTTAATATATTTGTTGAATATTCGTACAGAGTCTCTTCTAGTATTTTGAAGCTAAAATATACAATTCTTTATTTTATTTAGATTTGGATATAATCGATTTAAGATATACTAGGTTTGAAAAACTGATATAATTTATAGTTATTGTGCGGGCTGTCTACGCCGTCCCTGGACCATTACTGGGTCATAGGTGGGTATGGATAATTCTTCAAATTATTTAGCTAGGAAAGTTTGTGAACTAAGAGGAGGCGTCAGACCAATATGTCAATGGTTCTCCAGACCTGTGTTTAATAGGATGGATAATTTTAGTAGTTTAGCTATGCACAGTTGGTTAAAAAATGGTTGGTAGTGTAAAATCCACCTTTCTTCTCCATGTAATGGTGAAATGAAAGAGTTTTTCTTCTTCAATTAGATCAAGAGCGATCACGACGAGGTTGGCGCCTCATAGACATGGTGGATGAATCACGGAGAGAGTGTTTCTTAGACTCCATGAAAGAAATGTTTGGGAGAATACTCATAAGGGTGCTAGTCATAGATGGAATGAGGTCAATTTTTTGTTCATAACTTTCGAAGCTGGCGTGAGGACATATGACATAGTGTAGACTTAGTAGCCAAAGTGTGTTGTTAATCTTTATGAGGTCCTCCAAATGAGACCATCCAATTTGTCTAATATGGGCAATAAATTGTTTTAATACTAGAACTAGATCTACAAAAGAGTGAAAAATAAACATATTTGTTTTTGGATGTGTGTTTGAAATTTTTGAGATATTTAAAAAAATTGTTCAAAAAAATTGTTCGAACACATAACACTAATTTAATGGCGTGTTTATATGTAGTTAATGTCTGTCAATAGTAAATGATCGGATATGTTAATTGAAATCGAAAACCTCCCAGACTGAAGTAATAAAAAATTATTAACTTGCATTGAAAAAATGGGAATGAAACAATAAAAAATGGAATTGAGGAAAATTGTTTAAGGCCAATCCAAACAACCATCAGAGCCCGTGTATTTATGGACAATACACCTAAACCGGAATCCTTACGAATTCGACTCGAGTTAGATTAATCGAACCAAAACATATTTTTTTTCCAAGAAAGTTTTTTCCATATATATTAAAAAGAAGTTTTACAAGACTGCTAAAGACAGTCAAAGAGCACTAAGCTCATTGATTTACAGAACATGTAACTAATTTACTATCTTTTGCTTATACATAAGCAGCATTTTCTTCTCTTAATCTTTCATCCTTCTCAACCATCTTCTTCCAAAGCAGCCATTATCTTCTACAGCTCTCCACCCTTTACTTCTTTGCTGATAACCTGAAACCTGCAAACAAAGATAAAAAAAAGTAGTCAAGTCCTTCGACTTGCTTAACAATGTCAGATCATGTAATGATATATCTTAAAACACATAGATCAAGTATTAAGTATAACGGAAGTTTCCCAAGCCCAAAATATCAGCCCTTAATATGCTAGATAACTCACAGAAGTTGTGCTGAGATTGAATACAGAAGCTATTTTTAACTTTCAAAGCATGTTTAGACAGCCAATCTGCAGCCAGATTTTGCTCCCTATAAATGTGTCTAATAGTCATTTGTGAAACTATCAACTGTCTGCAACACAATAAGCTATGTTCTAAGTACCAAGGACTCAAACCAGAAGCTAGCATATTAAACAAAGCTAAGCAATCCAATTCAATATCAACTAACTTAAGACTAGTCTCTTTACAGTATGTTAAGCCACTTAATAACCCAGCAATTTCTGCACAAATAGGAGAACTCTTTCCTATCACATCCCCTTTAGCCTTTATTATATTTCCTAAGTTATCTCTTATTATATATCCAAAACTAGATTCACCATTGATTAAAGAAGACCCATCACAATTAAGCTTAACACGATTACTTGCAGGCTTAACCCACTTAATGTACATGAAAGGTTTGGCAAGCTTTATATGATTAAAACAACCTAACTGTTTAGCTGTATTAAAATCAAGGGACCAATGCTTCCTAGATAATGCATGTGAAAAATCTAATGAAGTAATCATTAAAAGGACCTGTCTCACAATCTGTTTATATGAAGAAGATATATTACTATGCCTATATTTATTCCTGGCTTTCCAGATGCTCCAAATAATCATAGAAGGCAAAACAGTTCTAACATGAACTCTATTAGAAGTTGACAGAAACCAAATATTCACAATGTGATTAACAGTCATGTGTTTTCCTATAATAATATTAAACTTTTCAGAAAAGAAACTCCATACAAGCCATGCAGTATCACAAGAGACAAACACATGATGCAATGATTCAGTGTTATCACAGTACATACACTTACTAGCTAGATGAAAGCCTTTAGATTGAAGTATTGTATCAACACTAATTAAATTGTTCAAGACTCTCCAAAGACAAAAGGAGCATTTTTTAGGAGAAAGATTGTTCCATACTTTATCTTTAATTATAGATGAATGATGTTTTTGCCTTAGTTCTAACACAGTCTCCTTTAACTTAAAAGATCCATCACTAGACAGCTTCCAAATAGCAGAATCTAAAGAATTTAGGTTAATATGTGTTGTAATGATCTTGTCAACATATTGTAAAGGCAAACTATTTTGAAGTTTAAGCATATTCCAAGTATCATTAATGATATATTCATTCACTTTAGCTTGCTGATAATGTTGATAATTAGTATCAGTTAACAAAATTAGTGGTTTCATATCACACCATTGATCTAGCCAAAAATCTATATTACCTTGGCCTATTTTCCACCTAACATGCTTCTCTGCCTCTAGCCTAACCTCCAACATTCTTTTCCAAACTTTCGAATCAGTATTCCTTAATCTAGCTTGCAAAGGATGTATATCATTACAATACTTAGAATGTAACAACTTAGACCACAATGATTTTTTACTTCGAAAAGAGAACCATAATTTATTAGCAAAAGCAGTTTGAATATCATCTAAATTTCTAAAATTAAGACCATTCTCCTTGAATGGCTTACATAGACTTGTCCAATTTGTCCAGATCATATTTCTGTTAAACTCATTACATCCCCAAAGAAATTTATTTAATAGCTTATTAAACCTAGAAACAACTTTTAGAGGCAATTTTACTGATTGCAGGTAATATATATGATAAGACATAAGCACTGAATTTATTAATGTCATCTTACCACCAAAAGATATATGTTTAGATAATGTTTTAATTTAAAAAGTTTTCTTATTTGAAGAAGCTCAGTATTTACCGGTAGATAATGTTTTTAGTAGTATTTGTTTATGCACTTTTGTTAGTGTTTTGTGTCTTGTGGTTAAATATATTTTATGTGGAATTAACTAAACAAAAGATTGGATTCTTTTTAATAAAATAATTTATAAATTTCAAATGACTATATATAAAAAAAAATTATATTACAAAAATTGAATTATTTTTATAAACCAAATAGGTGGAAGAAGAAAAAGTACGATTACTTAATTTGAGAATTAATTTTTAAATTCATTTTAGTTCGTGTTTTGTTTGGAAAAATAACAATTTCTTTTACCTACAATATAAAATTGAAAAAAAGAAAAACTAAAATTAGGTCAAATATGGTTTCTTATATTAAGCTAATAACAAAAAAGCATTTTCTTTTATCAAAACTGAGTTTTAATTATTTGTTGTTTGCTTTTGATAGTGATTATATTTAACAAATTAATTTATATAAATATTTTTATTTATATTAATGTTTTATTAAAAATAGAACTATATTTAATAAAACTATATTTTTTATTCCCACATTTAGTAAATTTCTTTTGTAGTCCTGTCCTCTACCTATATTATTTTCAACTCTTATTTGAGACTATTCAGAGAGACATTTGTGAAATATATTTCTTCACAGGTGTTACTGGACACTATTTTGATATTTGAGGACTCTAGTTACTAAAAAAATAAACTCGGAAGGTTAAATTGAGATTAATGTCAATTTATAATATCCCTCCAAGCCAATATTTATACCATTAATATAATAACAAAAAGTCAATAACAAAATTCGGGTCCTTTAATATTATTAACCAAAACCAAAAAATGAGATAAGAATTACTAAAGTGAAACGGCAACTCTTTCGGTATAAATACCCCTATCCTTTTATGTCAATTCACTCACTCAAAGCCGAAAAAGAAACCCATTTACTAACCACCATATCATGTCACAAATTATCAAGTTCAAAACCGAAGACAATCATGTTTTTGAAGTGAGGAAGGAAATAGCGATGAAGTTCACTTCCATCAAGCAGTTCATCCAAGAAGACAGGGAAGACGAAGTCATTCCGCTCCCCGTTGTGGCCAGCCCTCAACTATCTCTAATAGTTGACTATTACCAGAATCTGGACATGCTTAGCCTTCGTAACGATAGCAAACCTGCTATCGACGTTTACAACAAACATATAATAAATCGTCTCGACAACGATAAATTGAGGCGTTTGACAATTGCTGCTAATTATCTAGAGACCGAAACACTTATGGAAGTACTTCTACAGGGTACAGCTGACAGGATTAAAGACAAAAGTGTCGCTTACATGAGGGAGTTTTTTAACATTGAATCTGATTTTACCGAGGAAGAGGAGGCACTTATTCGGGAGGAGCACCCTTTTGCACATGAGGATGTAGAGAAAGAAGTTGCACATGAGGATGTAGAGAAAGAAGTTTGATTGATGTTTTACATCTATTTCTTTTATGATGAATGATGGATAAAAAAATGATCATAAGATTTTATTCATAATTTGATTATCTAATCTGTGTTTTACTTGTTTCAGAAAATAAAATTGATGAATTGAGATGCGTTACTAAATTATTTTGCATTTTGGTTTAGAATGAAACTTGACAGAAGGATATGGATACAAATTATAAACTCTAAGATAAATTAGATCTTGAATTTTGTTGAATGAAGCTTAATTAGGTGTGTTGTAGAGAGGTTATTTTAGTAACTTTTAATAATATTTCCAGATATATAACCTCCTTCACTTGTGATGAGTTTTTTTAAAATCTTAATAATTTAACTCTCATATAATCTAATCTAGGTAGAACGGTTTTTTAAACGTTGGAATTTGGATAATATTGGAATTTTAGATGGTAAGCTCAACATTTATATTCACACAGCGGAATTCATTCTGTTTTTTACAAGGTTATATATAAGAGAAGACCATTACTATTCAACTTAAAACTATATGATAGGCAATTCCATAAATGTAACAATCTTATTTCAAATTTATTAATGCGGTATTTATGAATATTGTTTTTGGGTTTTAGTGTATATGATTTGGATCATGGTTCGATAGTAACTTAAGTTTTGTTGGATTTTTTTTTGATTTACCGCTTTTATAGAAGAGTAGGCCGAAAGGCTCTTTTGGTTTTAAAAATATAATTTGATTAAGTATTTTACTGCCTGTGGATATTCAAATGGTATAAGCCATTTGTTGAAATATATCTTGATTAACTGGTAGCAATCGTTTTCAGTAACAAGCATTCTCGTGGTCGATTTTCCACTTGTGAAGCAATCAAACCGAGTTTTTCGTGGAAAAAAATTAATTTTGTGCGATGAATTTAGTAAGGAGTTGATTATAAAATGAGACATACCGGTTGTCCACGGTAGTTTGAATTACATAGTCACTTACAAAGTGTATATCCAATTCGATGTATTTTGTCCTACTATCAAACACACAGTTGGGGCAAAAGAATTAGTCCCAATATTAACACATCAAATGACCAGTGGACGTCTTACAAAAAATCAAAGTTCGGCCACGAAGCGCCACCAGATGAGCTCTATATAGAGGTTGGTAAGGGTGTGATACTTATAATTTGTACTCGACCATGCCATCATATTTTATTTTTTGAAGACCAAAATAACACAATATTTCCAATGAAAACACAATACCCGCCCACAGACTGTCGGTCATCTATGGAGGAATTGTAGTTTGAATTAGTGAACCCATTGAGGTGAAGATCAAGGTTAGACTTGATGTGAAAACTCATAAAAGATTCTCAGATGAGTACCGAATCACTCGTTTTACAGCTTGTTCATTTATGTTTGTAGGACTCTGTTGAAATTGGCTCAGTTTGTTTACAGCAAACGCAATTTCTGCACGTGTGTCTAATAGATATTGTTGATAGGAAAACATCATCTCAAATATATGCTAAAATGATAACTTTATTGATCTAGAAAGAAAAGATTCAATTCTTATGTTTGTAGCCCTATTTATGTAGTGTTAGAGGATAATAATTACATAACCGTCTGATAAACGTGAACTAGTGGAATGAAGTCCATAACGTACGAATAAAACCGTTATATTAAAATGTTCATTAATAACGGTTAGAAGTGCGATAGATGTGGAATGACGGTTGCAACTTAGATAGGGAGTGCGACAATATCCCTTTGGTAAACTTATTGCTTTTTTCACCGCATGAGTTGTTATTTAATTAACTCGGTAAGTCTTCCTGTTTTGAGCCTCCATATGGTCGTCAGTTTCCGTCAGTTTTCTTTCTACTTTGTTGAGCACGAGGATCGCGAATCAAACAATGAGTTTGGTTCTCGATATTGTCGAGAAGCTTTTAGGGCTTCTGTCTTTACTTTGACTGAGAGTTTATTAAACTTCTAGACCTATCTTGCCATGGATAAGGGACATAGCTTGCCGAAAGTGTGTGGTCTTATTAGGACTTTCCCGTAGTCTCTTAAATAACACATTGCGAAAGAAAGGGTTAGTGAAATGAGTAAAACTATAAAAAAAAAATAAGGTATGTGGATTAAAACGTTGGCGAACAAATCTGATGGTTTTGAATTTTATGATTCCGCAAGGTAGTATCGTCATGGTCGATCTGGCTATGGATGGAATGACGCCTGTTGCATCACTCCCCGCACACATGTAGGGATTTTTCATAGGTAGATAAAAGCGACGCTTCATTTCTAGCAGGGTATAGTTTCCTTGGATGATTTAGTATGATTAAAGTATTTCCATCACCAATTTGATGCAATCGTGCTCTGATCATCCCGCCACCAAATAACAGGTTCGTTGTAACGTATATAGCCTTAATTACCATTTATTTGTTGGATTTTGGGAGTACTAGATAAATTGGTTTTGGGTGCCCTTTAAGAATTATATTCACGAATCGTTTGAGTGGTCATTCACCTTTAAAACCTTCCCACCGGTAACCTTCTATTAAGAAAATAGGTTTATCTATTATGATTATGCTTATTAGCCCTATTCGTACCTTACAGTTTGGTAATCCCAACATAGCTACTAAACCGATGGAAAGAAAATATCAAATAAGGCTTCATCCTCAAGTAGCCTTCCCAAATATGTGGTGGAAAATATATATTTTTGCACGATTATTTTGAACAAATAACCCTGAAATACGGGTACTTGGCGGAGGATGGCCATCAATAGTTTAGGAAAATGTACGACGTTCATGACACCATTGAAAATCGTGTACCCAGTCCTGGCGAGCAATCCTGCCAAGCCCAAGGAAACAAGACATGTCTGTATACAACCATTTTTTAGTAGGATATTTTGTAACCGCTTTCCAAGTTATTTCATGACTGTTTTTAGTTATATAACTATATGTCCGCTGATGGTGAATATGTGGCGCATGTTGCTGAGCATATTGGTGAGCTTTAATTAGTTACAGAATCTAGTGAGTCTGGAAAACCTATTAGGCACGATGAATGTGTCTAAGTTGGTTTGGCCTGCCTTCTATTACGACTAACTTAATAGCGTAAAAACTGTTAGTAGATCTTCCTTCTTCTCATAAGAAGTGAAAGATATCTTTAATATTTCTTTATTGGTATTGGAACATGAGAGTACCCTAGAGAATTTAAATTTGGAGTGGAGATTGATGGTGTGTAAAATGAGGATTTAGTTATTGAGGTATAGATGATTACTTGTCCTCTATGTGTACTTATATGGATATGTGTGTCTGTGTGTTATACAATTGACGGCAAGCACCAATTGTGGGGTAAGTAAACCAACGAGAGGAATACCAACAACCCTTTGCAGATATTATTTACTGCGGCCTACTCCACCTGGAGACTCGAGGTACCTCGCTTGTTTACCCATGTGAATTTCCTTCTAGATGGCTTGTGGTCAATACTAAAATTAAAAATGTCAAGGGGGGGGGGAGTTGGTCGTGATAGAAACGAGCGATGAAGCCATTGTCGATCGGTTACACGTTTTAATGCGTTAGGGGTACAGTAATGGATAGTAACAATAGCAGACTTGGGCTAGATGTTCCCTATTAAAATAAATGTAAGAAGGTTAAGTTGGACTCGCTACGTAAAAAAAAGCGGACTCGGAAAGAGGAAGAGTTGCCAATGAAGAAAAGTAGTGAAGTTTGCAAGCAATGAAGGATTAAAGGGCTTGCTACATCGGAACCCGTATCTTAAGGTGATGTGCAGTAAACGGGGAGCAGGCTGATATCGAGAGGGGAACCCAACTGGTCGTGGTGTCCATTAACAAAAAAACCGCGAGAGATATAATAGCCTTTTAAGAAAGTCGAGCGAAATAAGAATTATTTTTAAACCAAAGATAATAAAATGCAAGGATAAGGATGAAATTTGTTGAAGATGATGATGAAGAGGACGAGTCCCTTAAGAAGAGAGTAAGTTCCTTTCTATTGGGAGGAAGTAAAGAAAGAGGCTGGTGGTCATGAAGTAATCATATTAGATAAAGAGGTTGTGGAGGATGAGATGGACAATGATATAGTAGAAAAATGGAGAGATGCAAAGACATCCTTCGGGAAGACACTGCAGGGTTAAGGCCGACGAGACTAAGAAAGGTATCATAATCTGACACTGCAGGGTTAAGGCCGACGAGATTCCTCAAGCTCAGCCTCGTTCGATGAGTTACTAAAGGACTCAGAGTCTGAGATTTCCACCGGCTTGGACCGATGAGATTTCTTGGAACTCACATGGGTCTTTTTCCTACTTAAATCAGTCTTCATTGATGGATAATTCTTCCTTGGTTTGTCAGTATGGTGAACGGTTGACGCCTTGGACTTTCCTTTAAACACATCTCTGCCTTTTTAATGGCCCTCAACACTTCTATTTCAACTCTCAACTTATCTCGTTCTTCGGTGGTATATTAATTATTTTGCCCAAGCACCTCCACCATAGGTGGTGGAATTGCTTGCTCGTTAGGATCTATTCGAACAGGTCTTTCTGTTGGTTTTGAATGCTAGATTCAGGCACGTTCTTCTCCCACCGTGGTCGTTAATTTGGTGAGGTTTATTTTGAGCTGAGGGTAATTTTTTCCAGTGTTTTGGAACGTTTAGAGAGTATTAAATGTTTTAGTGTGAAGTAGTGAGAGATTTCAGCTGCCTGGTTGTATTAAATGTTCATTACCCTTATTAATGAAAGTAGTTGGGGTATTTATACACTTAATTATGGACCTATGGGCTTTTGGGTCAAATTATGGAACCAGGTCAAGTTTAAGGACCCATTTACTTATTAAGCTGATTAGCACATAGCTTAGTAAAAAGGTTTTTAGTCACTTTTTACTTTTGTCATGTCCGGATAGTTCAGTGCCAATTTTATGTCTGAATTGCCCTTGTCCGAAATCTCCGTAGGCAGTGGTTAAGTTATCTGGACTCATCATGAATGTTTTCAAAGTACACATTTGCTTTACAACATCCAAATATCTCCTCATATTTTCTTGATTTATTTTAAAAGTCTCATGAGAATACCAAATTACCAACTGAGAATATGACCATAATCAAATAAGTTTTTCTTTGTTGATATGAGAAAATCTTGTCCCATCAAATATACTTCTTGTCCCATCAAATTACCTACTTATCATTTTTTTGTTTTTACTGACATCTTTAACATTTTCAACTTTTTTTCCTCCTATGTGACCTTTACATATTCAACCAATTCACCATTATCAATCAAACTCGTAATCTCATCATTCAATTGAAACAAATCTCTCGTTGAATAGAAATGGTCATTGTGATAAGCAAAGTACTACCTTCTGGTTATTTTATTAACATGCACAAACATTGGTCTTGGTGCCCAATACTTTACCTTATTTGTCGTCATATCATAAAATATATCAATTTTTTATTCAATGAAGTAAACCTTCTATCCAAATCATCATTATAAGAATAACATGGTATACTAACCGTCTGGCTTACGACAATTAATAATCGTCGAGCTTCGTTTTTTTTTCAAAGCATCAAATCTTCTTTCTAATATATTAGCTTGCACAAATCCTTATTTTTTTTCTTTATCCACTTTGATAGAAAAATATGTCATTCTTAAAAAAGATCTCCCACATAAGTAATTGCATATTTAATCAAATTTTCTAACAACTCACTTTTGCATTGGCTATCCTATTTTGGAACATGCCAAAGCTATCTTTTTTCAAATCTTCCAAAGCATTCATCTCTTGAACAAACTGTTGAACATAATACCTTAATGAATAATTAGGTTTTTGAAATCAACTCATAATATAGTAAACATCATACTTATATATTTTATTATAGATGAATTGACGATTAAACGACTTCCACAAATCTTGACACCTGTCAACAGACGCAGATAGAAGGTTATTGAACCAAGCTAAAATGTTTCCTCTAAAAGTCATGAAAAAATCTCTACATAGTAGAGTTTCTTCTAGATTTAACCACAACATCGTACTACGAAACTACTCAAGATGACGCTCATGATATCCGGTTCCATCGTATATCTCCATTATGTATGAATACATCGATTTCATCATAAATTACAAAGTTTTGCTCATTATTTCAAAATGATTACCACCTTTTTATACTGTTATTTTGTAAGAGGTGAGGCTTCTATTGTTCTGATCATAATTCATTTATTTTCATATATAAAGAACAAAATAATGAACTTGAAATATTACCTTCATTACTCATTTGTAATTGTTGAAATGATTCCACATCTACTACTTCTTTTTTTATTAAATAACGATGTAACTGATGGATTAAAAGCTAATTCACATGTCCTCTTTACAAAATATTATTTTTTGAATTGAAGATATTATTCTAGAATTTCTTGGTACTATCTTTAAAATTCCGTACACCTTGTTGTTTTTGTACGTTGGCCAAAAATCGTTCAAACTTTTTGAAATCATTGTTGGAGATAAATATGATAGTTCTAGACATATCCAGGGTGAAATACTGAATAAATCTAGTTATGGAATCGTGTGAGAGAAGTAAATGTAAAGTTGTAGAGAGAGAAAGTAGTCAAATTAGACTACCATTCATTAAAATGTACCCTTTTTTCCAAAAGGGGTCTTTCCTTATATGGAATCAGTGGTGGGCTCCACTACCAAATGATTTATTTAATTAATTACACATCAGCCCTCCTAAATATACTTGGTTTCTATGTCACTCAATGTTTACAATTTGGTCCTTATTTGTTTCATATGTATTAATTAAGTCTTATAATAACCTTGACATTTTATTCCCTTATCAGTAGCCCCCTAGTTTTACGGAGGGTCAAGCAAAAATTACTCAAACGTGGGGTTTGTCGACCAAGCTTTTGTGTTTGGTCTTCTTGCGATCTGTTCATCCGGTCATTGCCTATTGAAAAATACCGAAGCTGTTATCCGCACGTTGACGTTCGATCTAGCTGTTAAGGGTCGAATCGTTGGTCTACTTTTTCCCGATGCATCTGAATTTACTTGGAGCAGTAGTTATTTCAAGGGTTAAACTCCAATGGGCTTTTGTTCAAATTTCCTTTTATCAAGGCCCATTAATTTTGATAAAAAATGATATTGCCTTACTCGTCCATGTAGCAAATAATACTAGAAAATATGTAGTTCCCTCTTTATTTTCTATAGTGCAAATAGCAAATAATACTAGAAAGTATAAATAGAAAGGAAAATGAAACCTCAAAGAATAGTTAAGGCATAATTCTAAAATTAGTAACATACAAGTCACCAAAAGTAGTAAATTGTTTAAGCAAGATAAATACTTTGTAAAAAATGAATGTACTTGGGATGGTCAAAGAATCATCAATCCTAAACATATAGTGTTAAAATAATTACTAAATTTAAAAAATCCTACTAATGACTAATACCAAAAGAAGGATAACAAAGAACTAATCCCCAATAAAAGGTAACATTTGCTTAAAAAGAAGAGAATACCCTTATAGAGACTCATGCACCATAAACATACTTGGCAAATTATATAAAAATCCAAATATAGAAACATGTTGTTTTAAAAAACAATTCTCGAACTATTGCACATAATGAGTTAGTAGAAAAAATATAAAATATAAGACATGTCAAAGGTACAAAGACTCATCCACAAAAATTATAAGAGATCTCCTATGTAAAAAAGAATCTTGCAAAAAAATATTTCTAAAATAAATATTTAAAAAACAAAAATATAAATATGTACAAAGTTAAAGAAAAATCTAAATCCTACGGAGGAACAAAATCGGTCTATCATATATATTTTTCCACGAGTATCTCTTCAGATAAATAATTATTTCGTCCACCCTCTAAAACGTTAGGAACTACCTCATTGTCATTTTGCTCAATCTTTATGAATAAAACCATGATAGAAACCAATACCATAGGTAGAAGTATACAAAAATCAATTTATAGCGCATATGAATTGACAATATGAAAATATACATGACTGTTAGGGGGGCCAAGTTCTTGTGCACATATTTAAGCATGGAAGAAATAACATATGTTTTAGATATTGCATCTACTAAAAAGTCATAAACACTTGCCTACACAGCCTCAAACTAAGAATCCTTCGTACGAAGGGTCATTAAATCTAACTTTGATCTGACAAAGTAAGAGATTTATTGAGTAAAAAGTTAGTCTAAGGTTTCAATTGAAAAGATAAAAGTTTCTCTATCTCTAGGCTTTTGTTAAGCATCACTTAAAATTGACCCTCCACCTCAACATTAGATACAAGAAGAGTCATTCAGTTAGAACGATCACCAAAAAAATGAGGAGGCATCCTCCAGAAGAGCCGGGAGATTTGGTGGATGATTGAAGAGGTTAATTAGAGAAGGATGGCACATCATCAACCCATTAAAATAATCTATAAAAATAAGAAAACTATAAGAAACAGGGAAGACAAAAATATTCATAACGTAAGAAAAGAAATATTAACCTTAATGCCAAAATCTAACTGATGACGAGCTAGGTTCGAAAAGGAAAGAAGAATAGGTGAACGCCTATGTCCAACCATAGTAAAAAAACTAAACAATAGCCTCAATAATCTCATTACGAGAAAGAACAAAGGAATATGGAGAAAAAATGCAAGACCCAAAAAGGGACGAAATATTAAAACCCATGCCACTACTAGAAGTGGCATTACTATGCGATAACACTGGAAGGATAGCCTAGGATAACGAGGAGGAACTGCCAAAAACAATTACAATAGCATGTGTCTGTATTAAAACGTTAAAAACATGTTGAGGGAGCTCATTCATATCACTATTGATATCATTGGAAATTATAAAGATGACACCAGCACCAACTTATATCGAGCCTAAAAATAAAGTTTCATTATGAAGGGGAAGAGACGATTTAAAACCAGTCATAGATACTTGATCTTCAAGCCTCTGAATGTTTCCTAAAAAATGAGTATGAAGGAAGAATAAAAAAACGAATGATATTTGCAACTGGTAAATGAGATGAGCCAGAGCTCAGTAAAAGATTCAAATGAAGTCCTTGAGAAAAAAGATGATCCTTCACACTTAATCCATCAGGAACCGCTACACCAACTTTGAAAGAAAAATTATGTTTATTATAATGATATAAAAATAAGTATTTCTACAAAGAAATTACCTCAGCATTTGTCCCTCTTAAGAGAAACATTTCTCTTTATAAAAATCCTCGTATGCCAATAGCAATATTGATGGAGAAGGCTGATGGGCAACCATTATTTTTGCTAGCAGTAGGTTTACTAATTTTTTCCCTTTCAAAAAATAAAGCACTAGAAAAGTTTCCCTAAACAAAGAGGTCACGCCAAATCCCTAGCTTCTATAAAGTTGTCACGAACCATTATGAAGTATTGAAATGCAAAAAATTAGTAAAGGGAAATGCAATACAATAAAAAAATTACGATTTTAAGAAAGTTATACTTGCGATTCTAAACCTACAGAGATTGATAGAGCCACGGTTGTTCTAAATTTTAGTGCCCCACTTCCCACAAACGTAAGGAAAGGTATTTTCCAATCTTTCTAAATTTTAAGAAAGTCGATAACTACCCGACCAAATGGGAATGCAAAAAATTGAAGAACAAACTCTTTTTTCGACCAAAAAATTAAAAAATAGACAAAAACTCTTCGAAAAAATGTCCAAAAACCCTTTTTTGACAAGATGATAGGGGACAAAAGAAAATTCCAAAACTGATGAATTAATTTTCTTGGACAAAGCTGACTCAAGTTGAAAAATTTAACAATATCACTATCTGACGGAAAATGGAGTCCATAGCCAAGAGTGCAAAAAAAGAAAACAATTTCATTAGTTATGAAATCAAAAGCGAACATCAAAATGAATAGACCAACTTTCTAAAAAAATTAGTCTGTGAGAGTGATGTGCACGAGCGCATTAAAAGCTCAAGTTTTTGGTTTTTCATTCAACCATTCACCACAAAATTAAAAACCACATCTTCAACATTGTATGAAACCATAACCAAAAAGCTTGAGTAACCATATATATCTTTTTATTGAAAGAGATCGAGAAATCGTTACTAATATCTTCAACATCATAGCAAACAATACAAAAAAGTATAAGTAAACAGTTATTACTTTTAATAAAAAGTTGAAGAAATACGAGAGTTTGTTATTTAATTGTAGCAAACTAACGAACAAGAAGGTGGTGAGGAAAATTACAAAAATAAAATAAGTGATTAAAGAAGAGGAAACAATAAACAATCTTAACATGAGATCTACTATGAATTTATTGGTCAAGACTTTGTGAGTGAAAATATGGCGGACAAAGAAAACAAGAATATAAATGGTTAAGGGTGCTAACAAAGAAAACAAGAATATAAATGGTTAAGGGTGCTACCAACACCTGTCGAACGTCTAGTTTTATTTTGTTTCTCTCATCAAGACTATGTGGGTTACTAATAAAGGTGCAATCAGCCCAACCCGACCAATCACTTCACAAATTTTAACTAAACATAAAAATATTTAGATAGACTAAGTCAAAAATATATTTAACCGTATATCTTAATCGTTCGAGAAAATCCTTCATTACCTCCGAATATCTAAGAGATGTTTATTTTGTAACACGATCTATATATAATGCAACATATTATTACTCTTTATCTCTATTTTTTAACTAGATACCTATATTTTCTTGTTAACATACCTCCAACTAACTCATACATCAATCAATGCTTCGACCAAATCAAACAATCAATAAAATAACTTCATCAACTAGTAAAATTTAATTTTAAAATATGGCATAAAATTCGAACAACTTAAAAAAATATAAATATTTTTTACCCATCCTGGAGAAATAATTTTATTTTAAAATTAATAATTAATATAATAAATATATTTTTTCAACATGATGATAATAACTAACTATAATCCCCGTCAAAAGATAACATTCTCACTAAAGTAGAAGTATAATGATTTTGAATTTCAAATTATTATTATTTTATCAAAAGAAAAAGTTGAATAAATATCACATGAAACAAAATTAATTACAAAAAGCAAATGTTTCATGCTTTACCAAATGGGGGAAAACTATTATTTGGTTGGACGGACAAAACTTGGGAAGAAATATGTAATGTGAAAAAGCATTTGTACATTTTTACATAAGTGTAAATATATTCGAGATATATGTCGACTGAAATATAAAGTAACTTTGTTTGACGATGAAATTAATTACATAATATAATATAATAATTATACTACCTTATTATATATGTTTTTGAAATATATTGGGTATAGTTTATAATTATAGTTTATTAAATATTCATTTATTTTCCTTTTAATTTTCTGAAGTTCATATTTTGTCCAATGCAAGTAATTTGAACGAAACAACATATATAATATCAAAACAGACTATACATTTAGACAAATGTTAAGTTATTAATAAATAAATTAAATAAATCATAAAATAGACTAAGCATACATAACTAGACAAGATTGTAAAATAATGAATAAATAATAAATAATAATAACAATAATATAAAAATTAAGTGTCCTAATTTTAGTTTAACCAATTGTTTTTATGTTCCAAAACATAAAATCAATATTATATTAAATAAAAATTATTTATTTATTAATTAATAATATATTTTTCAAACTTATAATAATAAACCAAACATCTTCACCATTGGTATACCTTATCTTTTGAATCCATCACAATCCATTATGAATTTCATTAAAGAAAATAATGAATCCACAATCGTATGTTATTGATATTGATTTTTTGTTTTTTATACTCGTTTGTTTTGACGTTTATTTTGGTCGAGAATCACATCATCTCAAATTCAAAATTATTGAAAGAAACATCGCTCCATGTATTTTTATTAGCTCATTTCTCTTAATATAATTTTACGTAATAAAATATCATATTTATTACAAATATTTTTTTTAAGGAGGCTTATCAATAAAGATTCATTTAACAAAATAGTACGGATAAAGATCCAAAAAAGTTAAGGGATTTTATACTTTAAATATTCTTCTATGTAACCAACTTCATTTTCTTTGTTTTTTTATTTTTATTTTTAAAGGTCTGTATCTTTTAAACCGTAACTCGGAAAAAGAGTCCGAAAATATCATTGGTTTTGTTTTTTTAAGACGAACAAAACTGGTAACCATTTATGATATGTTTTGATTTTTTTTAAATAATATTTTACACACGTTTCTCAGTTATATAGTTTCGCATCTAGTGACTTGTTCCGCATCTATCAAAATAAAGAAGGTTTCGCATCTGTCCAAATAAAGAAGGTTTTGCATCTATCAAAATAAAGAAGGTTTTGCATCAAACAAAATAAAAAAGGTTTCGCATCTATCAAAATAAAAAAGGTTTCACATCTATCAAAATAAAGAAGGTTTCGCATCTATCAAAATAAAGAAGATTTCACATCTATCAAAATAAAAAAGGTTTCGCATCTAGCACAACAAAACTGGTTTCGCATCTACCGGCCATAACGAAGAAGGTTTCGCATCTTCTTCGCGAAACCCTAAAAATTTTAAAACTTTAAAAGTCTGTATTTTTTAAACCGTAACTCGAAAAAAAATATCCGAAAATACCGTTGGTTTTGTTGTTTTAAGTCGAACAAACTAGTATCACTCATGATATGTTATGAATTAAAAAATAATATATTTTTTTAGAACAAATAACGTTTCGCATCTATCAAGAACGTGTTTTTTGCATCTACTATTCCAGAAAGATTACACGTTTTGCAACTATTAGTAGGTACAGATTCAAACGTTTCGCATCTATCACAAAATACTTTTTGCATCTACTAGTGAAAAAACATACAGGTTTCGCATCTCGTTCATTGAAAAACCAGATGCTGTTACGTGTCTGAAAATCCCAAAATCCCAAAATAAAACATTAAAATCAACGAAACACTAATACAATGCTACAAATAAACTACATTACCATAATTCAAACTCAAAACTAACAAAAAATTCGATCCAAAACACTACGAAAACATATCTTAAAAACAGAGATTTCGAGCTCAAATTCGAGTTTCAAACACACACAAAATTAAGTATCTTCGCATAATCAAGTAAAAACACAAGTCAAAATCATATGAAAACAAAAAAAAACAAAAAATCGAGTAAAAAAAATGAAAGAATCGCCTAATACAGAATCGTTTTATTCACGAAGAGAGAGAAAAAAAAAATTGGGGGAAATGTGAAAATACGTTTAAAAACCTTTTATATTATAGAGTATGGGTATTTAGAGTATTAGTGGATCTTTAATAGTAAATATTTCACAAAAATGGATCTTCCTTAGAGATACCAAAAAATGTGAGTCTTAATTGGATAACACTTGGAGTGTTGGGCCTTAAATGGTACTAAACCCTATTTTTTATTTTTTTTATTCCACACATCTAAATGGGTTAGCACAACAATAATACTACAAATATATCCTTTAATTTTTTTAAAATAATGTGTGGATTTGATTTTGGTTTTTGTTCATAGGTTTTGAACTATTTTATTTTCTTTGAAAATTTGGACCAATTTTACTCTAGTTATTCTCTCCCATCATTGTTTAGCTTGATTTATAACAGTTTTATTATACCATCACTTAATTTATTTATAGCATAAACAAATAAAAAATTAATTTGGAGATAGAAACGAAAATCATTTCAAGTGTTCTTGCTCAAAAATTAATATGATCACATTGTTATTTTGATTTTATTAATAATTTAGGGATTTTTATTTTATTTACTATACAAAAATTATAAATCTATATAATATATATTTAAAATTCAAAAACTATTTTTGTATTAATGCAGAATCCTATGTCACAAGATGATCAGGAGAAGTTTCTTTACCCTGGGGTTTACGTCCATCCACCAATCTCACCGCGAACTAAAACTGAACTTGTTTCCCAAACCAAAAATCATATGGCTAACGCTAATCCACCGCACCCACATGTGGCGAGTTCGAGTTCGGGTTCTAGTCCTAGTTCTGGAATCTTAAGAAAAGAATTAACAAACACAGACCTTGCTAGGGGTTTAGAACTGAACGGTAACGACGTGAAGATCTACATTTTGGATTTTCTGAGTGATACTCAGCGTGAAGCTGCTAACAGCCAAGAAGGTTTGGACATTGATTTTAAAGTGGTAGAGACAACTCTTGATCATTCAAAAATGATTACGGCAACGTTAAAACGGCAACCAAGTAAACATACATATTATGTTCTTCGGGGAAATTGGAGAGCTGGTTTTGTTAAGGATTTAAATTTACAAGTCGGAGAAACAATTAGTATAAGATATGATGAAACATTGAAACAATTTATTTTCAGAGTAAATTGTGACCTCTCACTTTGCTAAAAAAGTCCACATAATTAATTTGTTCAATTATTAGGAATATGATATTCAATATCTTTTAAATGTTCTCGGTTGAATTAAGATAAAATAAAATGTGATGAATGCTGGCCAGGGTTTTACTGTTTATTTCTGCATTAATTCTTTTAATTTCTTATGACTTGTTAAACAGAATCCATTATGTTCAGACATTTATTATGGTTTTATATAGTTTAGTGTATCTATACATTATTTTATTGGGTTATTTATGTCAAGGGTTTAAAAAATGTTTCGTATTTACATAACTATGCAAGTAGAAATTTAATTTACGGATAGATACAATCCAAAGCATCTAATTTTAAAATCATCCTGATGAAATCAATTACGGATAAAATTGTATTACAAATTTAAATTTATTTAAATTTAAACTAATAGATAAATAAAATCACATTTTGCCATATATAAACAAAACATATTGAAACTGGACGGGTGGGCAACTCGCATAGGTTTTGTATGCTAACTAATATAAACCACAATATATTTTTTTAGTGTTACATATAAAATGCTTAATAATTGCCTATATTTTCCAAATAATAAAATTAAAATACTAATATGACATTTGACTAATGTCAAATTATTTAAAGTCTAATATAATTATCGATAGTTAAAGATATATAACCCATTTATATCATTGCGTGATATAATAAAAAAGTGAATAAAAAAGTACATTAGATAAAAGTTAATAACAAAAAATTAATAAAAATTTGTTTCAATTTACAAGGACTATAATCAAAGGTTTGTAAAAGAAGGAGGCAATATTAGTCCAAAATTTAAAAGAAAGCGACCCTTTGAAACGTGTTGAAGAAGAACAGAGGCAAGATAAGGTATAGCTTTACAGAAGATGATATTAGTGAAGGAAATCTTCTTTGAAAACTAGAGTCAAATGAAGAACAATGAGGAATAGCAATATGGGATTTGATCTTAGATACCCAGTACCAAGACTCTCAAGCAGAGTGATGGATCTCAAAGGAATCGGAGAATCATCCTTGTTGAATTCCATAAAATATATTTCTTTAAGAGTTTGCTTCGCGATCCAGTCTGCTGCTGAATTCTGCTCTCTAAATATGTGATTGATTAACATTGAAGAGGAGAACAACTTTCTGCAACACTTAATCAAAGGCCGTTAAGTACCACGTAGCCTTCCCGTAAAGTAATAGATCGACCAGGATCTTAGAGTCTGTTTCAATGTCCAAACACGTGATGTTCCTCACTCTGCAGATTACAAGTCCATCGAGAAGCGCTCTGCATTCAGCAACTATTGGAAGGTTCTTCATATATAGTCTACCAAATCCAAGAATTGTGTTCCTACTGTGATTTCTAACAGTGCCTCCTCCATTGGCTTCTCCAGAAGTATCGCAGGCCTCATCGGTATTTAGTTTAAATTTATTGATTTTGGTATTCTTCCATTTAAGAAACAACGGAACTCTTCTTTTTTGAGATGATTTACACAACCCAAGCTTAGAAAAGTGTGGAGATCTTTACCCCAGAGAGAGCTTTTAAAGAGTCTTGCGTTATCGAGACCAACAATGATGTAAGGAATATGGTTATAAAAAAATTAGACTTGTTGGGTTTCTGATTCTGGTGTTTCATCTTATTGCGAGCACACCAAATAACGCACACTACGATTGAGGGCATGATTTTACAAATGTTACAAGTTTTTGAGGTGGACAAATACCATGACCGAATGAGATGAGGCAGGGTCATGTTTGGAAAGATGTGAAGCTTGAAGAAAAAGCTGAAATAGACACAAACAACCCAAGATTGAGAACATTAAATGAGAATGTGATGCGTTGTTTCTTCACTGTTACAAAATTGACACTTTAAAGTCAATTGAAAGTGGTTTCTTTGTAGAACAGAATATGTAGGTATCCAGTTGAGAAGAAATCTCCAAAGCATGAGCGAGCACTTTCTCAGAATATGTAAGTATGTAGTTGAGAAGAGAACTCCAAGTCTTTGCGAAAAAGGTTGGATGAGTTTCCTTTCTTTTTTAACAGCTTTCCAAGTTTCTTTAGTGTTAAATTTGCCATCAATAGTAAGAGACCAGTGGATTGTGTCAGTATTATCATTCAACGTGATTTTCTTTATCTTGTCAATTTCAATCGAAATAACATTGTATATGAGTCTGTTAATATTCCAGTCCCCTTCACTCTAGTAGCTCATTACTTTATCTTTGTGAACATTCCAAACCAACTTCTATCATCAGTCCCCTTCTAACCAAAAATCTATATTCCCACATCCAAGATTCCAGTAAATGTACTTTCCAGCTGTGTCTCTTATCTTCCAAATTCTGGACTAGACTTTAGAAGTATTTAGAGGGATTGAGGTTACGACAGGATGAGTGTTGTAGTAATAAATAGATGAAATGAGTTTGTCCCATAAGGAGTTTTGAGCTCTAAATGTGAACTAAAGCTTCAGGGAGAAGACTGTCTGTAATTCTTCAAGTTGCTTTAGATTCAGACCTCCATCCTCATTAGATTTACAAATATTTTCCCATCTTGTCGAGGTGATAGTGTTGTAACTATTTTTATTCCCCCATAGGAAATTTTTAAAAAGTATTTTTATCTTCCTGATTACATTGTTAGACAGAGTCGTGTGCTGTACCAAATAGGTGGGATAGATAGAGAGAATGATTTGAATCAGAGTCAATCTACCATCAAAAGAGAGAGAAGTTTTATCCGAGTCAGACATTCTATTCCTTATCTTTGAGATCATGTCTTGAAAGTTAGGAATTCTTGTTGCAGAGCAGATGGTTGAGCCCAAAAATTTTAAAAGTAAGTTTGTGTGCTTAAATCCCACAATTTTTTACATTAAATGAACTCTCTGCATTGTCATGTTAGCGGGAAAAATAATCTTGGACTTGTTATTGTTGATAAATTGCCCCGAGATTATCTGATAGTGGTTAATGAATTGCTTTGTCTGATTAATAGCAAAGACTGAACCATTTCTAAAAACCATGGAATCATCCGCAAAAGCAAGACAGTCAATGTGTAAATTTCCTCTTGCTTTGTATCTTGAGGTAGGATTGTCACTAGAAAGATCTTTAATTCCTCTGACTATGTATTCCTCAGCCAAGATAAAGAGACTAGGGAAGAGAGGGTCCCCCTGTCTTAGGCCTTAAGTGTTGTTGAAATACCCTTTCAATTCTCCGTTGATGATGATTGAAGAACTTAAATTTGATATGCACTTGTTCATAAAATACAGAACATTAGTGTTAAATCAAAACAAAGATAAAATTTGAAAAAGGAACCTGAGATTGAGTTTGTCAAATGCTTTGGTTGTGTCAATCTTGAGAATCACATTGTTCCTCTTTTCTTTTGCATTGAGATCATGACCGAGTTCCTGAGCTATCGTTATGGTCTCGTGTATATTTCTACCTTTCACAAAAGCTTCTTGCTCTGCTGAGATTAGTTTGGGCATGATATTTGTAAGTCTGTTGTTGATTGTCTTAGCAATAATTATACTTAACATGGTAGTGAGGTTGATAGATCTAAACTCTTGTCAAGTGTTGGGGTGATCCGTCTTAGGAATTAAATGGATAACATTGGCTTGAACTCCTGATGGAAGACGACATCATTTGAAGAAGCACTGGATTGTATCACATAAATCTTTGGAGATGATGGACCATCAATCTTTATAAAATTCTCCATTAAAACCATGAGGCCCTGGTGCAGAGACAGAACTAAGAGAGTTAATGATGCTCTGAATTTCACCCTTATCATGAATAGATAGCATATTTGAGTTATCTTCATCTATGACAAGGTTATGAATTAGATCACTTAGAAGATTGATATTATTAACAATTCTATTGTCAGTCAATAGAGACTTAAAGAGGTTCACAACACAGGTACTGATTCCTCATGAGTATCAAGCCATTTATCCCATCCTTTATTCTATTAATTATGTTCTTCTTAGATCTCTTTTTGATAAAATTGTGATAAGTAGCCGTATTTCTGTCACTATGCTTCAGCCACAGAGTGTGGGACTTCTGTCTCCAATAAGATTCCTCTCTATCTAGTAAAGAAAGATGAGAAATTTTAGCTTCCTCCAAAAGAGCTTTATCACCAGGAGACTGTGAGTCTTGATAATTCATTTCTCTGGAACTAATCTCATCATCAACATTCTTTATTGCATCAAAAACGTTCCCAAAGACCTTCTTGTTCCAATCTCTAAAGTGTGCTTTAAGTCTTTTTTGTTTGAGCCAGTAACTTTGCAGAGGATTTCCAACAGTATTTTCAGCCCAACGTTTTTCAACAAACTCCATAAAATCAGGATGCAGTACCCACATGCTTAAGAATTTGAAAGAGGATTTGGTCTTTTCAAGATTATATGAAATAGATATAGAGATTGGGGAGTGATCCGAGCAGTTTCTGGCAAGATAGTTTAACATCAAAATCGTCATCCAGTGAGAGTTAAACAGAACCCTATCAAGCCTTTTCCATTTATTGCGAACATCATGTAAATTAAAGTCCATTTTCACATTACTCATATTGATATTTGTAGTTGTGTTGAAATCTCCAAATATGATCCACTCTTTTGAAGGATCTTCAACATCCCTGAGCATATATCCAAAGAACCATTCTGTGATCTCTTCTACATTTAGCGTAGTTCACAGATACCCTGAACTCTTTGATCATCATTTAGAAGAATATCTACCTTGAAAATAGAATGCCACATAACCCAAAATTTGTTGTTGATGTTGCTAGTAAACCTCATATAGTTGGGTGGGTTCACACTTATATACACTCTTTTATGTTCAATCTTAACACTGTGGGATTAAGGTTCCTTTATGAGATGAAGTTTAAATCTTCACTCTATTTGTTTATAGTTTTTTATTTATCTTAAATTTTATTTTTTCTATTACCTTCTTTTCTATTAAAATTTGAGTATTTATTAACAGTTAAAATGTAAATAAGTTTCATTAACACTTTATTATTAAAATTTGAGTATTTATTAACAGTTAAAATGTAAATAAGTTTCATTAACACTTTATATAATATTAGTTTATTGATTAAACAAATAAATTAATCTAACAATCATTATCACATATGAAAAGAAAAATTGAGTAAACCATAATCAATTATATAAAGCATTTGACCTTTTAAAATATAAATCTCACTGTATGTTTTATATTATTTTTTATTAATCTAGACTCATTTTGTAATACTTTAATTTTTATCCCAAGCGCATACTATTTATTCGCCATTATCCAGCGGTCTTCGTTTATTTTGAGTGAAATTGTTTAAAATAATTATTTAAGTGAAGTTGTTTTTCGTGAATATTTTCAAAACAATTATTTAAATGAGGTTGTTTTTTGTAAATAGTATTGGTATCGGATATCTGTAGGTTTACTAGTTTATGAATTTTAGGTTTATGAATTTCGTTATCGTTTTACTCAAAATTGAAGGTTGTGTTTATTCCCGTGTGCATGACAGAACAGTATTGTTTTCAAAGGTTTGTTTAATTTTTCATGTCAGTTTAAGAAGTACTTAAAAATTGTGGAAGTGTAAAATGCTCTTGTATAATTTCATGATAGTTGGAATGACTATATAAAAACACTATAGCATGAGCGTGTATTTTTTTTTAAACGTTTCTATGGCTTTAAAATATTACAGATATTTGACATATGCTTATGAAATATTGAAACATACGGTGGGTTTAGCTGTCCGGGAAAAGCTTTTCATTGGAAAAGACTGGAAAATAAAAATGTGTTCTTTGAGATTAGACCTTCTATACTTTTAAACGGTGTAGTATACTTGAAAATGAGGTCAGGCATCTTGCTGTGATAAAAAGTTAGAATACTCAACCGGTAGAGTAGTTTGTGGTTTTAAAATTCAAGATCTTTAATATTTTGTAATTTGTTAACATTAATATTTTTTTGTTAGGGTGCGAACAGAGTTTCAGATCTCATATTTGTGAAACATAAAAATAATTAATGGTATAGTAAAAATATATATATGAACTAGTATGATATATTTTAGAAATGGACTTACATAAAATTGTGTGGGCTTTTAGGCCCAAAGCGGAAAATATCATACTATTATTGAGATGAGATTGTTCATACTTATATACGGAAGTTCCAAGCCAAGACAGAACGGTGGGTGGAATCTTCGGATGTCGAACATGATGAAGTAACAGTTATGCTCTATATATCACTGGTGTACCTAGTTTGGAGTGTCTCTAGCGGACTACTTGATTAGAATGTTGCTAAGAAATGATACATTATGGTAATGATAAGACAGTCCCACGGTAAAGCTTTATGGCTCAGGTGGAGAACCTTGAACTAATCTGATTAGAGTGGGTAGTGGTTGGAAGTCAATTGAGAGGAGGCTAAAGTGTTACTTTGTTCGAAAGACGGATTTGACAAGGTGCAATCAAAGTCCCACATTAGTTAAACACGGGATGGATCAATGAAATCTAAGTAAGAACATATCTCATCAACTAGTATAAGGAATTTAAGACACTGATCAAAAGTAAAGTCGTACGGACCTTCGGGCTCAAAACGGATAATATCAGACTGGTGTTGAGATCAACTTGTTCCTACCTATATATATGAAAACAACATATGTGATGCTTATATCCTTAACATTTTTCCATAGTTTTTCAATTACGTGTACCATGTTACCGAGTTCATAATCCAATATAAGTGTTGTAGGTTCTATAAATTTTATAAAATTCCTCATGTCATGTGCTCTTGTTCTTAGAAAAGCTGCCATGTTATTTTTGAACAAATATGTCATGGTACATTATTTTTAGAAAAATATATCATCCCAAGTTTTTTTTAAAGAATGTCATTTCAAACAATTTATCGACTAAAATATATATTTTGTTATGTTACTTTTAAAAATTCTGACAATAAAACGCACAAAATCTAACATGCTATGGTCAAAAGAAATCTGATTTGTCACAACCACAAAAAATCTCACATGTGACAACCAAATAAATGTTTTATATATTTTTTTTGTTAGAAGTATGAACGTACTTATTTATCTTTAGTGTATAAAATAATTAGAATCTGAAAAAATCTCGACCTTCCATTCAAACAGTTTCTATTGATGGAGATTTAGATTTGGAATATTGTAATGTTAAATGCAAATAAAAATTAGTTAATAAAAATAGCATGACGATAATTGGTTTGGAAAATTAAGTGTTTAGATTGTATTTTAAAAAAATCATATATATATATATATGTATATATTACTTGTGGAGAAAGGTAATGAAAACAAAAATGTGTATGTAAAAGGCTTGATGAAAGAGGAAGCTCAACATGGGTCTTGGAAATTATCTTCTTTATGAGGCCACTTAATATAGCTTCAATAAGTTGGTTGTGTTGGGCATGTATTTGTTATAAAAAATTGACAAAATCATTGGGCAACTAACATCTTCATGAGCCGCATACATAAAAACATAAGCCCATCGGTGATGTGCATGTAGAAGCATGTTATTTCCAAACTCAACCAAATAAAGTCTTACCCTAGGATTGCTTTCGATTAGATAATCCACTTGTGGTTTAGCGAAAACTATGATTCACCATGTGTCGAAGCGTTTGTATCCACATGTAACCCCTTGTTAGTATCTAGTGAGTACATTACGGTAGAGGTTGAAGATGAATGTTTTTTTGGTGATGTAAACTTGATAGAATGACACGTATGTAACTACCCGTTTATTATTCAACACCTTGAGTCTCTATTATTACTTACAAAAGGACGCTACTTAACATGAATAAACACAACATGTTGTAGGGAAAATTAGTCCCACGAATGCGGAAATAAGATCAAACAAGAGAAAAGAATTTAACGTGGTCCAACTAATTTACCTACGTCCACGGGAGAAAAATAAGAATCACTATAACTCAAAAACATTACAAAGTTTGGAGTCTCACTTCATACACCCAAGAGTTATAAACTCATTTTTCTCATCCCAAATATTATACCCCAAAGAGAATAGTAATCTCACACTAAAACAAATTCTCTCAGAAAAAGCTCACAACTTTCTCTCAAACACTACCCGTATTTCTCCCTCGCTCAAATTGTTTCTTTCTAAAATGTGTCGCTGAAAATATTGCATTCTAGAATATTTATTTCAAGTCCTTCAAGTGATGTTCTCCAAGACCAAATCATTGTCCTATTTATAGCAAGGTAAAATATTACAAAAGAAGCCATTTAAGCTTCCAAATGAAGCTAATGGTTACTTGCAATAAACCCATTAACATTAAATGAATGAGGTTTCTTGTAATTCACCCTTCATTTAATGGTTAGTTGTTTCTTGTAAGAAACCAAAAGATAGGGCCTACACTAATAAATGTAAGAGAGGTGTGATCAGGCCTTACAAATCTCCCCCGTCTGCTAAGGAGGAGAGTGTTACTAGTCCTGCAATCTCTATGCACACATCAAGCTAGTGACTTTGTCATCATATCTGATTCATTGTCATCGGTATGCATCTTCTCAATACTCAGCTGCTTTGACTATAAGGTTTCATGAATCCAATGGTATCGAACATCAGTAAGTTTCGATCTCGAATGCACACTTGGATTTTTGCTAAGATCAATGGCACTTGGACTATCGTAGTGGAGAGTATAGTTTCTTCATTTAGGCCCAAATCTATAAGAAAATTCTTTAACCATGAAATTTCTTTACTAGCTTCAGTAATGTCAATATATTTAGACTCGATAGTGGATAATGCAACGCATTTTTGTAGTCTTGATTGCTACAAAAGTCCTCCCCTGATAACGTCATCAAATATCCTGAAATAGATTTCTTACTATCAACATCACCAGCCATATATGAATTCGTGTAGCCTTCTAGAATAGGTTTACCCTTTCCAAACATATACATAATTGAGAGGTTCCTCGAAGATACCTGAATATCCATTTTATAGCGTCCCAATGCTTTTTTTTCCAGGATTAGAAAAATCGGCTGACTACTCCGACGGCATGAGCAATATCAGGTCTTGTACAAACCATGGCATACATCAAACTAGCCACAGATAAAGAGTATGGTATTTTATCCATTTCTTCTGTGTCGCTCTCCTTTGTAGGTGATTGTTTGGAGAAAATTTTAAGATGCCTTGCAAGTAGAGATAGGTTTCGCCTTACTGCGTATTAAAGACTTGGAATTTATGCCTATTCCCATTGCTAAAGTATTAGTTCAGTCATTCCTCCATCAAACTGCGTTGTAAGACCAGGCCCAGTATGACTTCTAGCGCATTTTTAAAGACTTGGAATTTATGCCCATTCCTATAGGTGAGTGTTGTCGATGGGGCATAGTGTGGCCTCTTTGTGTGGCCTTATAGGTTTGGTTTAAAAAACCACTTTGCTTTAATTGAGTATATGAGTTGTGGTTCAATGTGGCCCGTTACGTAGCCTTATCGATGTAGTTCATTCTAACCCTTTTGTTTTTATATCGTGAACCGACTCCCTTTCGTATTCTTGAGTTGATTTATGTTTTGGGAAGAAACTGTGTTAATCTGTATTCCTTAGACCTTTATGGTGATATATGATTTTTTCATTCAATTTAAAATAGATAAGAATAAATGAGACTTTGGCAATGGATCATTTCATTAAATTCGTGTCTTACAATATGCCTCATTAAAAACCCTTAAGCAATACCAAAAGAGAGAAAAGCTAAACAACCGCTCTAGATGTCATGGTGATACATTTTACAATGATTAGTGTTCCAACCATATTTTAGTGCGTTGTCACTTATGTCTTCTATTCGATAGTGCTCATGGTTTTCTTTGAAGATTACATCGTATGGCCATCCCAATCTGATGGAAGATATTTTTCATGACTTAATTTGATAGTGCTAACTTTGGCCAATTGAATCCTGCCAGTAGCAAGCATCTGATCAAACTTCTCTACTTCCAATAGACTTAGATTCTCCTTTATGCATATCGGTTAGAATGAGTTTTGATTCTTTTTAACTTTTCACGTACAAAACATTATCGAGGAATGTATATATTAGCCGCACAATCTTTAAAAGACCTTACTTCTACTTTATTACTAATGAGGATTTGCTTTTGTAAATAAGAGACATATTCATTCCTTTAATCGGTTTTTATTTCAATTTCGTGGTCGTCGTCCGTACCTGCTATCTCAGCCATTTTCGTGCTATCTTGAATAAGGATCATAGGTTTTTTATTATTGGCAACCTTTTTGGAAACTGAATCTGCAGTATTTTTTTAGGATGGAGCTACCTAGTTGTCCTCAATGTATGAAATTGTTTCGTCCAATTATCTTAATGGCTCGAGGTATCTTTGTATGATTTTTTGTTTGGCCTCGTATAACCTCTTAGCCAGAATAATGACCAATTGGGAGTCCGATCGGACGGATATGTTTTTAGTTCCACAAATGTGGGCTAATTTCAAGCCACCAAGGATGGCTTCATATTGTACAGTGTTGTTTGTCACCTTTCAGCTAAACTGATAGCTTGTGTATTTCTTCTCAAAATGGTTCTTTTAATATGATACACACACTACCTTCAATAACTTTTACGGCCCCACCGGCCTCGAGTATTCATTGGAGGTTTTTTCCATATGTTTGGTTTGTGTTCTTGTTGGGTCTCTACATCCTACGAAAGCATTCATGAAGTCGGCCATTGTTTGCCCTTTTATTGCAGTACGTGGCTCATAGATGTTTTCATATTTTCAAAGTTTGAATGAACACCTTGTGAGCCGTCCCAAGATTTCTGGTTTTTGTACTACATTTCTCAGTGGAACAAATGTGAGTATGATAATGGTGTGGCTTTATAAATACGGATACATATTTCTGGCTACTACTACCAGATTGAGGGCCAGCTTTCCAGGTTGAGGTATCTGGTTTTAGAGTCCACTAAGCCTTTGTTAATGTAATAAACTATTTTTCACTCTCATTTCATCTCCCTCGCCATGATTCCACTCACTGCATAGCTAGATAGTGATCAATAAAGTTAAAATGGTTTGTCAAGTTCTGGCAATGACAACACTTCTAGTAGGGTTTGTCAAGTTCTGGAAATGGTTTGTCGTCCTTTAGTTCTTAGAATGTCGTATTTCATTCATTAGTCTAAGTAAATATTTTGGCTCACTTTAGTATTTTGAAGAAGGGTTTCTCTTGTCTCATGCTCTAGATACAAAAAGGCAAAGGGCAGCGAGATGCGCAGCTAGTCGCTGAACTTCTTTGTTGTTTCTCGAGGGATTCATTGTCAATATTTCTTTTAGCTGATTCGAGTCAGCCTCGATCACTTTCTTAATAACTATAAATCATAACAATTTAGCATTAGGAACACCAAAATAGCGTTTTAAGTTTGAGATTAAACCTGCGCAAGGTCTTAAAACCCATTCTAATACTTCGAGTTTTTGTTTCTCCGTGTCACTTTTGAAAATCGATTCGTCGATGTAAGTTTGTATGTTCTGACCAAACTTGTTTTTGAATATCTGATTGAAAAGTTATTGGTAGGTTGTCCCTAAATTCTTCAATGCAAATAGCATGCCCTTGTAGCATTAGAGCCCTCACTCGGTTTGGAATGGAGTATGCTCTTCGTTTGCACGTTTCATTCGTATTTTATTATACCTAGAATAGGGTCCATGGACAAGAGTATCTCTTTCCCTGAGGCGACATGTACCAATTAGTCAATTCTTAAGGGGTAGAAAACATCTTTTGGGAAATCCCTGTTGATGATTATAAAGTCAACATACATACGTCACTAGCCGTTTTTCTTTTCGTCTAGGATATGATTGGTTATCTAGGTCGGGTATTGGGATTTCCGAATGTGTTCGAGCATGATAAGCTTTTCCACTTCTTTGAAAATTCTCTCCGACTTTTCCAGGGGAGAAAGTTTATCTTTTTTTCCTTACTGGTTGGATATTCTTGTCAATGAATAACTAATTACACATTACCCTGGTCGACCCTGATTACTTTATCAATATTCCAAGAAAACACATTTTAATTTCTTTGTAGTAGTTCCATCAATTCATCTTTAAATAAAAGATCCAGTTTGGTCCATATGCATATCATATTTCTTTCCTCCAATGATATGTCAAAATCTTTTTGGAGGGTGTTTTTTTCTATATCGTCTTGTATAGGATCTTAAACTTCTAAATAAAATGGCTTCAGTTTATTGTTGGTGATCCCCCTCGCATAGCCGGCTTAATTTCTATTGGGCCAGTTTCGTGAGGTCGAGGTTTATCGCATAGGAATTTCTTATTATTCTTTGGTTGTCCCTAATTATATCAACGATGTTGCCAACCGGGTATTTGACGCATTGTCTGGATGACCACGAGGTCGTCCCACTATAGCATGGTAAGAGCTCGATGCGTTTTTAATCATGAACAAGGTTCTCACCATTGTGTTTTTTGTGTTGTTGTGCGCCACCATTACTCGGAGCTCTACCTCATCCATACACCAGATCGATTTACCTTTGTAACTAACCAATTCTCTGTTTGTAGATTAAAACGGTGGTACCCCAACCATTTTTTCACAACTTTACTTGAAAATCACATTGGCCCAGCTACTGTTGTCTACCAGAACTCGAGTGAGCATAACCCTCAAAAGTTTGCGTTAATAGTTAGGTCATTCTCGTGAGGATTAATAATCCCCTCAAGCCATCATCATTAAATTGGAGATTGGTTACCAGTTCCCAATAATTGTGATATAAACAGTTATTCACGAGATGTACATGCAACTCCTTCATGTGCCTATTCCAAAATGCAATGTCAGCACTTGGTCGGGTATCTCCTCCGAAACTTGTTCATAAGCATTGCTGCTTTGTCTTTGATTCTTTTATTCAGATGCCTCATATACAGATTCGAGTAGTTCTCCGTATTTTGTTAACTATATTTCCCACATCTTCATATTTTGTCTTTGTACCACATCTTTTAGCGGCCAATATTCGTTAGTAGGATGAATGTGGTTATTATGGTGTGCGTAGATGTATCATATGAACCTTTTATATCCAGATGTGAACATGTTTTGCGGAGTTTGGTATTTATCTCATCCCTTGGTATTTTTGTATATGGTAGTTATGTTCTCCGTGAGAGGAGAGAACTTCCTAGCAAGTTTATCGAAATAAGAGCGATGTGGTCTACTTACATGAGTTCTTGATGAATCCATGCGAGAGGTCTCCTCGTAGTGTCTACTATCTTCACTTAGGGCTTTGAGCTCCTATGAGTTTTCTTAAGAAGGTTGTGTAAGGTCATCATTCTTTGAGTTATCAACGTGGATGAATTGATATGAACTCGCTAGGATATCTCCCATCGTATTAACTGGGAAGCGGATGAGGTCTATTAAGAGAGGACCACGAGATCCATTTCATTTTTTGAAAGCTCCTCACATGTTGATAGGGAGTTCATTTCACAAAGTTTTTAGGGAGCCTTCCCTCTAATATTCCTTTAGAAACGGAGAATCTTGTAATACACAAGCTGCCATTGTTGGCCTCACCTAATCATATTCCATACTTTGAATTCCCTTGACCTCTTGTGTGGCTTCTTTCCTTGATTGGTCGTCTGGTTTAGAGTTAGTCATCCTCTTTTTCTTTTGCTTTTGCTTTTGGTTTTGTCAATTGTTCTCGCCGGTGCATTCACTTTCACCTGTTGTCCTCTTTGTCCTATGAGTGCCATCAACTTTCTTAACATTTTGATGAAACCTTCTTAGTCAAGCATTGAAGGTCCTCAGTTATCTTTTCCAAACCTTCTTTAGCTTTCTTGTGCATATCAAGATGTCGTTGGGTTGTCTTAAGCTGCTTCGCTTGATCTATTCGAGATTCCAAAACTTCAACATTATATGGCTTAGATGAGACTGTCCCACCGTAGGTTAAGAGGATTATCCTTATTGATCCCATTATCTGTCGTTCTTTTAGCATTTATTTGATACTAATTATATGTTTCTACTAGTGGCTCATAGGCTACATGGTTGATCGTCGGATTAGGCCCAAGGTTTCCCTCGCTGCTTGGTGAGTTCTTGAAGATTCCTCAAACATTCACTTGGTTAATATGTCCACCATGTCCTTGATAGAATCTTATGATCTCCCTCTTGATTTCTCACCTTGTTAACACCATTAATAACTCTCTACAATACTGAAAACTAATCAATCTAAGTTACCACATACGGGACCATAATGTGATAATGAATTTTAGTGATAGTGTTTAACAAGAACTAAGAGTAAAAAAACATATGTGCAAAACACTTTTTGTCTATTAATCAAGGAAAATTGTACCTAATTCGCTAAAGCCACTAGCCTATTTCTATATTGCAAAGGATGCTCAGTTTGCCTTATTATTTTGGGAACGGTTACTACTCTTTTTATGGCGAACGTGGGTGAGTGTTGTGCTCCCATGTTGTCTACGCATGTCTGATGATGCGTTCAGTGACTTCGTTCGCTGAATAATATGGTTGTTACCCTCGATCGGAAATTAACTGTGTGTATTTTTGTCATTTCATTCGACCTTTCCCTATGGAGCGATGTTTGTCTTTTACCGGTCGAAGTTATTCTGTTGACAAACCTGTACAATCGCTTTTAGGTTTTGTCAAGTTGAATAATGAGCTCACTTTCACCTCGTCCATAACACCCAACCCTATTTGTTTTTTTAATACATATTCACTATATTTTTTGCGTCACTATTCCGACTAAAAATCATGGTTAGTCAGCGAATGTTTTTTTATATCAAAACCGTCACTTCGTTTCACGGATATTGATTTTTTCTACATTTTTATCACTCATATTAACTATAAATATAAAATAATTTAACTTAGAATACAAATTCGGAAAAAAATATAACTTGGACGACTAATGAAGGTTATTAACCTAGGTACTCCACTTTGTATTCACTATTTTCGGATTATTTTTACTCATGCGCCTTCACACAGGAATGTATCCCACGTTGACAAATTTTGTGACTAGGCTATTATGGATACGCCTCATAGATTTTGTAGATTATTATTTATTTAATTCAATGCTTTCCACACAGAACCAACCACCATTTTCTAAAATAGAATGGGACGATAAATGTGAACAGAACGTAACACGGCAACGAACTACAGAGTTTTGATCCTTGGACCAATGACACGCAAATATCTCCGACGGTAGTTTGTATATCATATACTTATTCCAAAATTTATTTTTATATGATGAAAAGTTTATACAAAAAATGGTATACGTCTTCGATTTTTAACTTTTTTTTCACTATTTTATTCTCCACCAAACTGTAATGACACTATGATAACGTATTAAAAAAAAGGTTGTCCTTATTCTGTCATTGGCCATTCTTAATTGTCATATAAGATAATTCGAACTATCTAGCGACCGATTAGTTATCCTATAAGTTGATTTTAAATGCAGATGCCTTAAGCTTTTAATGTATTTATGGAAACTATGACTCCTCTCGCCATGATAATATTTTTAACAAATTGCTTATGAACAATGATGAAAGACTGAAGTTTGTAATAAGACGGATAAAAAATAAGATTGACTAACATTTAAATAAATGATCAATTCAATAAAAATCGACAAATTAAAAGCACCAACAATAGAATAACTTAATCCATTTTAAAACGATATGAGATTTATATGGTCTCGATTTCTAGTAATAAATTTGACCATCGTTATTGGCGACGACGTCCAATTTATGATCTATAATGGCCACGGTTTTTTTATTAAATTAAATCCTACTTCTAATTTAAATACGATGATTTATAACGGCCACGGTTTTTTTTGTATTAAATTAAATTATGGGCACTGCTAAACAAAATGACAGTCTTAAATTGTTAAAAATCGAGGGTCGATATTCATAAGTTAAGGTTCACATGGAGGTAGGGATGGCAACGGAGCGGATGGGGGCGGGTATCTATATATCCACAATCCGCCGCAGTAAATAATTGATATCCGAACCCGCCTCGAAATCCGACGGATATTTTTTTTTCATACCAAATCTGTGGGTTCAGGTTACCCACACGGGTACCCGTGAACTACTCGCGGAAGAAACCCGTTGTAGATACCCGAACCGAACCGAACCCAAACTGAACATAAACCAAATCTATAAAAAATAAAAAATAGAAGTAACAATCTACCAATAAATTTAACAAAATACTACCATAAATTATAAACTTCATCGACTTGTTGAGCTTCTCAATAAAACAAACGTATAAAATTAAAAATAAACATTTAAATATTTAAAGTAAAAAATAGTCTTCGTTAGCTTCCATCCTTAAAACACCAATAATCGACCATCCATTGCAAAAGCTTTAATTATTCTTGTTTAAAAATAAAATTTATTAAACATAAGATTAAATAATACAACGTAAATCCAACAAGTTTATATAGTAAGTACATTACTTACCGCGAAGACCGGACGGTCCAAACCGTCATCGTCGACATCATCATATATAGTTGAATATGTGTCTGCATGTATAATCGAACTATCTAATAAAGTATTATTTTCTTAAACTACTCTATTTTATTTATTATTTTCTTAACAGTTACTAATAAATTATATAATTATAAAGTATTATATATTTTTTATAATTTATACTGCATATATATAATTAAAAAAATAGAGAAACACTGTTTCTCAAAAAATTATAGAAAAAAAAGAAAAAATATTTAAAAAAATCAAAAAATTAAAAAATTATATAACAAATCATTAACAAATCGATGTATTCACTCAAAAATAAATATTACATCAAAAATCTATATCAAATTTGTATATACATTTAGAAATTCAAAATATATATATATAATAATATATATATATATATATAATAATATATATATATATATATATATATATATATTATTTTTTTCCCAAGAAATAAGATTTTATTGATGTTAAGAAAGTTATTACATATGTTCATACTTTTTGATACATTTTCAGACATCCTTAACTATTTTCTTATACAATTTTGTGACTATGAATTCTCCTCTTGCAAATCTTCTCTAATCCAGTTCTTGAACCCCTATCTTGAGTGACCTTGTATCTTTACTCCATCCTCTTGCTGCACACCATCTTTATACTCCTTTTCTTGCAAAACAGAAACCATATAGGTCAAGTTTTTCAACTTGCCAAACCAATTAGTCATCTTCAAAGAACCTAAAGTAACCCAAATTTAAGGATTCAAGCAATGTAATTGCATTCAATTCAATCAATGAATGAGTTGATTCAACTGCAAATTCAGACTATGTCTTTAATGCATGTTTTGCCACCCAATCGGCAGCAGAATTCTGCTCTCTATATATGTGTTTCAGAGTCATCTGAGGTTTTATCAATGACCTGCAGTATTGAAGTATTTGATCTAAATGCCAAGGGTGTCTACCTATTGCAAGCATGTTAAATGAACTAAGGCAATCTATCTCTATATCTACAGATGTTAAGTTCTGATCATTGCAATACATGAGACCATTTATAAGAGCTAAGATTTCAGCAAATAGAGGAGAACACTTCCCAATTATATCACATTTAGCTATTTAAATAACTCCAAAGCTGTTCCTAATGATAAAACCATAACTAGATTCACCATTGTATAATGAGGATCCATCACAGTTCAATTTGATTCTATTATGGATAGGCAGAGACCAAGCAACATACAAACATGGCTTAGAATGCAATCCTGAATCTAATGATGAAAGAATGAATAATATATAATTAATAATCCTTTTGGGAGATAAGATTTTACCCTTATGTTTGAAACTATTTCTAGCATACCAGATAAAGTATACAATCAAATAAGGCATAATGGTTCTGATATGTATTCTTTTAGGTGTAGATAACAGCCAAAGATTAATAATGTGATTTACTGTCATATGTTTTCCTATATCTATATTAAACCTAGCAGAGAAGTAAGACCAAATATACCAAGTAGATTCACAAGATACGAAAACATGATTAAGAGTTTCTAAATTCTGGCAGCTAGTACATTTAGATGCTAAATAAAAACCTTTATGTTGAAGTTTTATGTCTACACTCAATAGGTTATTCAATACTCTCCAAAGAATGAAAGAACATTTCTTTGGAGAAGTATTATTCCAGATTTTATCTTTTATTTGTAATGTTATGGTTTTGGTTCTTACTTCATTAATGTCTTCTTTAAGTTGAAGGTTCCATCAATTGAAAGTTTCCAAATGATTGAATCAGGTGTACATGTATTAAACTTTATTTTAATAATTTCATTCACATATTTAACAGGCAGCATATTCAGAAGTTTATCAATGTTCCACACATTATCTATCCAGTATTCATTTATCTTTGATTGTGTATAATGATTAGAATTGGATGTTGTTAAAGTTATTAAGGGTTTAGAGCTGTGCCATTGGTCTAACCAAAAATCAGAATTATCATCACCTAACTTCCATCTATGTTTTTCTGCTCTTTCTTTAACTTCATACATTCTTTTCCAAATTTTAGAATCTGATATTCTCAATGTAGATTGCAATGGATGAATGTAATTATAGTATTTTGAGTGCATCATATTTGACCAGAGGGTTTTATTATTCCTAAAATTAAACCATAGTTTAAAGGAAAAAGCAGTTTGAATATCTCTAATGTTTCTGATGTTTAATCCATTTTCATTATATGGTTTACACAATTTGTCCCAACTAGACCATATTATATGCTTGTCTGTTTCACTAGACCCCCATAGAAACTTATTTAGTAGTTTATCAATCCTAGATATTGTTTTCAAAGGTAGCTTAATAGACTGTAAATAGCATATAGGGTATGACATTAGAACAGAGTTTATTAAAGTTATTTTGCCTCAAAATGATAGGTTTTTAGAGTTCCAATCTGAGATTTTGCATCTTATCTTATCAACTAAGTTCTCAAAGTGAATTGAATGATTGTTTGAGTGAATTGGAATTCCTAGGTAAGTAAAATGAAGGTTTGCATGCTTAAAACCTAAAATGCTTTCTAAAGATGTTATTCTTGTTCTGTTCATTCTTAAAGATGTAATAAATGTGGTCTTTTGTCTATTTATTTTCTGACCAGAGAGAGATTGATAGGTGTCTAAAAACTTAGTTAACTTCTTTATACTTGTTAGAGATCCATTTGAAAACAGAATGATATCATCAGCATATGCTAAACAGTTTATTTTCACTAAACTTTTCATGTTATATGACATAGAACTATGTTGATTAATTAAGTTATTTACACCCCTAATTAAGAACTTCTCAGCTATAATGAAAAGGTAGGGAGATAATGGATCTCCATGCCTTAGACCATTAACAGACTTAAAGAAACCATCTGAATTACCATTAACTATAACTGAATACCAAACATTTTCTATGCTTTTCTTAATTAGCTTAACAACTTGCTCACTAAAACCAAATGACAACATTACTTCATAAATGAAATTAAAATCTAAGTTATCAAATGCTTTTGACATATCCAAGTTTATAATTACGTTATCTCCTCTAGTTTTCCTATTCAGATCCTTAACTAACTCTTGAGTTATTAAAATGTTCTCTTGAATGGTCCTATGTTCTACATATGCTCCTTTCTCCTTAGATATAATTAGAGTTAGTAACTTAGCTAACCTAAAGTTTATAAGCTTTGAAATGTAATATTAAGGATAGAACACAAACTTATATGTCTAAAATGCATCCAAGTTTTAGGAGATTTGATTTTAGGTATTAAACATATTAATGTTGCAAATAAGCCTTTTGGTAATGTTACATCTAAGAAGAAATCTATAACAGCTTTTAAAAGATCATCTTTTATAACTGACCAACAAGAAAGGTAAAATCTGGAGTTGAAACCATCAACTCCAGAAGCACTGTCAAAGTTCAAGCTCTTAATAACAACATAAAGTTCCTCTAAATTTGGCAATATTAAGATACTATCATTATCTACAGCAGATATAGTTCTAGGAATAATATTTCTTACTGAAGAAAGATCTTTTTGAATATGAGTTTTGTTTAACAGATTAAAAAAGTATTCCACAACAGATGACCCAATAAGACTATCATCTTCAATCCAACTATTATTCTCCTGAATTCCCTTTATAATGCTTTTAGATCTTTTTTTCTTTACATAGTTATGGAACATTGCCGTATTATTATCACCATCTATAATCCAATTTGAATAACTCTTCTGTTTCCAATAAGTTTCTTCTCTCTCAAGCAATATTGGATATGTGACATTTAGACTAGCTAATTTAGATTGATTCTCAGGGCAATCATTTTCTTCTAACATTAATTAAGCAGTTTTTATTTCTTGTTCCACTTTACTTAAGTAATCAAAAATGTTTCCAAATGTTTCCTTATTCGAAGTTTTTAAATGTTTCTTAAGCCTTTTAAGTTTTGACCAAAAGACAAACATATTAGAAGAATCATGTATCTGCTTAGTCCAGCTATCATTTACAGTCTTAAGAAATTCTTCATGATTTAACCACATATTCTGATATCTAAATGATGGTTTTTTATATGTAGAGTTAACTAAGACTGAAATTAATAAGGGTGAATGGTCAGAACATGTTCTGGCCAAATGGTTCACCCTTGTTATATTAAAATTTTCTCTCCATTTATCATTATGCAATGTTCTATCTAACCTTTTCCATTTATGATTATTTGTCCAAGTAAAGTTTGATCCAATGTATCCAGGGTTTTCTAACTTACAGTCTAAGATCATAAGATTAAATTCATCCATTCCTTTTGAGCAAAGAGTATTACAGGCCATTTGTTCACTTGTGTTGGAGATTGTGTTAAAATCTCCAACAACAAGCCAAGGTAGATTAGTGACAGAAATGTTTCTTAATTGATCCCATAGAAGCATTCTATGAGATCTGTTACATTTTGCATACACTATGGTAATCAGAACTACTATATTAGTAGAAGAATGACTTACCATAGTGTTTAAAAGTTGATCAGAATTATCCAAGACATCAATTTCATAACCATTTCTCCAAAACAACCAAATTTTGTTATTAATATTTGCATATTATGATTCAAAACCAAGTTTCAAACAGATTGAAGTAATATTTTCAGCTGATATCATAGGTTCTTGAAGAGCTATGATATCAACTGCAAATTTTTTAATCAAATTCTTCATTCTTCTTAATGTTTTCCGATTACCAATTCCTCTTATATTCCAATTACGTAAAGATACAGTCATTTAAAGCTTTTATATGAGGATCATATTGATCCTTTAAAGTTTCTTGTTCTTGATATTGTTTTACTTCTTGCTGATATTCTCACATTAACATTAAAAGAGTCTTTTTTTGGTTTTCTTTGCTTAGGTGAATTAGGTTTACTTAAACTGGATCTTACTAAAGGTAACTGCTTTGCTTCTACAATATCTTCTAATTCTTCATCAGTTAATGCATTAAATGAGTTGTTTAATTTTATAGGTTCAATTTCATTGATTATGTCCTCATTAGTGATTTCAACAAAATCTTTCAGTTGATTAAAAAATTTAACATTGTTATTTTGATGCTCTAGAGTATCACTAGGTGTGTTCTTATTAGTAATTTCCCTTGATTCTTTTAGTTGATTAACAGTTTTTACATTGTTATTTTGATGTTCTGGTGAGATGCTCATTTGTGGTGATCTATGTACATTATCTGTCTCTGTTTCATTTAAGTGATTAATATCAAGTTGATTGTTACATTGACTGTGTACATTATCTGTTTGTGCTATATTTTGGTCTTGTGATTTAGTTACATTAGTTATGCCATTATTAGTTGTTTCAAAAGGTTCCTTAATTGTTTGTGATGATCTATCTACATTATTTATCTCTGTTACATTTAAGTGTTGAATATCAGTTTGATTGTTACATAGACTAGATACTATAACCTTTTCAAATCCATTTTTCATATACTCTACCTTCTGTTAAACTTTTAATCTTTTCAAATGTTTGACTTTGTTTGTTAGCTTCAGAATTTTCAGCAAATGTTTCAACATTTACAACCTCAGTTTCTGTGTGTTTTTCATTGTTAATGCTTGTACAAACTTTTGGTATCCAAACTTCTTTTGAAGGAAGATTGGATACATTTTTCATACGATATTTATTGCTTCTGTTTTTATTTAAATTTTGTTCAAATTCTTCTTTTTTACATTGACTTTCTTTATGTCCTATGTGTTTACAGGTTTTATAGTAGAAAGGTTTTTTCAAATAAGAAATATCTTGCCAAAAGCCATCCTCTTCACCAAAGCATATCCAAATGCTTTGGGGAAGAGGCTTAGAAACATCAACCAGAACCTAAGCTTTACAATTATTATACATAGCAATGTTTTTTTTAGGGACCCATACTGCTAAAGGAAATCCGATTTCTTTAGCAATATGGTTAACAGAATCAGAATTATAAAACATTTCAGGCAGTTTAGGTAATGAAATCCAAAGATGAGTCACAGGTGACTCCTTTTTGGGGTTAAAATCCGGTGACCATTTAAGAATTCTGAAAGACAAGTTTCCTATCGATCTAATGGTTTTGCTCCAAAACGTTTTTACGTCTTCTATTTGTTCAAATTCTATGAAGTAGTTCCTATAATCCCATTAATATATGCTGAATGGCCCTATGAACCTAAATGCAGCAATGTACGCTTTGAACTCGCTGAGAGTAGGACTCTCAAACGAGAACTTAGCAATTAAGGTATGCTTTGAGATGCTAGTTAAAGAAAACTTATCTGCTCGTTGAAACTGCACTGATTTATAGTCCTCGTGCTCCTCGTGTATTACTCAACTATGAATGAACTCTTTATTTATGCCTCCAACCGCTTCTGCAAAGGACCTCTTGCCTCGAATGTCGGGTTCATGACCATCTTCAGAGTAGTAGCACCTTTCCATTGAGGGAAATCTTCTCGAACCCCATTCTTGTTCATCTTTCGACGATTAACAATCTCAGATCCAAATCAAAGAAGATTTTGAATCAAGAAAAACGAAAGCTGAATCAACTTCTTAGAGAGAAGCGATTTTTAACAGTAAGATAGGTTGTGTGTGAAGGTTATTTTGGATCCCGATTCGATGAAACCTAGGGTTTTTTTCTGATTAGAGAGGAGAGAGGCCAGAGAGATGAGATAGGGTTTGTTGAAAGAGTGGTAGAGAGCTGATCGAAATCCTCGAGATGAGGACGGCCTTCAGAGTAGGTGAAACGCTGCTTCTTGGGCTTTCTTGGAAACTCGATCGACTTCTTGGAGCGTACCCATCAGCCTCTATAATTTGATAAACTCTTTTTCAAAATATATATGATATATATATATATATATATATATATATATATATATATAATGTACGATAAAATTCTGTATCAAATATATAGAATATACTCGAAAATAAATTTTAAAATCTATATGGAATATATAGATATATTTAAAAAAATATAAAATTGAATATAGAATAAATAAATGTAAATAAAATCTTTATATATATTCAAAATTAAATATGTTATATGATAAAAAAATTTGAATTTTAATATATGTATCAAATCTATGCATATACAATTTTAGGATTTTTATTATTTTTTCCTATTTTTTAGCAAAAAAGAATGATTTATATATTGATATATAAACTATATAATATACAGCGTATGTAATCCAAAGAAATAGAAAAATTGTTGGAATACATAATGATTTTTATTAGTTTTTTCGAAAAACATAAACAGTTTATATATACTGTATATATAAATCAGACAAAGATAAATAATTATTGTATAACCATTTTTAGAAAACATGAACGATTTTTAGAAAAGAAGAAAAAAACGATTGCTCTCAAGAACATAGAAAAAAAAAGAAAAAAAATCACCGAAATAGAGAAAGAAACCTGAATATTAGGAAGGAAGCGAGTGACAACTAAAAACCAAAGAACGGAGCAACAAATCGTGGCGGTCGGTACAGTAGTGATGGTTCCATCTCAGAAAATCAAAACGAGAGAAGCGGGAGTGAAAAATGAGACAGATTAGATAGGTACCCACGATTTTTTTTCTTTTAGGGTTATGAAAATTATTGGACTAGATTACATATAGACGGTAATAAATAACATTTATAACGGACTACAATGGTAATAAATAACATTTATATCGGACTACAATAAATAATAATATTATTAAGGTTGAATATGTAATGGTAAAAATAAAATCAATAAATAATATTTATATTTATATAAATAAAAGATATTTTTACGGGACTGGTTTGGAGCAGTTACCCGTGATTTAATATTCAAAACCGAAACCGAACCCGAATAGATAGTAAAAATAAAAATCATAACCCACTCCGTTTTTTTTTTCCGGATAATCCATCCCGTCGGTTCAGTTCGGTTTGAATACCCACGGTTTCGGTTTAAATTGTCATCCCCAAATAATCTGGATTTGAAAAATAGAATGATACGATGAAATATATACGAGCTAGAATGACATTCCGAGAATGATTGTTGAGCTGAAACCAGATTTGTATCCTGTACCTGGAGCTTGTTTCAAGGTGTCGCGTTTGGAGTAAGACTACCCGATTGAATCATTGGCATGTGAGCTTAAGAATACCCGTTGGACTCAAACCCAAAATGCTCAAAAAGCTTAAATATTAAAAGAACAGTTCATAGAAAGAATATAATAGGATATAAAGTTTGTTATGAAAAAACAATACCTCTAAAAGAAGAATAATTATGAAACAATACCAACTCACTTGTATATAATTGATGCATGATATAAAATATAAAGGTTAAGCAATTGTGTCCATACATGAAATTCAAAAGGTTTTGCTTTTTCAATTTTTGTATTTCTTTCCTCGGAAATAGAACTATAAAATGTCAAACACTGATTTGGATTCACTAAACTCATATTCATTGACATGAGGTTGTATACTTCTTTTAATAACAAGTACCAAATAACACGTAGATAAATGAGATAACAACAACAAATGTGTAAGATTCCAATGGACAAATTTTATAGTTTTATAGATTGTGATTTTAAAAGTAATAAAAGTTGTGATTTTAAAAGTAATAAAAGTTGATATGTTACAAGGATTTATATTAGTTCCAGGTTATTGTCCGTTTAAAATTATCACATATACAACATGATCGGTAGAATTAAACTTTTTTATATGAAGATTGGATTTATAAGGACCAATTGCTCCTAAATTGGTTCCATACTACTACAAGTTTTTAGATTATAGCACAAAGCATAAAAAATGAGAGTTCCAAAAAATTGTGAGATGTTTTTACTAAATTGTGAGGATCACAAATAAAAAGAGGGGTTATTTAGTAAAGGAGAAATTTTATAAAACCGAAAAATGGAGTTTGAATTTGAGTGAGTACTTAATCAAAATGAAAGGTATTCTGGATAACTCAATTTTGGTTGGATTTCTATTATATTTGATGATTTAGTCTAACAAGTACTAGACTCATTCTAGACTCCAAAAGGGATAAGTTTGGTTGACAACAATATCTTAAATTGGATAAATTTCCAAATTTCTCTTTTGATCTTTCGAAGTAAGTTGGAGCATATATCCTACAAATTTAGTAGTTAATCTTACTTTTTCATTAACAATTGCAAGGATAAAAATAAACAAAATAATAATAATAATAATTTAGTAAACAATAAAAAATTATACACTAAAGGTCGAGGTCGAGGTAGAGGTACATGCTATATAGGTAGACACAATTACAACCAGAACAACTATATAGGAGAAATGGCTATACGGGAGGCAGATGACGAATACACTCACCTAATAGGAAATCTGCCAAATTTCTGACAAGTTTGGACATGCTAGACCAACTTGTTACTTAAATACGTGCCTAAAATCATGTGATCCATCTCTAATGATCAACAAAGAAATAATATACATCAATTTGCACATTTCATCAATCAATGTCAAATAAGTGATGGTAATTGGTAAAAAACTCAAGAGAAACATATCATGTGATAAGTAACCCAAGTGTGATGGTACCGGTCGAAGATTTATAATTAAAAAACTATGTAACTCTAGATTATCTATACATGAAATTCATGAAATATATTTGAAAAATGTCTTACATGTACCCAAGATTACCAAAAATTCAATTTATATATCTAAGCTAACCTTACAAAATTCAATTTACATTGAGTTTTTTAAATAATTTTCCTTTTGGAAAGGATTTGGAAACATGAAGAATACGTCTAACGAGTAAAGCTAAAGATGGATTGTATTGCATTGAAGAGCAAGCTAGTTCAAAATATATGAGTCATAAATTATTTAATTCATACATATCTAAAAGCAGGGAAAGCAGCAAGAGCTCATAAGTGGGAAAGTATGATAATTTTAAATTTTCCAAATCTTCATCTCATGCAACTAATATACTTGACCTAAATCATTTTTTCCATATAGGGACCACCTCAAGATAGGTTTGGTTTCAAGTATTATATTCTATTCTTAGATGATTTTAACAGGGTTACGTGAATCTATCTATTAAAACAAAAGATTGTTTTTTTACAGTTTTTGTTCAATTAAATAAAAAATTTGAAAGACAATTTGAAAGGAAGATAAAAATGATTCTGATGATGGGGGAGGTGAGTTTAAGTCATTTCTCTCACTCACTCAAAAATCTAGAATTCATCAAATAACATCTTGTCATCATACCTCTTCCTACAATGGAAAAGAATAGAAGAAGCACAAACATATTATGAAGACTTGTCTGACTATGTTGGCTCAATATAATTTGCATTCTACCTATTGCTATGAAGTTATATTTACTGCTACTCTTCTCATAAATAGACTTCATACTCTGGCTTTAGACTATCAATCCCTTTATTAAATACTCTGCCATAAAAAACTAGATTATTTATTTCAAAGAGTATTTGGTTGTGCATGTTACCCATGCATCAGACTTCAGGAAAAATACTAATTTCAATTTCATTCTCGAAAGTGTGTGTTATGAATGAGGGAATAGTGTCTTGATAGTGTACCATGTTTTGCGGTACAGTTTTGTGTCATTGACAAGTTGTAATACAATTGATGATTTTCCTAAAAGAGTATATGAGCCCATTAGGCTCACTATCTAGTAAGTCTATTAATTCCCTATAAATAGACTACTAGGGCTACACAAAACACAATCTGAAGTCTGTACCTTTTCTACCATAGTGAAACTCTTTTCTCTGGCGGCGCCCGTGGACGTAGACAATTGTCGAACCACGTTAAATCATGTGTTTATTCAAGTTTTTCCTTCACATATGTTCTGTGCTTGAGCAATTTTATGATAATTGCATAGAAATTTAATAACAAAATGGGTATTAGAGCCACGTGGTGAGATTAGGGCTTTTACAATTAGGGTTTCACAATGATGTCTACAGCAACACAATACATGATTGAAAAATTTGATGGGGGATCCAGCTTTGCGTTGTGGAAGATTAAACTAAAATCTTCATTGGTACTGCAAGGGTTGTGGAAGGTTGTGGATAATAAGTTACGAGAAGAGATGAAAGAAGATGAGAAAAAAGATCTTCAATAAAGGGTTTTGTGCTGGATTTTAATGTGTGTGAAAGACAATGTGCTTCCCGAGATTAGTGGTGAGAAGACCGCTGTCTGCGCATGGAAGAAACTAGGAGATCTTTACTCAGAGAAATCAGTAGTAAACCAATTATACTTGAAGAAGCGTTTATATAATTTCATATTGAAAGAACGTATGTCCAGAACAGAGCACTTAGATAATTTTAAATCAATTATAATGGACTTGGAGAACATAGATATCAATACTGAGGATGAGGATCAAGGTTTTTTTGTATTGAGATCGTTACCGGCTCCATATGAAAACTTTGTAGATACCATTATGTATGGTAAAAATAGGTTATCGCTAGCAGATGCCAAAGGGGCACTGAAATCAAATGAGATGGGACAGTTGCAGCCAGATAATGAAGCTGAAGGGAAAGGTTTTATGACTAGGGGAAGATCTGGAAGCAAAGCGAGTTCTTAAGAAGGAAGAACTGGAGGTCCAAGTCAAAGGTAAAGCACTCAAACTGTTATGAATGCGGTGAGCAGGGTCATTATAAGAGAGATTGTCCGAAACTGAATGGTAATAAGGGAAATCAAAATGAAAATGCAGCAAACATTGGTTAAGGTGTGAACGATTCTGACAATACTGAAAACAGTGGTAGAGGAAATGTATTATCCGTGAGTTCAGACTTTTGGAAAAACTCTTAGGTACTCGATACTGGTGCTATATATCACATGTGTCAGTTCAAGCAGTGGTTCGATACATACAAGCCAATGCAGGGAACTGTCTATTTAGAGAACAATAATTCGTTGAATGTTGGTGTTATTGGTAACGTCAGAATCAGAATGTTTCACAGGGTGGTTAAAATCTTGATGTGTTGGCATGTTCCTGGGTTAAAGAGAAACCTGATTTCTCTTGTGACTCTAGACTCTCGGGGTTAGAAGTACCGTGCAAAAGACGATGTAATCAAAATGACAAAAGGCTCAATGGTATGCATGAAAGGCTGCTTGCAGAAGGGCCTTTACATTCTCCAAAGGAGTGTTGTTATGGGAGATGTTGCAGTAGCATCATCAGGAAGTAATAGCCAATGTAGGCAAGATCAAAATAAATTGTGGCATTGGCGTCTTGGTCACATGAGTGACAGAGGATTAGCTTTTTTAGGAAAGAGAGATTTGTTGAAAGGGTATATAGAAGAATCAATGGGATTTTGTGAGCACTGTGTGTTTGGTAAACAAACTAGAGTCAAATTTAGCAAATCGGCTGTAAGAAAGACTAAAGGGACAGTGGACTACATTCACACAGATCTTTGGGGTCCAAACAGAATTCCATCCAAGAGCGGAGCCATATACTACAAGAGTTTGATTGATGATTATTCAAGGATGGTGTGGGTTTACTTTCTGAAAATGAAAGATGAGGCTTATTCAACCTTTTTCAAATGGAAGACGATGATTGAGAAGCAAACAGAAAGAAAAATCAAAAATCTTAGGATAAATAATGGGTTAGAATATTGCAATTGTGAGTTCAACGAGTTCTGCAAAGCTGAGGGAATAGTGCGCCATCGCACTTGTTTTAGAACACCACAACAAAATGAAGTCACAGAAATAATGAACAGAACGCTTTGTGAAAAGGCACGAAGTATGCTCTCGCATTGTGGTGTGGGAAAGGATTGTTGGGCTGAAACTATCAATACAACGTGTTACTTGGTAAGTCGGTCTCCATCAACGGCTATTGATTGTAAAACTCCCTTTGAGATTTGTTCTGGATCGTTGGCTGATTATGAATATTTAAGGGTGTTCGGTTGTCCTATGCATGCTCATGTGAGAGACGGTAAGCTTGAGCCGAGGGCAAAGATGTGTATATTTTTAGGATATGCTACTGGAGTGAATGGATATATGTTATGGTGTACCTCTTCAAAGTCTCCATGTTTTCTCATTAGTAGAGACGTTACTTTTAATGAGTTTGCTTCGATAGATAGTCTAAAAGAAGTAGGAGAAATGGTCGAATTAGGATCGGTTGTGAGTAAACAGGTGGAGCTTGAAGTAGAATCAGTTCCTAGCAGGTCCAATAACTCAAGTGGTTCTGAGGTGGATCCAGAATCAGGAGGTGAAGCGTCAGCATCAGATAATAGTGACGATGATGTGCCTAAACCAGAACAACAAACTTATAGCATAGCATTGGGCAGAAAATGAAGAGATATTAGACTTCCAAAAAGGTATGCAAATCTAGTTGCATATTCTTTGTCAGTTGTAGAAGAATTTGAGATTCAGGAACCTAGTATCTACAAAGAAGCTATAGCGAGTTCAGAACCAGATCGATGGATTGATGCTATGGGGGAAGAGATTGAATCTCTTCGTAAGAATCAAACATGGAAGCTTGTTGACTCGCCTAAAGATCAGAAGATAGTAGGCAGTAAATGGGTGTTCAAGAAAAAGGAAAGTAATCCAAGGGTTGAGGCATCTCGATTCAAAGCAAGACTGGTCACAAAGGGTTTTACTCAAAGGGAAGGAATCGACTTCAATGAAGTTTTTTCTCCAGTGGTGAAGCATAGTTCGATTCGAGTTTTATTAACCACAGTAGTTTTGCAAGATTTAGAGCTTGAGCAGTTGGAGGTGAAGGCTGCGTTTCTACATGGTGAATTGGAGGAGAAAATTTACATGAGACAACCAGAGGGATTTATCGAACCTAATATAGAGGACAAATTTTGTCTGCTGAAAAAGTCACTGTATGGTTTGAAACAGTCACCTAGGAAATGATACAAACTTTTTTATATTCATGGTGTCAAAAGGGTTCACGAGGAGTCCATATAATAGTTGTGTGTATCATCAAAAGACGCCAGATGATTCTTATGTTTACTGGTTGTTGTATGTGGATGATATGCTTATTGCTGGTTGTAGTATGTCACACATTGTGCAGTTAAAGAAGCAGCTTAGTGCCGATTTGAGGTGAAGGATCTAGGTAGAGCAAATAAAATTCTTGGTATGGAGATTATCACGAACAGAAGCTATATTGAGAAACTGTTACACTTGTCTCAACGAAGCTATATTGAGAAAGTGTTACAACGATTCAACACGTTTGATGCTAAAGAAATTAACATTCCATTTGCTACTCATTTCAAGTTGTCTGCAGTAGGAGCGGCCAAAGACGATGCTGATTGGAACAAATGTCGAAGGTTCCATATGCAAGTGCAATTGGTAGTATCATGTATGCTACGGTATGCACACGTCCTGATATTCCATATGCGGTTAGTGTAGTTAGCAGGTAAATGGGATGTCCTGGGAAAGAACACTGACGGGAAGTAAAATGGATACTTTGGTATCTTAAGAATACTGTGAACGTTTGCTTAACTTTTAACAATACCGATATTGGTGAATCGTTGAATGATGTTGCATGATCATTGGTTGGCTTTGTTGATTCTGATTTTGCAGGTGATATGGATAAAAGAAGATCTCTGACAAGATATGTATTTACTCTAGTTGGGAGTGCAATCAGTTGGAAAGCACAGTTGCAAGCTACCGTAGATTTGTCTACAACAGAGGCAGAGTACATGATTGTGACAGAAGTTGTTAAAGAGGAAATATGGTTGCAAGGTTTGGTGGCAGATTTGGGCTTAGATAGGACTACTACAAAAGTATTTTATGACAGTCAAAGCGACATACACCTTACAAGGAACCAGATGTACCATGAGCGTACAAAGCACATAGATGTCAGGTATCATTTTATTCGTAATATAATATCAAAGGGAATTGTTGATGTGAAGAAAGTGTCTACACACGATAATCCAGAAGATATCATGACCAAGGCAGTATCAGTTCGAAAGTTTAGGGAGTGCCTAAACTAGAATGGTGTTCGCAGTATAGAGTGAAGGCCTTAGGGTCATTTGGTGAGTCAGAATAAGAGAAGTTTCTTTGTTGATATTGAAGAAAGGATATTCGCCTCAAGTGGAATATTTGTTATGAATGAGTCGAATAATTCCTTGACAGTGTACCGTGTTCGGCGGTACAATTTTGTGTCATTGACAAGCTATAATACAATGGATGATTTTCCTAAAAAGGTATATGAGCCCATTAGGCCCACTGTCTAGTAAGTCTATTAATTCCCTATAAATAGACTACTAGGACTACACAAAACACAATCTGAAATTTGTACCTTTTCTACCATAGTGAAACTCTTTTCTCTGCCGGCACCCGTGGACGTAGACAATTGTCGAACCACGTTAAATCATGTGTTCATTCAAGTTTTTCATCTAAAAGGTATAAGTGTTTAACTCCTACCCGGAAGCTCTGTATATGTAGGAACTTGGTTTTATTAATGAACATAAATTTCCATGTGAATCGCAGTTTCTAAATAATTGATAACCTAAGTCTCATGTCTTGGTGTCATATTCAAGTTTGTTTTCTACTTGTCCTAGGTTTGAAGAATCCATTGTTCAGTCTAAGCAATGCAATTCTACTCTACATGAATCTACTATGAAAGTTAGCTAATTTTCTTCTTGTCCAGCAACAGGGTAAAGGTAGCTATCCATCACAAACTCATCCAACATAATTCTTATAAAAAATAAACACACAAACAGCTGAGTGGCAGGCCATATGCATCCTTAATCCAACATAACTCTAATAAAAACCAATACAAAAACTTTTACTCAAGTAATGATCCTAGTATATGGTTATCTCAAAACCAATTTGTCATTCTACTTTCCCAAAACCTTCCTCATTCAATCAAATAATTGTCGATGGTAATCTCAAAATTATTTTTATTATATGAATCGTTACCTTAAAGAGAGTACGAATCTCAAGAGTTCATATAACTTATCAAGACTCCTCTCTAGTCCTTAGAAATATATAAATGTTTGTAAATAATACATACTGGAACAAAATTCATATAATAACATAGTCAAATAAATCTGATAAACATTTTATAATAAAACTTTATACCAAAATGTTAAGTTATCGTCGCTTACTATTATTAAATGATATATGCATTAATTTTACCATTTTATTATATAAAATTACTTCATACAAAGTTTATTATTTCATGGTCAATGATTAATTTACAACTATTATTTCAAATAAATATTCAAATAACATCATTGAACCAATTAAATTCTGATGCTTTACTTCTCACACATTTGTTAGTTAGTTCAGACCGTTTTTATTAGTATAATCGACAACTTATATTCATTCGTCCTCGTTATGTATAAATATATTTAATTTTTATTTCATTTGTAATCCTCGCAGTTTCTGTCTCTAACTTTTCTTTTTAAAATCATTGTACAACTAACACATATTATTATTTTCTCTCACAATTTCACCAATCATCCTTATGGTAATATAATTATTTATTACTTGTACCTTGATTAATTATTTTACAATTTTCTTATGGTGCTTTATATAATCATTATTTTATTGTATATATATATATATATATTATATTACCTACTATTTTAATGAATAAAGTATCAAGTTGTGACTTCGATCCTTTAGGTCTCAATGATGATTTAGGTGCAGCTGATTTATACTCCAATAACATGTAGGTTAATACTTCGTCATCATTATCTCGTCATGATCAATTAAAACCTATTCTATATATACTTTATCCTAGCAATTTAAAATTTTATATTGTTGATAAAGAAAAACGCTTACATTTCCAATGATCGTACTACACTCGTAATTGATTATTTTTCCAACAAGCTTAAAGAAAATGATACTATTATTCTAAAATTATAGTTTTCAAATCAAAAATTTATTTATGTTGAAAATAGAAAAAAAAAGAATAAAAAATTAGTACCAAATGTGGTAGTGTTGATAGAATCAAAATCCTCATCTCATCAAAAGGATAATTTCCCATCATACCATCGACGGTGAACAATATTCTCTATAGAACAATAGAATGTGGTATTAGGTTTCATATGTATCCTAAAATGTTAAAAAAATGAACTATGTAGAGTATAGCCTAGCCAAAGACTCAAAATAGTTGGACGACACTTACAAGTGTTATTGTAACGTCTGTCATTTTAGACATATATATTTCAACTTTTCTAATATCATGTGTAAAGTTTCTTTCACCAAAGTTGTAAGATCTATTTTTTATTATTTACTGCTTCCAATGATAAAGAAATTGTCCCTCTCCAATCGTTAAACCATGGTTGGAAAGAAACATTTGTCTTTGTTAGTGGCGATTAGGAATATGAAGCATCCTCTTTTTATTGAGTTGAAAGACAATGAATGACGAAAAGTAACTTGAAATTTATTAATATGCTACTAGCTTTTAAATTTTTACACTTTCATACAAATTTTATGTTTATTCAGTTTAACAAAAGCGAAAGAAATTTTCAAAGGATCGAATAACTATAATTCCCGGCTTTCTTGAAAGATCTTTCACTCTTGCTCAACCTATCTTTCAAGGAATATTCCATAATCGGTTCACTCCATATAACTTATTATATTCAATATTTTGGTTGGTGAAATGTTTTCTTATAACTACTCGTTATAAAAGGCTAGATCTAAACACTAAAGTTCTTTCTAAAGTTTCTAATTATGTCGACTTTGTAATAAAATTATTAAAGATGATTATTATTGGGGTATGCGTCTTAAAATACCTAAAGAGTAAGAGATTAGTACATCTGATGACAACGAAGAAAAAGAAAAAGAAAAATGAAGAATCACTCACCAATCTCCTAAATATATTATGCTCATACCATATCACCGATTAAAAACATAAAGATAACCGACGAACATTCCAAATATGAGCATACTACTTATTCAACTAGTCATTGTGAGATATAACAACCCAAAATGTTATTTTCATCGGTTTAGGTAATTTGTATACTCCTATGAACTGATTTAAATTTCAACTTATCAATAACCCAAAAAACATATAATATTGTATCCTCAAATAATTATATTTAATGATTTTGGTTTTTTTAGAATATTGGTGACGTTAATTTGAACTCCAAATCAATTCTTCAAATGTTAAAAGAATCTCTCGTCAAACATCCCCAATTCTGATATTTTGCAACGTCGATTTAGACTCCAAATGGAGGTATATATTATATTAATTGTACTTTCAATATATTGATTCATTTTATTATCTTTTCTTTATTTATGTTTATTTATAATATGTTTCTATATATGTTTTTAATATCTGTCATTCTTGCGGGCCAATAATTTACTTCCAATGAGTTAAAGTTATAATGCGAGTGTTCAATTAATTTGATTAAATTTGGTGAAACATCAAAGGAATTGAGATAAAAATTAGAAGAACAAGAGACAACCATTAAAAATTGAATATATATCAAGCCCACGCTTAAAGGAGAAACTATATCTTGAAAATAGTTTAAAATTAGAATATGGTGAAATTAAACAAGCTAAAACATATGAGGATCAATTTAAGAAAAAAATGGCTGATGAAATTTTAAAATATATAAAAAAACACTTAATATTATTAGAGCATATGTCTTCCCACTCCTAATAATTTTATGGATACTGAAAGCGGAGATACTATTAGAGACAAAGACTATATGAATGATGATACAAACAACGATCGGTGCTCTCATTTGTATTCTTCGTCAGCACGAAGACGTCTTTCTTTTAATCTAGTATTCTATAATACTTCATTTTAACAACTTTTTTATTTTGATGTTATTTTCTATTTACTTAAAAACGGTTTTTATTACATGGTATTTATTTTCTTAATTATTACTTGTATTTTGATAATGTAAAACATATTACATAATGTTGTCATATTTTTAATTTCTCTTCATCTAAATATCATCCAACATTGACTAGTTATTCATATGAACATTGCCGATATTTGCTTACTTTGTTTTACATCGCCCTTGTCTAAGTCCTTAACAATAACTATTACTTCTCCCTAATATCATTTTTTCTTCAAATGATCAGTGTTATGTGATTTTGTTCTTGTCGCATATTTTTCCATCGTTAAATGTATACCATGTTGTTCTCTATTTTCTTATGAAAAAATATGTATATAGATTTCTATGTTATCCTTTAATTCTAAGTGAGTCAGACTCATTAGTATTCTCTTTAGTATTTTCTTAAAAACTCAATTAAACTCGTCATTACCAAGTATTTATTGTATCAATCTATTTTTTTAGAGATAGAATAATTTCTCAGAGGAACCATATGAATTTGGATTATACCTATATTCCATTTGATTGGGGTGTGTGATCCTTTATGGTTTATTATCTAGCATTGACTTATAATCATATTCACAGCTAAAGCCTTTATAGTATGACATTTACAATCCTAGCTTAGCCTCTTACGCTTTTAAGTTAGACTTGGTTTATAACCATATTCGCTTTAGTTTGATGTGCAACCTCTTAATATTTTTAATAGGGCTTGGTTTGTCACCATACATACTTACTATTAATAACTAAGTCATTATTATTAACCGTTTGTTAAAAAAATTCATTTTGATTTATCTTATTATTTACTCATTCATTCTTTAGCAACATAATATTTCAATATCTTTAAATTATGCCTATTAATTAAAATCTTGAAACCAAAAAAATGTTTAACATCTTTATTGTCCATCTTTTCATCAATAATTCGTGTTAACAAAAAATATATTACTAAACACAATAGTAAAACAAAATATCAAATCAAAACAAATTTGAATTGTAAGAATATATTTATTATGCAGTAATTTATTCTTTTAAGTCATGTAATTACATCAAGGATGATGTCTTTTGCAGTTTGTAAACATAATTTCCATTAGTGTACTACATTCAAAGATAAAAACCATGTTTTGAACAAAAAGAATCGTTATTCCTTATATAACTATTTAGAATTCCCAAAATGGATTTTCCATTATCGCGAATTCAGTTAAAGGAATACTAATTTATTGTTAACACTTCAAACGCCCATTAGGTTTCACAACTTAATACTTGGTTACGTAAAACATTTCCTTTCAACCTTTCACATCTATTTGTATTGGGATCTTGTGATATTTATTCATTTGTATACTATTCAAACATTACCAACATCATTAAGACAACAAATATTTTAGGGCCATACACAAAGAATAATAATATTTAGCTACCCATTGACTTCCTCGAATCATTCATACTTTCACAATGGTAACATATTTGATACATTGATAATAAGATGAAACAAACGCCTCCATTATATGAAACCACGATAGTCCAAAATAGCATTATAAGAATTGTAAGCACTAACAATCATGAAAAAGTAGACACCATTTTTTTGTGTCTCCTTTTCCAACAGATACTAACAAATTTAATTACCCGACACAATTAGTTGAGCTGTTGGTGAAACGTTTGTGTCATTTAAAAAAAAGTAGTACTCCAATCTTCTTAGCATATTTTCCTTTATAAAATATGTTGGTTGAACTACTAGTATCAATCATTACCTTTCTCACTATTACTCAAGATATCACAAGAGTTAATAATAAAACATCTTCATGAGGTGCCACTAAACCTCTAACATGATCGTAAAAAAAGCTTAATCTTAGATTCCAATGTAGATGTAAACATAACTCATCAATTAAATGTAACTCCAAATCGTTCCTATATATTTTTCTTGACGAACTAGTAATTCCTAACAACGTATCTATTTAAAATAAAAATAGTACATAACTCTTGTTGTGTATCCTTCTTTTGTCTATAATTTCTCGTTCTTAATAAAACTTTGAATTTTATCCTTTTATCCTTCAAATGAAAAAATCGCAAATATAATGACCATGATTATTATGGTAAGAACAATAAAATTATGGGCTTCTTTCATTATTTGGAGTGAACATAACTCTAAGAAGTCGATAATTGAATTGATCCATAGTTTTTTCACAAAACAATTATATTGATGCATTCAAATGAGTTAAGAGTCAGCTTGAGTTATTATAACAAACTTCTAAAATTCTCTCAACATCAATTATCTTTTTCCAATGTGTCCTCTATTTTTTCTATCATTTGGACTTTTATTGCTCCTTATTTGTTTATATATTCAACTTAAATATAGAATTTACTTCCACCCAATAAATATCCTAAAAACATTTCCAATTTTTTTATTAAATCTTTGAAAAAACTACTATCACATGGTAATCGTATTTTTATAGATGCTAGAACTATATTTTCTTTATATCCTTCCAAGAATGTCATATCCTTAGTAATATTTGAACATAATTTCTTAACCATTCGACAGTTTTTTGGAATAACATCATAATAGGATCCCCTTCACGCTTTAACATTTTATGACCAATAAGCTGATTCATAAATGAATTAAAAAAATATCCAAAGTTTTCAATTGATGATGGTGGAAATTGTTTAACCATTGCAACGTCATTATTTTAAAACTCATTGAAAAAACTCGACAAAGTAAAGTATCATCTACATTAAATCCTAGCATAACATTCCTAAATTTCTTATGGGGGTCCTCTGGATCTATAATTTCATACTTTACCATTATATAACGATCAAACTTCTTCGGTATTTTTATTTCCACTATCCTTTGTGTTAACACAGACTCGACTAAAATACACATGGTCATTTTTTCTTACATTCTTTTTAAAATTATCCTCCATCATTTTCCCTTTCAATTAACTGTATTCTTATTCCAAAATGCTTTATTACTTGACTCAATAAAGTTTTCCCACCTTCTCATTCCTTAAAGAGAACTTGTATTTCACTAACTAAATCATTCTTATTTGTACTATTTCCTAAAGTATTATTCTTCGTAAGAAGTTACAAATTTTTAGTCATTATTTCAAATTCTTTGTACTTTGTTCATCTCGCTTGTTTTGTAAAAAAATTGAATTACATTGTCCTACCGTTAATATATTTAGCTGCAACTCGAAAGCTTGAAAAACAATGTTTGATCTCCTATAGGTAAATGTTCAACATTACTCATTCCCGCCGCTAACCATAGTTGTGGTATTACCATCGTAGTTGGGCTTATCGCTAAATTTCATACTGTTTTCTTATCAATATTTTATTCTAGAATTGGCATATTTGAAACTCATGTTGTCAGTTTAACTACTGAAAACGCTGAAAATTATTGTTCTCACAACTAGCAAAGCAATATTTAAAGAGTTTACTGCAGAATATCCATATGCATTATCTCCTAATGATCATCTATCTACTCTTTATCTAGTCATCAACATTTGGAATAGTTCAATTCTTTTGAAAATAATATTCTCACAAATGGCGCACAAATGATGATGGTTTTTTTCCTTTATAAGAGATAAAACTAAAAAAGAACAGCAATAATTTTATTCACCAATTAATCCATTTTTGTTATAATGATTAGACCTTCTATATATAACAGTTTTTACCCCTAAATTATAAAGATGCATGACACGTGAATCTACTAACACATGAATCTAGTGACACATGTCAATCATCTATTATATTTGATTTGGAAATTACAGTATTATCCCTAACCGCTATGAAAAACTTAGTAATTATCACATCCCTTACAAATATCTTAATATCTATGTGTCTTTTAGATCTTGAACTAAATATCTTTTATCATTGGTTATTTTGTTCGTATAAACATTTGATGACATTTTATTGTATTATGCTGCCTTATCTTTTTTCGACAACATTTACCAAGTCTTTTACTTAAGCTTCAATTTAACAATTGGTTATTTTACTTTCGCGGTAACTTCCTCTTCCTATCTAGTAGTTGTTGAAGATAACCTCGCACTTTCTCTTTATTAAACGATTTTTACCTTTAAAATAGTATGACGCTCAACCGGTCATATGAAATTATCGACTAACTCAGATAATTCTAATTATCCTAGTGTATATTGATGATATCGTTGTTACATAGAACATGTCACAATTCCTTCATCATTTCGTTAAGAAGCTACATTCTACTTTTTAATTATAAAATGTACGAGATCTAAATTTGGTATCTTGGAATGGAAGTTGTTAGAGACACGACTGGACTTTATAACTACACAAAATAATTTAATTGAAGATTTTCTTACCTCTCGTAGAATGTCCACGTCCAAGCAATGTGATACCCTAATTGAGACACCCTTCTTCTTTTCACGATGATGTTTTTGTTCTCCGATCTTACACCATATATAAGTCTGTTAGAGTCTCTTCCGCATCTATTAAATACTAGACCTAACAGAACATTCACAATAAACAAGTTATCTCATTTTACAAGCTCTTACCGCTATGCATTTGCTATATATTAAAATAGTGTTGCATTACTTGTCTAGTACATATTTTTGTAGTCTCCATCTCAAACCATCCCTTTAACTTTGTCTTATGAGATTTTCAACGCTAACTATGAAAACTCGTCTGATGATCAAAAGTATGCTGGGGGTATTGTATACCGTGTATCTTGCTAATGACTCCAAAAAAAGCTGGTGGTAGCACGCTCGAACACCAAATTTGAGTATGATATTCTAGCTAATTTATCTATTGAATTGATGTAGTTGTAATCATTGGTTCGTAAGCTTCACATTTCTATTCGTGACCAAATTTTCTAAAAAAATCTTAAAATCGAAATATTTCTTTGTACGATTTGCATATTCATTTCCAAAGCTTTTTTCTCAGTCTCATCTTGGACGGTAATAAATTGGGTTTTTATTTTTGTACGCACCGGTTTAACGGGATACTTGTTTGAGTGAATGACAGCTAGTCATTCAAGATAGTTGCTATGAAAATAAAGAAAAGAAAAATGATAATATGGTGAACGATGTTTCAGGATGATGCGTTTGGAATGAATCTTGGACTAAATCATTGTTGTGGGGTTTTGAAATATTTTCATTGGACTTAAAAGCCAAGTGCTCTCACATAAACCTGACTTAGAAAATAATAATAATAATAATAATAATAATAATAATAATAATAATAATAATAATAATAATAATAATAATAATAATAATAATAATAATAATAATAATGTTTTGAATTAACAATCTTAATATGTTTTAACAGAAGAATAATTATGAAACAATACTACATGGGATAAAATTTAAAGGTTGAGATATTAAATATACACATAAAATATAACACACTACTCTTCTTCATTTTTTGTATTTTAAAAATATAAAACACTACTCTTCTTCAATTTTTGTATTTTAAAAATATAAAACGCTGTAAAATTTGTATAAATGAAAAACAAATGTTTACATTAGCAAACAGGAGAAGTGAACCCGGATAACAAAAGGTATAGTACAAATTACTTAAGTTAATTCACATCAAGTTATAAAAGATAGAGAATGATACTTATTCTAGGCCGGCCATTGAATTTTGTTGCCGAAAAACCAATAGCCTATAAGAGTTTACGTGGTCAGCGATTCCGGTGATTGGAGAGTGGATATTTTTACGTTCGCACCAGAAGTAGAAAATGACCGAACATAAAACAGTGCACCATATGTGGCAATGCATGTGGGCGAAAGGAACCAAGAGTTAGCGTTCAATAAGCCAGTCGGACTAGAAAATCGTGGTAGAATTAGTACCTAAATTTCGAGATATGAAGTCCCATACAGTGGGAACAAAAGAACAACAAACGAGACTGTGGTCCAAAAACTCAGGGCAAGTTGAGCAGAATACGCATTCTGAATGAGAATCGAGACTCCAATTGATAAGTTTGTCATGAGTAGCAAGCTTGTTATGGATGTCCATCCAAACAATGCAAGAGTGGCTATGGATATTGTATTTGTTCCATACAAGCGATACCCAATGAATCTTATTTCTTGTGGGTCGAAGAGCGTCGTAGGTGTTGCTAATAGTGAATTAGGGGTAGGAGCGATTTGAGATTTAAATGAAAGTGTCCTCAACATCAGAAATAGGGGCAGAACTTCAATAGATTTTTAATTTCGGTGAGGAAAGGCGGGTGGCATCGACGAACAGCCCTGACATGAGGAGGCCAAACCCATGGCCTGCTGCGTTAAAAATCCGCGACTCGCTTGAGATTGCGCAAGTGAGTCAAAATGGTGATATAAGAGTTGTGGATCTTACTAGATAGATGTGGCAGTGCCATTTCCAACTAGAACTCTGTAATGACTCTCGACTTGGCTGCGAAGATTGAGAATCTTCATCCAACACCAGCTGGCTGAGGTTGATAGGGGGAGAGTCCAAATGTATTTCTTCTTGATATTTTCAGCGCGGTTCCATCTTGACCAGATAGAGTTATAGTTGTTAGTCAGCATGGACCAAAAAAGGCTCGAGCGGCTGACGGTATGATAGTCCACATAGGTTGGCATTCCGAGGTAACTTCCAAGACTGTTGGGGCCTTTTTCCGATCACAATTCGTGCGACATACCGTGTATTACAACGACTGAAATTTTAAATTTGAATAAAACATTCAAATTTTCAATTTCACAATTCTGTTAACTTTCCCGCAAGGGGCTATGCCCCTTGATCCTGTTAGTTATGATATAATCTAACAAGTGTGCACTTCGCACTCTACTACTTGTTTGATAATGTATCATGATTAAATTGGTCGACTAGTCAATCCAATTACACTTAAATATCTAACCCTCATTTTAGTGTAATTCATGATCTCTAAATACAATCACAATAATTAACAAATTTATGCATAAATGAAATATCGTAATGAATGAATTTCACATTAGTATATTACACATTCCAAATATTCAAATATAAAGGTATCACTAAGGATTGAACCTTTACTATTCATAATGAATACATGAAAATAATATACACATAAATTTACATACTCACTTGTTCTTATTTGACACTATTTTTACTAGCCTTCTATACTTATCCTTATTAAGCATATCAAAGCCAAGTAGTAAATTCTTGAAGCGGCTAAAGTTTATACTCAAATAGGTAGTTCTTTTCCTCTTTTACATGCATATGTAATTTTCCAAAATAACTATTAAGAAGATAATCTTCAACCTTCACAACTTGCATGTCTGAACACATACCTTGGGATGATATACAAATGTGTTCCAATATCTAGATGTTAAACTTTTCACATTGAATTCAGCACCTAATGTCGTATTAGATGGGAATTGGGTATCTCAACATGAGAGATTTCAGATGGACTTTAAATTGCATCCCTATAGCCGATTTGTGCACAAGATCTCTACTTATCCATTTGGTTAAATGATCGGCTAAAGTTCTCACAAACTCTACTGAAATAACATCATACGTGATACGCTCACGAATCATACTGCGTCGAACACTTAAGTATCTATACTTGACTTTGTAAACTTGACTATATACATTGGCTAAGGCAGCTTCACTATCACATCTGATAAATATAGGTGATATCGGTTTGGGCCACAACGGAATTTCACACATTAAATTTCTAAGCCTCTCAACTTATTTACTCGATGCTCCTAATGCCACAAACTCTTATTCTATTGTTGAATCAGTAATAGAAGTTTGTTTCTTGGATGCCAAAGAGATAGCACCTCCCCTAAGTAGAAATACCCATCCACTTGTGGAAGAATGATCTTCCATATTGGAAATGTAACCCACGTTTGAATATCCTTGAAGTAGAGAAGGAAATCCAGTATATAGTTAAACCATAATTCATGGTTCCTTTCAAATACTTGAATACTCAATTGAAATCTTTCCAATGATGCGAACTAGGATTGCTAGTATACCTACTAAGCTTTCCAGAAGCAAATGCATTATCCGGCCTAGTGCTAGTCATGGCATACATAAGACACCCGATGGATCTTGGATATTCAAGTTGAGATATAGCAACACCTTTATTAGGTAGAAGTTTGAAACTAGGATCTATTGGTGTGCTTACTGGAAAACAATCTTTAAAATTAAATTTATTCAATATCTTCTTAATATAATGATATTGAGAAATCGATATATTATTGTTCTTTCGCTTGATTCTTATACCAAGAATCATTTCAGCTTCCCCAAAATCCTTCATCTCAAAATTAGATGATAAGAATTTCTTCGTTTCATCAACTGATTTTGGTCAGTACTAAAAATCAACATATCATCCACATATAGACAATCATAACTCTTTTCCAGAATTATTAAATTTACTATATACACACTTGTCTGGTTAGTTAAGAATAAATCCATTAGATAATATTACATTATCAAATTTTTGATGCCAATCTTTTGGTTCTTGTTTCAAACCAAAGAAAGATTTTTTTCAATTTGCATACTTTTTTTCACAACCATGCATGACAAACCCTTCCGGTTGTTTTATATAAATATCCTCATCTAAATCACCATTCACGAATGCAGTTTTAACATCTATTTGATGAATTAGAAGATTGTATACAGATGCAAGTGCAATCAATTATATAATGTTGGAAATCTTAGCAAACGAAGCATAAGTATCAAAGAAGTCAATTCCTTCTCTTTGCCTACATACGTGGATAACCAATCTAGCTTTATAGTTTTCAATAATACCATATATTTTTATTTTTTCTTTAAAGATCCATCTATTTCCCAATGATTTGCAGCCATGAGGTAAATCAACCAACTCTCATGTATATCTCATCTTGGATAGCTTCTTTCCAAAATGCATCATCTCTTGATGCCATATCATCACTAAAAGTCCTCGGATCATCTTCAATATCAAAACAATATTGATATTGGTAGTCAATCTTATCTCTCGACCCTTCAACTAAATAAAATTAAAATTCATATCTGAATGACTTAGCTTTTCTAGCTATAGTACTTCTCCTCGGTTCAGAAGGTTCATGTACAAAAACAGTACCACTTGATATATTTTCAGTTTGAATTGAGTTCTTATTCAAAAAGTTTTGAATGGTATCTTTAGGTCTAGGTATAAAAGTAAATATTTCTTCATCAAATATTGCATATCTTTACTCGATAATAGTGTCCATCGACACATGGTCATTAGATTCTAACACATATAACCTATATGCAACGGAATGCTCAGCATATCCAATGAAGATACAATTTATAACTTTTTCACCCAAATTTTTTCTTTTGGGTTCAGTGAGTCTTACAACTGCTCTACAACCCGAAACTCTCAAATGATTCAGTGTTGGTGGCTTTTTAAACCAAAGTTCATACGGGGCCATCTTATTCCTTTTAGTAGGAATACGATTAAATAAATAACAGGCTGTTAACATAGCCTCACCCTAGAATCCGTCTTTCAAACCCGAATAAGACAACATGGAATTGACCATTTCTTTCAAAGTCTAATTCTTCCTCTCAGCTATACCATTATGTTCTGGTGTATAAGGAGCTGTGCTTTGATGAATTATACCCGTAAACTGAAAATATATAGGATCATAATATTCACATCCTCTATCTGTGCGTAGATTTTTAATCTAATCATTGATATGTAGCTCTACTTCTTCCTTATATATTTTAAACTTATCAAGAGATTGATTTTTAGCATGCAATAAATAAATGTAGCAATATCTAGATGCATCATCAATAAAAGTAATAACATACTTTTTATTTCCTGACCAAGGTATAACATGGAAATCACTTAAATCACATAAATCACTATGTACTAGATCCAATATTTTGGAAACTCGCTTAAAATTAATAAAAGTTTTTCTAGTTATCTTAGTTAACATGCAAGTTTTACAGTTTTTATTGTTTGCATCAACAGGAGAAATAAGGCTCATTTTCGACATGTCGTTTATTCTTCTATAATGAACATGTCCTAATCTAGCATGCCATAGTTCTGTTTTATTCAAAATATCTACACATACTTGTAGAAGCCATACAAACAGAATCATTTTGGAATGAAATATTAATAATTAACATAAACATACCATTACACAAATATCTGAATCCCATAAATACACCATATTTTGATAATATATATTTGCCACTTTCGTACACTTGTTTAAAACAACACCAAACAAAAGATTATTTCAAATCCCAGGAACATACAATACATTGTTTAATAATATATATTTTCCAAAAGTAAATAGTAATTGAACATTTCCTAGTTCTTTAATTGGTTCGGTTGCAACATTCCCATCTTAAGTGAATATCCATCTTCAATCAGTTGAAAATTATTGAATCATCGAAGATCCTTACATACATGACTTGTTTCTCTCGAATCATCCACCAAGCAACATCGTCATCCTGCACATAAAATGCCTCAGATTAGAGATATATAATTCTGACCAAAATTAAAATTCTGAAAAAACTTATGACCTTGTTGCTTTTAAGGATCCTTAAATCCACTTGAACCAACAATATTTCCACTTGAACCAACATTGTTCCCACTTGGACCAGCATTGTTTTTGCCTTTTCCAACTCGACAATCCCTCCTAAAGTGACCAGGTTTGCCATATTTCCAACATGCCATTTTAGGTTTTTTGCTGGGAAAATTATTATTTGTATTGTTTCCTTTAAACTTTCGTTTATTCCCCTTATCTGTATTTTCATTCTTAAAGAATCCGCTGCTTTCAGCCATGTTTACATATAAGTTTCCCACTTGCTTTTTACATTTAGGATTACTTATTTCATCTTGAACATTTATAGACTCTTGAATCTTAAAATGACTACCAAGTTCGACTAAAGCCATTTCTTCCTTGTTGTGTTTTAGCTTGTGTTTAAAATCCTTCAATAAATGAGGAAATTTGTCAATACAAGAAGACACCCAAAAACATTCTTCCATTTTCATATTGTTTGAACGAATTGACCCAGAATTCTTAGTAGTTCATTATACTGTTGCATTACAGGTCTAGAGTAACCATTTTGTAATTTATGAAATTACTAACAAGGTACTTCCTACTAGAAGCATCTTTTGGAATGTATTTCGATTCAATGGAATCCCATAACTCTTTTGCAGATTCGACATTTTGGTATACATCAAACAACGTATCAGACATACCTTTTAGTAGGTGGTCGCGACAAATGTAATCAGCATGCTCCCAGTTGCTGGGCCTCCTTGTTTGTTCCAGTGTTTCATTTTCCATGATCTCGGGACACGGGGTACTCAAGACATACACAACCTTGAGGGTAGTCAACAGAAAATGCATATTTTTCCGCCAGCGTCTGAATTCATTTCCTTCAAACTTGTCAAGTTTAACAAATTTGCTTGTCATCTCCTTCGCTGATTCTCCTCCGTTCGTCATCTCTATATTCATAAATAAGACCAAAATATTTTAATAATTTGTAGAAAACAATGTTTAGATTCCAGATAAATCTCTGAAGTCTTGTAAACAATTTCTTATTGAAATATTTTTGGGGTTCTCCAAAAAAATTAATTGGATAAAATCAGAGACATTTCAGTTGAACAAAGAGTATGTATTTGATGTGATTTCATTTTTCAACAGACCCCATCTTTTTGCAATTCGACCAACAAAATCAGTTTGGCAGTTAGGGTAGTCAAGGTCTTAAACGGAAATTAAATTAAAATGGCTCACATTTTAAAGTTATATAAAACGTTTAAATTTTCAATTTCGAAATTTGTTGATCCTGCAAGCCGATTTTACCCTTGACCCTGTTAATTATGATATAATCTAACAAGCGTGCACTCCGCACTTTACGACTTGTTTGATAATGTATCATGATTAAATTGATCGACTAGTCGATCCAATTACACTAAAATATCTAACAAAATATCCCGATAAACATCAGCCAAGATCCTAAAGTCTCCTCTATCAATGTGCAACGGATCTACTTTTTTTTATAGAGAAAGAGGAATGTTCATTTTGGATTTGCGAAACAACACTAATCCAGAGTCTACTTACCGATATGGAAATGGCTTTGAGAATTGTGCTTGAAAAATTGACAACAGGGAATAAAAATAAGAAGTTTGGATATTGATGAGGGAGTTTGGCATGTTGAAAGAAAATTGAGGGAAGAAAGCCGGTCTATTGAATATGGCTGAGGAATTGTTCGTTCTTTTGGTCCACGTTTGAAATGAAAACATTTTTTGAATAAACATTTCACATAATTACCATCGGCTGACGTTTTTACTTAACCTTTTGAAACACAAATAAAAATACTCGCTATGTCTCATAATATAAGACGTTTGGGGGTTATTCACACAAATTAAGAAAAGTAATAATTGTTGATTTCACTTATAGAAAAAGTAAAATGAAATTAATTTAATTGTTCAATAAATAATAAAGTAGATAATTGTTTAATTATTTATTGGCCAAAAATAAAGTAGGTGTAATTAATATACATTGGAATTCACAAACGACATTTATTATGAGACATATTTTTTTCTCTAGAACGTCTTATAGTATAAGACAGAGGGGGTATTTTTTTTCATCAATTTCCAAAACTCTAGATTCAAATTTCAACAAATAACTAAAGAAGTCGAATCAGCTACACGTGAATTAACAAATTAATCACGAAGTGAAATGGATCAAACTAACCTGGACAAAGATAACGTCATCAAACATATTTTTTTGGTTTTTGTTAAATTAGGGCCAAAAGGGATAACAAGTCCCAAAATTTTGACTAATGTTAAAGTTTACCAATAATATATTTTAATCCGCGCTGATTGAGCCAACGGGAAAGGTCCCCGCCGGATGAATATAAATGGTCCGGCGGATGAGAAGGTTTCACCCGTCGAAGAGTTACTCGGGTGAACAAACGGGTCCAAAAACAAAATGATAAAAATCCAAAAATGCTCAAATTTTAAAAATGGTTAACATTTTTAAAACTCAATTTAGCCAAAACCTACTTTTTAATCTAAAATCTTTTCATCTGCACCTTCAACCCCAATATAAGCACCTTCGAAATAAAGTTAGTTAATTTGTTTCACAGCAGCCTAACTCCTGCAACCAAGGTACATGATACGTTTCTATCATCCCAAATGTCACAGAACAGTCACATTTCTCATAATTCAAATGTCATTGGAGATTTGAAATAACTGATTTGAAAAGTAGGGCTCAGCTAAACTATACTGTAATTCTTTGAGTCCAATTTCTTAAACAAAAAAAATATTTTTTATTAATTTATCTTTTATATACTATTTTATGCACATTTAGGTTAAAGTTTGAGTTTGATCTTTTTGGAAAATATAGCTAACGAGGACAATAGTTTTTAAAAACATAAAATTCAATATAATTCTATTCTAAACAAAACATCGAACAATTTGTTTAAAATTAAAAATTTGTGGTTGAAAAAAAACATTTTTTATTTTAAAAAAAGAATCTTGATTTCAAACATAAAAACAAAACTTCGATATGGAAAATAAAAAATTCATTAACTAAAATAAAATTTGTAAGTCGAACTCATTAATAAGAAAATTTCAGTATAGCCCGTATGTGTCGTATGTATTGGCAGTGCTCATGTGCTTACGGTGTTAAAAAGGAGCGCCAATGCTCACTCGAACCTTTCACTATCAGGGCTCTTTCATACGAACTTAGTTTCGTTAGTGCTCTTTCATACCAAGTTAGTGTCGTTGCAGGTTATCATATGAAAAATTGAGGGCAATGCCGACGATGATCATAAGTAAGATAACCCTGAAGAGGTTTGCAGTGCAGTGCGGAAATGAGAATTCTGTAAAAAAAAAAAAGTAAAATGTCTCTTTATAGTAGTGGATGCGACATTTCTGTATATTATGATATTGGGCCGACCATGGCTAGACAAATTCATGTTTTAGTATCGACAATAAAATCAATGTATAAGATATCTTATAAATGGTAGAGCGATCATAATATGAAGAAATAAAAAAAATAAGAAATGATTACAACATCATTGTCCCTAAAACAATAGCAATTTGAGAATAATGAGTTTTTCATGGCGGAATTAGATGGCCCGATAGAAAGCCACCGGTTAGTTCACACAGTGAAAGAAACATAATAATTTATGATGGAAGAAGGAAAATAATTATACTAACGGACATCATGTATTAAATTTTGTTTTTTTTCAAAAATAACCTTGGTATGTTTGCATGAATTACACATGATTTAATAGGATTCTCAATCAAGGTTGTCACTAGTTGAACATCAAAAATAATTTCATACCAATACTAGAAAAAAAGTCTTATTCTCAACAAAATAACTGAGATGATAACCATTGCGATACCAGGTCCACGTCCGTGGGACTTATAAGATAGTCTAATTATCCAATATGAAAAACAATCGTGTTTTGGTTAAATATAAAAAATGAGAAATGGAGAATGTGTATGGATTTCAAATATTTAAACAAACCATATCTTAAGGATCCATTTCCACTACCAATAATTGACCACCTTGTAGATGCAAAATTATGGAGACAAATTTTATTTGTCATTGATTCTTTCACATAATATAATAAAATCCAAATGAAAGAAGAAAATCAAGACCACGCGATGTTCATCACAAAAAACATCTACGTTGCTACAAAATCATTCCCTTCAGGTTGAAAGATGTTGAAGCAACTATCAAAGGTTGATCAATAAAATATTTAAAACATAGATAGACATAAACATCCAAGGTGTAAGTGACGACATGTTAGTCACAAGCCTACATGAAGAAGACCATCTAACATCACTTATTGAAACATCCGCTAACCTTAGACATGTGAATCTGAAGACACATCCTGAAAAATTCACCATCGATGTTCAGTCAAGAAAATTCTTTGGGTTACATGGTAAGCCAGAAAATAATTAAAACAGATCCAACCCAACTCGCCAACTTAGCATCAATGGAGGAGCCAAAGAATGTAAAAGAAGTCCAGTTCTTAACAAGAAGTTGAATCTATAGACACATGTCTGTTATATTTCCAATTATTGAAAGCAGAACGAAAATTCTAGTGAACTCTAGAGAGATGAGGCATTCAATGAAATCCCTAAATTCTTGGCATCACCAAAGATATTGACAAGCCAAAGCAAAGAGAAAGTTTCTACCTGTAGTTGGAGGTATCAGATTATGCAGTCAGCATAGTCCTAATCACAAAATAAGAAATGGAATCTAAAGTATTATATTGTTTAAGTAAATCTTTAATACCAATATAAAGTAGATATTTTTAATTTCAAAAATTCCCTATAACATTGGTAGTAGTTGCTAGGAAACAAAATCGTATTTTCAAGCATATACTATAATTGTGCGTCCTTCTTTCCTCCTAAGAACTTATCAGCAAAAGCTCAATGTTTCGAGAATGTTAACTAAGTGAATAGTAGAATTAGGAAATTATGATATCAAATTTAAAACTTCGAACAGAGTTAAAGGACTAAGTTTAAGCTTAATTCATGATAGAGTTTTAACCGAAATACAAATTGTTGCAAACAGCGACTTAGAAAATAAATTTAGTGTTAAACAAAATGGAGGTAGAAACAATTAAGGATCATGGGCAAGGACACAAGTTGTCTCCCCACATAGTGATATTTTAAACGAACCTAATTGGTTTGATTTCACATAGTCGAATAATGAAACAAAATATGAAGATGTTATGGTTGGGCTTCGTTTAGAAACAATATATGGAGCAATAAAGGTAATAATAATAATCAATTTCCAAATAGTAGTTAGCTAAATAACCGGTTAGGCCGAAGCAAAAGATGATAAGATTATCTATTACCTAAAAGAGCTACAACACTTTACCTTCCAATTCAAAAACATTGAATTCAAACAAGTTCGGAGAGCAAAAATAAAATTATCAACACAATGGCTTATTCGACATGTACATTATCAGGATCAGGTGTAACACTACAAGAAAAACAATTTATAACCTTACCAAATCGCTTTCTTTCAACAGTCACAACAAAAAGGGTAATGAAATTAAAAAGAAAAGAATATGAGGAAAATTGGCGACACTGATAAACCATTACCTCACACAAGGTATATTACCAGAAGATAAAAAGGAGGGACGAAAATATGAAGAATATTTTAAAGGTATGTGTGGATAACACGGACGAAGCAGTTTTGGTAATGGAAGAGTTACACGAGGGAGAAGGATTTGTCCTTGCAGATACAAAGTTCTAATCAAAATAATATTGTTGTAAGGATACAATTGGCTAACAATTATTAAAATATGCAAAAAAATAGTAAAGACATGCGATATATGCTAAAGGGTTGCGAATTTAATTCAAGTGCCACCAAAATTATTGGAAACAATAACAAAAAGCCATTTTATTTAAAAGACGGGTATGTAGTAACATCGTAGGTCCATTCTTAATGGCCTCAAAAGCAAAGAAACGTTGTTCATAGAATGTAGTTTAATTTTCCAAATGGGTAGAAGAAAAATCAGTTCAACACATAACTGCAAGAGAGGTAATTTCTTTTTTAAAAGTGAATACATGCTGCACGTACAACACTTTGAGAGTTATCATTGTTGATAATCGAACACAATTCCAAAATGATCTTGTCACACATTACTGCACTGAGAAAAGAATTAAACAAATGATCTTTTTTTCTTTTTCATCTTCAGGAAATGGGAAAGTTAAAGTGACTAAAAGAACTATAATAAAAGAAATTAAGAAAATGTTAGATAAAGAAGCCAAAAGTTGGCTGGAGACCGTGCATTATATTTTATGGTCATAGAGAACTACAGCTAGAACTGCTATATAATAAACACCATATGTTTAGGTTTATTGTATGTAGGTGGTAGTACTAATAGAAATAATTAGACCAGTCCATCCCACAGGGTTGTAACGCACAATGAGACCAGAATGAAGAAAATAGAAGGTGATTAACTTATTCAAAGAAAGCAGGATTAACGTATTCTTTTGACCGGAGCACTACCAGACATTGACGACGAATAAGTATCATTCCAAATTATAATTCAAAAGTTTTGAACAAAAGGACAAAATAATAAGAATAGTTTTTCAACATATCAAAAAAGACTTGAATAGTTAAACGGAACGTAGGAGTGACTATTAATGGTCAAATAAAAATTAAAGGTGTGAACGTAGAGCATTTGAAATATAGAGAATTTGAAACTCTATTCGAGTCTTGCAGACTAAAGGGCATGTAGTAAAGATGAGGATGCACTTTTTGATCCCTCGCTCTAACGATAAAGTTTTAACAACGCATTCTACAATAATAAAAAGTTGTTCTGGCCAAATTTTTTGTTATTTTTTATTTAATAGAATGCAAAAAACAAATGTGCTATGAAATTAATTATGCAGCAAAATGAAAATTCGAAGAATGTCAAGTGCATAATTCAAAAATTAGTAAGATAGACAAAATCTAAAGTAAAAAAGTTCTTAAGAAAATAAATCAATATTTCATGAAAAATCAAATATACTTCAAATGATTAAGGAATCATCAAATGATAAAAACAAAAAGACGGATAACCAAAAGCGAAACCGTACCAAAACAAATTATATTTGATTTCAAATAAAGAAAACTCTTACCATAGAGTTATGCACCATGAACATACTTGGGAAATTCTAAAAAAATCCAAGTACACAACTGGTGAGAATAGAAATTGAATTGAGAAGATCGAGAATAGGGACCAAGAATTAACAGAGAGATTTTCAGGTAGTGAATGTAATCTTTCGCCTCTAATTATTTCATAGGTGTAATCAGCCTTTTCGACCTCTTTAAATAGGCCTACTGAGTTAGTTACAAATTCGGTAACATAAGAGGTTTATTTACAGTTCAGTCCCTATTCTTCTTGTAAAGCTTTAATCTTACTCTATATTAATAGAACTTATCATTCAAGTCCTTATTAATTATATTTAAGTCCCTAAGGAATATATTTCCTTATCAGTAGCCCCCCTAGTTCTTATACAGACAATTTTATAAGAACTATTCACTCTTCGAATATTACTCCAAGTGAATTAAATTTCTTTCATCCAGCCCCTTCATTATGATTGAGTCTAATGACTTGCAACTTCACTTCGAATCTAAGAATAAGTGCAAATAAACTCCCCACTTACTTCAAATCTACCAACTTGAAATACAACCTTACTTCCACTTCGAATCTTCTGACCAAAATTACAACTTTACTTCTACTTCGAACCTCTTGACCCCTACTTGAAAGACTGATTGGACGCTTCTTGATAGGTCTATGACACAGAAAGTTTTCCTCCACGTTTCACATTCCACCCAATGAAAACGATTCACTAGTTTTGCCTCTTCCAATTCTCAACGTCATTTTTTTTAAGTATAAATACTCAGCTCCACTTTACTGAGAACCTTTTAGAAAAATCATTTCTTTCCTAAACCATTTTCATCTTGTTCTTCATCATCCTTCATCTTCATCTTCTGCTACCTTCCCCAGAAACACCACTTCTTCAGTCACAAAAAACACAACTTCCCAGATCAACATCTATTATATGAGAAGGTACCCCAAATACAAAAGATCTAAACCTAAAAACCAAAGAAAACCAAAGAAATCTCTCTTCCCTGGTTCTAGCAATCAAGTATTTGGTGCTTACGATTATCTCTGTATTTCAAAAAGAGCTAAAGAATACAAAGCTGCTGGGTTAATCTACAACGGTCCTCGTTTCTCCTCTACCACCTTCAAATATGGTAACTTCAATCCCAATCTAGTTAATTCATCTTCAAACCTAGCATCAAACCCAGAATCTAGCCAACAATCTTCTCCTCCTCGAAATCAATCCACTTCTCCATCACTAAAACCACATCGAAAATCTAAGCCTGTCAATTCTGACAAACCTCCAAATCTAAAAAAACCACAACTCAAATCACCTATCCTACAATCCGAAGCCGTTAAGGTTAAACTTCACAAAAAATCAACCTTTCTAGCAATGGGTGACGATGCAGAAACCTCCTCTCCTCCCCCACAAGAAGTGGTTGACGTTACACCAGAGAATAGTCAACCAATTCTTGTGAGTCAAACCGAGACTCAAACTCGAAGTCGTCACGATGAAGCTACCGATGAAGAAAATAACAAAGAAAATGATTCTGAAGCCACTGAATCCGCTGCCGAAGGGGAATCCGAGGCTGATGGGGTAATCCCTCCAAAGAAAATTCGAGGAAAGAAACCTTCTATTACCCTCCCCGAAGATGTTGCTGCCTTGGTTCAGGAAAACCTACAACCACTTTGTCCTCGGTACATTCTCGCCCTAAAAAATGTACCCTACACCTACTACCTCGAATCAGAAAAAGAAGAACTCAAGAAACTATGGGGATTAACAGACAACGTTGTTCTTTGACTACCAGTAGAAGGAGAAACACCTCTGAGTTGTCAGAAGAACGAACTGGTAATTTACCCTGAGCTTTTCAACTGGGGACTTCGATTTCCCCTCGATCCAATGATTGTAAGGTACTTCGAAATTCTTGGGTTGTCCCAACACAAGTCACTTCAAACCAACTGTTCACCTTATTCTCCGCTATCATGGTGTCGAGGCTAGGAAGCATCCCCCTCGAAATAGAAGACTTCATCTCACTGACCAAAATCTCAAATGGGCCAGTTTTACCATTCTACTACCTAACCTTGGAGGATGATCTGAAGATTATCGACGACCTCCTCGAAGCTGATAAATTTTGGAAGCAAAGGTTTGTCTTTTTATCAGGAGCTTGGGAAAATGGTAAAGAGATTTCCGATGACAACCCCTCAAAACTTACTCTCACCTGGAGAGATAGCAGTAAGTAAATCATTGTTGTATTGTTAACATTTTTTTTAACTTATTAAGCCTAGCCAAATTAACCAAGTCTACTTATCTAACTGTTTATTCTTTTTTCAGAAATTCCGAGGAGATTCAAAGGTCGTCGAAAAACTGCAAAGGTTATCTTCCAGAAAATGGCTGAGTGGGCAGAGAAAGCCTGGGGAAATGGCTTTCACTCAGCCTTTCAACCAATCAACTTCGTCAACAGCCATCTGTGGCGCATAACCTTGGGAGCTGAATTCCCTGAAGATCCGATGCTCCCCCCAGATCCCATCGAAGCGGTCCAAAGAATTCTCGCACCAGATGGGAAAACCTATCTTCCCACCAGGAATCGATCTGACAGTCACCTGCCACTAAAAAATAAGGGAAAGCTAACCCTCAAAAAACCCAACACAAGCAAAGCTAACCCTTCAAAACATTTGAAGCCTGCAGGGAAACGAAAAGCGCCTGCATCTCAACTTCCTCCAATATCCGAAGAGGACGAACCTGCACTGAAAAAGAAAAAGAAAGAAAACAATACTCCAAAGAAGAAAAAGAGCAAGTCCACTACTCCAAAGAAAAAGAACGAAGCTCACATGCTCGAAGAGGTATTGGCTTCCGAGGTGCATGAGAAAATCTTCATTGAAGAAAATCCTCAAGGGGGATTGGCACTAGGAGCTAGCCAAGAAATTGAATATCTTAACCTCGAAGATTTCAACTCGAGCGGGGATTTTGCAGTCACTGGTGAAGATTCTCGACCTATCAACACCATTCCATCAACTTCTACTGGGGCTGCCATAACTTCAACATCTAATGCAATCGTTCCTGTTCATCATCACCCATCAAACTTTCCCAACCCCGACAAATCCGATGAGGTAACTTCAATCCTTCGACCTTTTACTAATTTAAGTGCTGCAGCCAAAAAATTATGTGAAGAAGTGAACAATTCACATACACAATTGGAGCTCCTTGCACAAGAATTAATCAAGAGCAAAAAGGAAAAAGAATCTGAAAAAGCTTCAAAGGATAAAGCGCTTCAAAATTTCGAGGATGAGAAAATAAAACTTCTTAAAGAGCATAAAGAAGAAATCGAAGCTTTGGAAACTTCTCATCGTCTGGCTCTCGAAAATATGAATACCCAACACTCTACTGCCATGTCCGAGGAAAAGAAAAAATCTACCGATGCTGAAAAACTTGTTAAGGAAACTCAGGAAAAACTGGAAAATTGTCAAACTCAATTGACTACGCTTCAAACAGGATTCGAACAGGAAAAGAAGGCTGCCATCAAGAAAGCCGAAGCTGCTGTTGGTTCTGTGATGCTTAATGTTATCAAGAAAGCTCAAACTCAAACAGCTATCGATCTTCTTCGAGAAATCCATGCTGCCTATCCAAGGTTGAATTTAACAGAATTTTGGAAACAAGTTCCAGAAGAAGATCGTCCAAAGGAAGCATTCGAAGTGCCATCAAGCTCCTCAGAAGAAGATGATGCTTCTGAAGGGTCATCGGAAGAAGAGGATGACTAATGAGTAGATTATATATGTCGCGTTTGTTTTTTGTGTGTTTTAATTAAGTAGTTTTCTCCTTTTTTGTAAGCTTCAAGTTTTATCCGATGAAACAAGAAACTTTCTTAATATTTCAAATTTCTGGTGAACTTATAAAACATGGCACTTCGAAAATTAGATGCACTCATAAGACGTGACACCTCGAAAATTAGATGCACTCATAAGACGTGGCACCTCGAAAATTAGATGCACTCATAAGACGTGGCACCTCGAAACTTAGATGCACTCATAAGACGTGGCACCTCGAAACTTAGATGCACTCATAAGACGTGGCACCTCGAAACTTAGATGCACTCATAAGACGTGGCACCTCGAAATAGGTTGTTTCTTCAAAGCTATTGCTTTGGAAAATTATTCTTGGTCAACTTTCAAAGATGATCAGTCTTTGCCAAGTTACCAAAATAACAAATCATTCATCATACTAAACAACCAATGGCCAAAAGAAATTTTATTATGAAATTCAATATTAACCAGACACCGCATTAAAACCTTTCTGGGCCAACAGATAAGGAAAGAGTACGTCTGTCTTGTAAAAATTCGAAGTTCAATTTTACTCACAATACATTTTCAAATGTTCTATATTCCAAGGGTGTTTGAGCATCCTCCCCTCACGATCAGACAACCTGTATGACCCTGGCTTGACCTTCATTTTGACTTCATAAGGACCCTCCCAATTCGGAGCTAATTTTCCGAGGTGCTTGTCCTTAGTATGAAGAAATACTTTTCGCAACACTTTATCGCCAACCTTGAACTCCCTCTTCTTAACTTTAGCATCGTACCTGCTTCTCATTAAGGTTTGGTAATGAACCACATTCAAATGTGCTTTGACCCTTTTTTCCTCTAACAAATCAAGCTCAACCCTTCTAGCTTCATCATTATCTACTTTGGAATATCGCAATAACCGGTAGGAAGGAAATGTAGATTCAGCAGGGCACACAACATCCATTCCATACACTAAAGAAAAATGAGTCTCTTTTGTGGCCTCTCTAGGGGTTGTTCGATATGCCCACAACACTTCTTGAAGATAATTTGGCCATTTCCCTGCTGCTCCCGCCAAATTTTTCTTTAAACCCTCCAAAATAGATCTATTTGTAACTTCCACTTGCCCATTTGCTTGTGGGTGGAAAGGAGTAGAAAAGCATTGCTGTATTCCTTTCGAGGAGCAAAAAGAGTCCATTTCCTTGTTATTAAATTGAGGACCATTGTCTGTTGTTATTCTTCGAGGAACTCCAAAACGGTAGCAGATGTTACTTAGAATAAACTTGATCACATCCTTAGCTTTTGTTCCAGCTAAGGGTTCTGCTTCTGCCCACTTCGAAAAATAATCAACGGCAACAATAATCATCTGTCTTCCACCTGAAGCCATAGGCAACGCTCCTACCAAATCAATCCCCCATCTATCAAAAGGAACCGCCTTAGAGATTATCATTAGAGGTGTCGCTGGTTTATGTATCAGATGTGCATACCTTTGACAAGTATCACAACCTCGAACTAACAACTTGGCATCCTGTAATATAGTAGGCCAGTAATATCCTGCCAATAATACCCTACGCGTTAAAGCTTTGAATCCACAATGAGCTGATCCATCTCCATCATGTAATTCAGATAAAATGTTTTGAGACTCTTGCTTACTCAAACATCGTAACAAAGGTCTCGACGCAGATCTCTTATACAATATCCCATCCAATACCACATAACCAAGAGCTTTATACCTTATTTTCTTGAGCAAGTGTTTATCAAGAGGTAGTATTCCCTTCGTAAGAAAATTTAACAAGTCAATTCTCCAATCACCTCGAATGCGCACCGAATCATTTACTACCTCCTCAACAAATTCACATTGCTCAGAGCTTGATATAATCGAAGGCAATGGTTGTGTCACGATCCATGGATATTCTTCAGAGTAAGCCATTGTTGCTAAAGAATCAGCCATTGTGTTGTTTCCTCTTCGAATATGCTCCACCTCGAAATTTTCAAATTGTGCCATCATACCTCGAAGTTCTTGCAAGTATAAAACTAAACGATCTTTTTTAGCTTCTGATACCCCTTTAACATGGTTAACTACTAACTGCGAATCTGTTTCTAAGCGCACGAATATTGCTCCACAAATTTTCGCTAACCGCAATCCTGCTAGCACTGCTTCATATTCAGCTTCATTATTCGAAGCATGAAATCCAAATCTTATAGCTTGAAACATATACTCCCCTGTTGGTGCCACCAATTCTACCCCCGCACTTGAACCTTTATTACTAGATCCTCCGTCAGTTCGCACTGTCCACATCGGATTCGAGTGTATCTTTTCATCTTTTTTCTCTTCAGATCTACTCGAATGAAACTCAACAAAGAAGTTTGCTAAGGCTTGAGCTTTGACAGCTGTTCGAGGAGAGAATAACACATTGAAATCTCCTAATTCTACAGACCACTTAGTCATCCTTCCTGAGATATCTGGCTTTTGCAATACATTTTTCAATGGATAGGAATTTCGAACCACAATCGTATGTGCTTGGAAGTAAGGACGCATTTTTCTCGCTGCCACTACTATACACAGCGCCAATTTTTCGAGCTTCAAATAACGTTTTTCAGCATCAACCAAACTTTTACTGACATAGTAAACAGGCTTCGAAACTCTTGTATCTTCACTAATCAGAACTGCACTCACTGCATAATCCGATACTGCTATATACAAAAATAATTGCTCACCCTTTCGAGGCTTTGATAATATTTCAGGAGAGGACAAAAGATTTTTTATCTTAATAAAAGCTTCTTCACAATCCGATGTCCACTCAAAATTATTTGGTCGACGCAGCACCTAAAAAAAAGGCAAGCACTTATCTGAAAAACGAGAAATGAATCTGTTCAGAGCTGCTAACCTGCCTGTTAACATTTGCACTTCTTTGATATTCCGAGGTGAAGACATTGATATCAGAGCCTTCAACTGTTCTGGATCCACTTCAATTCCTCTTTCACTAATCACATACCCCAGAAACTTACCAGATCGGACTCCAAATGTACATTTTTATGGGTTCAACTTCAACTGTATGGCTCTAAGATTCAACAACGTCTCTTCTAAATCATCAATGTGTTCATCATCACTTTTGCTCTTAACAAGCATATCATCGATGTACACTTCGATATTCCTCCCTATTTGTGAAGCAAACGCCTTATTCATCAACCTTTGATATGTAGACCCAGCATTCTTCAATCCAAACGGCATCACTCTATAACAGTGTAAACCTCGATCAGTAATAAAAGTTGTGCTTTCTTCATCCTCTGGATTCATTCGAATCTGATTATATCCTGAAAATGCATCCATGAATGTTAGAATTTTGTTTCCAGAAGTAGAATCCACTAATTGATCAATTCGAGGTACTGGAAAAGGATCTTTTGGACAGGCTCTGTTTAAATCTGTGAAGTCTACACACATTCTCCATTTCCGCTCTTCTTCTTCACCACCACAGGATTAGCCGTCCACCTCGGATAATTGGACTCCCTAATATGCCCCATTTTATATAATCTATCTACTTCAGCAATTATGGCCTCGGATTTTTCCAAAGAAAAAGCTCTCCTTTTTTGTATTATCGGCTTGATCTTCGAATCCACAGCCAGACTATGACATATAATGTCAATTGGGACCCCAACTACATCCTCAGATGTCCAAGCAAACACATCCAAGTTTTTAGACAAAAAATTCAACAATCTTTCTCGCACTGATAAAGACAGCAGAGTTCCAATTCGAAGTACTCTCTTATTATTGAAAATGTATTCTTCTACTTCTTCACTTACCACCACAGAACTCGGGGTTGACCTCAGATCATCAATTCCCTCATCTGTACCGCTAGAAGACAACCCCCCAAACTATTATTTCTCCATTGGATCATCGGTACTTTTACCACGTAGTCTAAATGCAGCAGCGTAACACTCTCTAGCCACCTTCTGATCACTTCGAACTACACCAACTCGATCCCCGACTACATACTTCAAACATTGATGAACCGTAGAAACTATAGCATACATTTTTGCCAGCCATGACCTTCCAAAAATAGCATTGTAGCTCGACGGACAATCTACCACCATAAAAAGTACTTGTAGTTTCTTTTTGAAAGGCCCTTTTCCCAAAGAAATTTCACCTTCAAACTCCCTTATTACATTCGCGGTCGCGCCAGTAAACCCAATTATAGTTCTTTCTGACCTTTCTATCCGAGGCGGAGCGGTTAATCTATCATACGTTGATTTGAACAACACATTAGCAGAGCTTCCAGTATCAATCAATACTCGTCGAATTTCCACCCCACACACTTCTGCTCCAATGACCACTGCATCTTCATGTGGCCCAGTAATTCCTCTCAAATCATCCCATCGAAAATTATAAATGGGACATCCTTCTTGCTGCTTAGGTGTGCTGATGCTCCTCCTTCAATTTGATGCGTTAAATTCACTATATGTCTCTTCCTCGAATTATTAGTGTTATTAGTCATTGAATCTCCCACAAATATTGTCCGTGACTCAAAGAACGCACACGAATCTCGAACACGTCCCTTACGCATCGGCTCATCAACTGACATCAACAACAATCGACTAGGGTCTGGGTCGACATATTCCGAAGCTACATCAAATTCCTCACCTGCAGCATCTAAAATCATCAGTGCACTCTCCTGCTTAGAATTAGGATTGCCCACCTTTTGAGTTATGGCTTTAGCATTCTTTTTGACATACTCCAACAATTTTCCATTCTCTATCAAAATCTGCATCTCCTTCTTCAAAGCAATACAATCATTTGTATCATGTCCAATATCATCATGATACCTACAAAACCTATTATTACGCTCCTCTCTTGGCTTATTAATCGCTGCCGGCTTTCAGAAATTTACTGTTCCTCTGGTTTTCTCATATATCGAAGCCACACTTTCAGTCAAATCTGCATAATATTCTGGTCTTACCCACACATTCGATCTTGATCTGAATTGGTGTTGATTATTAGAATTGTGCTGATTAGAACCCCCTTGATATGAGCTCGAAGAACCCTCTTGGTATAAATTCGAACCTCCTCGATTAGAAACATTTTGATTACCCCTCAGGCGCGATGAGTTATTATTCGAAGCATTCACTTGACTATTCCCTTTCTGAACAGTACTACCTCCTCCTCGAACCCGAGTAGACTCTTCGACTTTGATCTGATCTTCAACCTGAGCCATGAGAACTCTAAACGTTAATGCCCTACGCCTTGTAGTCTCATCAGCTAAATCTCCTGGCAATAATCCTTGTCTGAACGCTGCCATAGCCACCACCTCCTCACAATCATCTAATCCAGCTTTTGTTGACACAAATCTTTTAGTATAATCCTTCAACTTTTCTCCCACAGCTTGCTTACATTGTATTATCGTATCTCCATTAGCTCTCATTTCTTTGCTTCCCACAAACTGTCTTCGAAAAGCTGTGTAAAAGCCTCTAAAATTTGCAATGGACTCCTTAGGAATCTTGTTGTACCATTTTAGTGCAGTTCCTTTGAATGTCTGAGAAAATGCTCTACACACCAATTTATCATCGTCTTCGAAATTAGTTATATAGTTTTTGAATTGTTCTATATGATCATCTGGATCTTGAGTTCCATCAAACTTGTCAATTTTAGAAATGTCGAACCGCCTCGGAAGTGGCACAGATCTAATCTCACTAATCAATGGTGAGTCCCTCCAATCGACTCCTTGAACAAACTGGTCTTCGTTCTTCATTCCCACAGTAGCATACAAACTTGATTCACCTTCAAATTTCCGAGGAGAATACTTCAGAGGAGAATATACTCGCCTTTCCTTCTTTTGCCTTCCTTCCTTATACATTTTAGCTGGCCGAAGCTCATATCCTCCTCCTCTTGAATGACCTCGAGAATGCTCATATCTTGGTGTTTCATCCGACTCCGAATTTTTAAAATCCTCTTCTTCACTAGAATCTACATATCGTCGCTTCTGCAACTTTTCTTTTCTTTTCATTCCACTATGCTCCTTATTACGCTCAAAATGTATTTTACGCTGTACATATTGAACGTCGCCGTCGTCATTTGACGGATCCGACTGATCATCTCGATCACCTCTTGCTATTTTAGATCTAAGCCTAGCGCCATTATTATCTTGCTTCTTTTTAGCAAATTCATCAAGCTCCGCCACTTTTCTTATCAACTCATTCATTTTACCTTCGAAATCAAATTGGTTTGATTGAATCAGAATTGACTTACCTGCCTCTTTCTCTTGCAGATCAGATTTCAACGTCTCCAAAGCTTTTTGAACAAGTGGATTATATCCTTCCTCCAAATTTATCTCCGATCAGCAAAAATATAAACAAAATTCTTCCGAAAACGAACAAATTCGAGACTTGATTTTTGATCTATCGATCAAGGTATCTTCGCCCCTCCTTCTAGCGCCAATTAGGTGAGAATATAAATTGAATTGAGAAGATCGAGAATAGGGACCAAGAATTAACAGAGAGATTTTCAGGTAGTGAATGTAATCTTTCGCCTCTAATTATTTCATAGGTGTAATCAGCCTTTTCGACCTCTTTAAATAGGCCTAGTGAGTTAGTTACAAATTCGGTTACATAAGAGGTTTATTTACAGTTCAGTCCCTATTCTTCTTGTAAAGCTTTAATCTTACTCTATATTAATAGAACTTATCATTCAAGTTCTTATTAATTACATTTAAGTCCCTAAGGAATATATTTCCTTATCAACAACAATAAGATTTTAAACAATTATTAGTATCGACTTACTGCACCAGATGAGTCAATAAAACAAATAGAGAAATAAAACAAATAGAGAATACAAGATGTGTCAAAAATACAAAAACTCGTCCATAAAAAACTATAAAAAAAGATCTCGTGTAAAAAGATATTCTTAAATATATATTACTAAAATGGCAGTGACAAAAATAAACAAAACTACAAATTATGTACAAAATTAAAGGTAAATATAAAGACTATGGAAAAATAACATTGGTTAATTAGGAATAGTTTGCCTCTGGTGTATCTTTAGCTACAAACTTCCATTCTCCACCTTCAAAACAGGCATAAACAACTTAATTTCTACTATGCTCAACCCAAACAAAAAAATCAGGTTATAACCAACACCCCTCTGGAGTAGTACAAGTAGACTGGAGTAGTACAAGTAGACAGGAGTAGTACAAGTAGACAATATGTACATAATTTATATTTATAATATGAAGATATATTTGGGTGATTAAGAAGCCAATTTTTTGTGTACATATATCAACATCGATGAAACAACACTTATTTGGATATTGATTCTACAAGAAAGTATAAAAGTTTCTTGCACAACATCGTGTTCATAAAATTTTGATTGAAGGGTTAATAAATCTGAATTTGCCTCTGACAAAGCAAGAGACTTATTGGTCAAAACTTTAGATCTAAATTTTACTTAAAGAGATAAAAGATTTTCATTTCTTTTGGCTTTCATTAAGCATTATCTTCCATTCAACCCCCCCCCCCCCCCCTTCAATACTAGATGCAAAATCACCCCTCAAGTCAGGACGATCATGAGCTGATGATGAGGCATCCTCCAGAAGAGCCTAAATATTTTGAAATTTATATGAGGGATTAACTTGGAAATGATGGAACATCATCAACCCATTCAAAATAAGGTATAAACAAAAATAAACTATAAGTAAAATCAAAATGAAAACAATAAAAAAATCAAGAAACAAAAAGAAAATAAGAACCTCAACATCAACATTAATTTAACGACCAACTAGCTCCAAAGGAAAAAAGGAATATGCAAACTCATATGTCCGACCATAATACAAATATGATTAATAACCTCAGTAATCCGATTACTTAGAAGAAGAAAAGAAGATGAAGCAAAAACTTTAGACTGTAAAAGGCATGAAACATTAAAGATCATGCCACTCTTGGAAATATATTACCATTAGACACAATAAAATGATATTATAAAAAAGAGTGTAATAATTAGAAAAATCAATTACTATAGCGGGTGCATATGTCAAAGAATCAATAACATGTAATGAAAGTATGTGAACATCTTCCTTCACACGATCAATTTGTTCAACTGTTCATTGAATGGAGTATTCCTAAATTGGATAGACTCGCTTTTGGATAAAGTTGTAGTGGTTAATGTTAGATTTTTATTTCCAGGTTGTCTTATAATAAATATTTCTCTTATAATAAGAGATATTTACGATATAGCAAATATACGGAGAGTTAAATATATATTTGATGAATTATTTATTGATATTTAGATTTGGATATATTAATGAAATGAATGGTTATCGCATGACTAATTACACGTTTGTTTTATATATATATATTATTTATATCTGTAGTTTTTTAAATTTAAAATCAGATATATTGTTTTTATAGTATATATAATTTTTTTTTTAATTTAAGTGTATATTTTTGTAATAAACATTGTTTGAACAAAACGCAATGTATAATACTACAGGTCTACAAAATTCAATTGTTAAACAAATATGTTATTCTTTTATATAGAGAAAAAATAGTTTAGCCGTACATAAGTTGCATCTTATGTGTTTTAAAATAAAAAAAATAAGTGACCAAATTCTTATTTTACTTATTTTTTTCTTTGAAAACGAATAATTAATTAGTTATATTAATTATATATTAATCTTCTTTATTGACTAACTAAAAATATTTATTAAGTTTGTTTTTAATAATAAATTAAATATCTCTAATAACTACGCCTATAAATATCAATATCTTTTGGTTTGAATTCACTAAAATCGATTATAACTTTTCCAAAAAAAATAATGAATATGCAATTACATATTATAGGTTTCTTGTTTTTCATTATTGTTTGTTTTCATGTTTCTTTCGGTCAGAATTATGTCACTAGAAACTCCCGATGGACGAGAAAAACGTTATTGCTCCAGGTTTTTCTGTTGATCCATTATTTCGCTTGGAACTATAACTTTTTAAAAAAATGTTATTGCATGTTTCAAAAATATTTTATGACTAATTTATTTTGTATTTGTTTGAAATTTAAAAAACTAAAAAGGTTCGGTACAATAATAATATTATAAATATATTTTGCTAACAAAATTTTAAATTAGTAATTCTAAAAACTATATTATATTCTTAATCCAATTTGGGCTGTTTAAATTTTTTTACCACTCAATTGTAATTAATGATATTATGTTTAAGCTAATTTTTCCCAATTTTACTGTATCCACATTTTAGTTTATTTTTTATAAAATAAATAAACTATTTTAGAAATAAAACCGAAAGTATTTCGAGTGTTTATATTGGATTCAAAAGCTTTTGTTTACTAAAAAGTAATAGAATCACATAAAGATGTTCGTTATATTCATCATTTAACGAGTTTTGTTTTTTATACCTAGAAAACAGATATGGATATGTTAAAATTTATAAAAGTTATATTATGATGCAGGATCCTACTTCACAAGAGGTTAGTGGAAAGTTTCTTTACCATGTTAACCATAATGGTGCTCACCCTCCTCCACCGATGCAACTATCACCTAAAAATGAACCTACGCTTGTTTACCATCACAAAAACCATATAGCTAATACTCATCCACCATCGGCTCCTTTCTTAACCAGAAAATTAACGGAGGCCGACATCGCTAATGGCATACAATTTGACACCGATGATGTGAACCGATTCATTTGGCAGTATCTCACTAGTACTCAGCTTGCCGCAATCAACAGGAAAGAAGGTTTGGATATTGCCCTTATCGTTGTTGAGACCACTCTTGAACAAGCCAAACCAATAAACTTCAACTTAAAACTAAAGAAAAAGGGTGGGTATGTTCTTCGGGATCCGACTGGTAGTTTTGTTAGAGATTTAAATTTACGGTCCGGAGAAATAGTTAAAATAACATATGACTATGAAACCGGACATTGTATTTTCAAAATATCTTGTGAGATTTCGCTTTGCTCAACAAGTTCACATCATAGGTTGAACTCTTAAATTGCAAGGGTAATACATTTGAAATCTTATGAATAAATCTAAATAAAATAAAATCTTATTAATTGTGAGTTATTCTTTTTATTATATATTTGTTTGCATTTATTTTTACTCTTTCATAAAAAAGTTGCTAATCAAATATCTTTATATTTATTATTGTTTAAAATATTTTAATCTCTTTAAATTATTTTATATAAAACTATTTTAATAATTATTCTTTATTTCTTCTATTATAATTCTCGTTGTTGTTAAAAATAATATCTTTTAACCATAAAAATAACTCTCCCAAAATTATAAACACTTCCCATAAAAATTAAATAATGATGGAACATTTGATTGATATCAAATTATTGAAACAAATGTAAAATAATTGATATAATATTAGGTTCCTAGATCATTATACTACTATTTTATATGGATAGGTTTAATTGCTTTTTTGAATACACTTTTTTTTTTGTATTATTAAAACTTTTCTTGTTTTTTTTATATTGTATTTTATGACAGAGATGTTGCATTCGTGTTTTATTTGGTTGGAAGTTGCACAGTTGTTTCGATTGCAACCCGCTTTAAATATTTCATTTGATGTTTTATTTTGTTTGATATTCGTTTGGATAACGTTTTGCGATTGACGTTTGTGAATACGATGAGTAAGGATTGGATTTGGTGATTAGTGTTAGTGATTATGGATTGAATCTGGTGATTGGTGGTCAGGGATTGTCGTTTGGTGATTGGCGATCGACAATTGACAATTGGTGTACGACGTTTGGTGCGTCTTGATTTGGGGTTTGGAATTTGGAGTTTGAAATTAAGATTTTGGGGTTTGGAATTTGGAGTTTGAAATTAAGATTTTGGAGTTTGGAGTTTGAGTTTAAGTTTGAATTTGAGTTATTTTGAGTTTGAGTTTGGTTTGAATTTCGTTGTTTAATTTTGTTGGATTAGAATTTTGTGGATTCCGATTACATATATGATAAGAATCATCTGATTATATCAACATAGTCAGAGGATTATTGGGATACGTTGTAAAATCAGGAAACATTATGTTTTGGAAATGTGAGAGTAACTAATACAGATGTTTATCGTGTAGATAATGGAAAATTATACACGAGTAATATCGTTGCCTTTCGTGTTGATTTATCTTTGTTTCGTTCGAGTTTGTTATCACCTGAATTTTATTGCTGGCATTTTCGTCTAAGACATATCTATGCATCACTTTTAAATTTTTTTATTCTCGACAACTGTTTTGGGGCTGGCGGTTGAGTAATACCTTGTGCTCTTTTTCTTTTTCTTCTAAACCCGACGGTTGAGTATTGCACACTTCTTCTTTCAACTCTCCATTGAGAAAGGCTGAGTTTATATCTATATGATGCACCTCCCATCCTTCGTATGTTGCAATAGAAATCAGGATACGTATTGTCTCTAGCCGAGCAACATGGGCAAAAACTTCATCAAAGTCTACACCTTGTCGTGAACGTACCCCTTTGCAACCATTCTCGCCTTGTGCCTCACTATTCTGGCTTGAGTATTCTTCTTTAGCTTTTAAACCCAATTTAGACCAATAGGTTTGTGGTTGTCGGGTAATGGAACGAGCTTCCAAGTTTCATTTTTGGAATAAAGAAAATTTAGTTATCTATTGCTCTTCTCCACATGGGTCAGCCTTGGCTTCTTCTAGAGTTGAAGGCTCTTCTTCTCCTAGCAAACAGAGTCTCGAATACTCGATTTCTATTGGGAAGGTTTTATCGTAAAATTCTTTGATGTCACGCTTACCCAATGGTCATTCAGATGAACTTTCATCAGATGTTGAAGGTTGTAGTGTTTTGGTTGATACTGATTCTTCAAAAGTTGATGCTGGAGTATATGGTGAATTTAATACAATTTTTTTGGATCTCGTGTTCATCACTGGTGTAGAATCCCGGTTTCGATTACCGCTTAGTTCCTTTGTCGGCTCTGGGAAATCCATGCCGAAATCGTTGACACCTTCTCTATCTTGCAGATTTTTTGTATCAGATGCGCCTGCTATGGTAAAGTAATGTGTTGTAAGAGTGTTTGTTGTTTCTGTTACTGGAAATCTGCTCCACTCCGACTTATTTTCCTCTTCAAACACGACGTCTTGTGTGACTAGTAATCTTTTTGACTTTGCATCAAACATCCGGTAGCCTTTTGTATTCGAATCATAACCAATCAATACCATTTGTATTCGAATCATAACCAATCAATACCATTTGTATTCGAATCATAACCAATCAATACCATCTGCAAGTTTTGAAAAGTGAGATGTAACATCTTTTACGTGTCCCACACATCCAAATATACAAAAGTGATCAACAGTTGGCTTGCGATCGTAATATGCTTTGAAGAAATTTTTGCCGACAATGTTTTTTGTTGGTGCTCGATTTAAAAGATACAAGACAATTGATACCGTTTCTCCCCAAAATTCGTCTGAGACTCCCATGCTTTTCAACAAGCTCCTTGTCGGGCTGACCATTGTCTAATTTCTTCGTTTAACAACTCTGTTATGTTGAGGAGAATACGGTGCCGAGAGATAATGCTTGATTCCCAACCCCTCACAGTAGATCTTGAACTCATTTGAGATGAATTCACCGTCACAGTTCGTACGCAAAGCTTCCAACTTATTGTTTTTCTCTATGTCTGCTGCAACTTTCACCTTCTTAAATGCCTCAAATTCTTCGTCTTTGTTTTGGATCAGTACCTGCCATATGAATCTTGTACAGTTGTCAACCAACCGTAGGAAATAACGCTTACCTGCATGCATGGAACGAGTTATTGGCCCGCACAAATCTCCATGCCACAGATCAAGCCGTGATTTTGCTCCACCATCATTATTTCCAAAGCAATCTATGATCAAATATTGGGAGTTCCTATATATAAATCAACACAATGCACTCTGACCGGGTAAAAAAGAAAAACGTCTCAACGTGTAGGCTAAGTCGAACTCGTCGTCAAAGAGGGGCATGAGGCTACAAAGAAAGAACTCAAAACCCTCTTCAAGATCTCAGACGCACCGAGATCTTACCATGCCATCATTGGGAGGCCATGGTTACACAGAATGGAAGCAAACCCCCTGTAAATTTCACTAGTGTATCAAGTATCCTGTTGGTAATGTTCTATGGATTATCTGAGGAAGCCAGCGCACTTCCCGAACTTGTTACTCGGTGATTATGGATCCGAGCAAGCCAGTTCGGTAGCAATTAAAAGGCGATGGGGAAATTAAAACATAGCCAATCCCCCACTCGCCTGACTCAATGGATGACCCACAGTAGGATGAGCAACAGGTTGCTGACCCAGAAGATGTTCGAGAAGAAATGCTAACACCAGGATGCCTCTTCTGTATTGGTGTTTTTTTGGATCCAGATTTTAAAACTTCTTTGATTACATTGTTACTACATAACTTAGATATTTTTGTGTGAGAAACCATGGATGTTATCGAGGTCGATCCCTTAGTAATCTGTCATGAATTAGCAATTGATAGGTACGCCAAACCCGTAAGGCAAAAACACATATCTTTCTCTACTAAGAAGCAAGAAACAATAAATATTGAAGTAATTAAGTTATTCGACCTTGGGCAAATCTAGGTATCTAGTGTGGATACCGAACCCATCCTTGTAAAGATGAAGGGGGGACACTGGCGCATCCATGTCGATTTTAGTGATTTGAAAACAAGCTTACCCTTCCTCAAATCGACCAATTACTAGAATCTGCCTTGGGTTATAAAATACATGTCGTTTATGGATGCGTACTCCTACTTCAATCAAATTCGCATACATCAGAACGATGAGAAACATACAACATTTCTAACGGAACGAGGTGTGTACTGATACACGATCATGCCCTGTGGATTGAACCCCGACTCGACCTACCAGTGCCTGATAAATCAGATCTTCAAGGAACAACTAGGACATTGTATGAAATCTTATATCGACGACATGATCGTCAAAACTAAAGTAAAATTACTTTTGAAGTGTTGAACAACATTTTCCTTGTCCCACATAAGTAAAATTTGAAGTTAAATCTTTTGAAATTTTCTTTCGGTTTCCGAAGAAGGAAGTTTGTAGGCTATATGGCCAGGAAAAATGAATATAATGCGACCTCGTTCAATTCCAGCCATTGATTCGAATGGAGCCGCCCAATAACGTTAAGGAATTTCAATTCCTTATCGGATGACTCACGGTTCTCGCTCGGTTTATCTTAAAAGATGCCTACCGAAGTAACCCTTTCTTCGAAGCCCTAAGCGGAGCAACAAAATTATATTGGAATTCAGATTGCGATGCGGCCTTCATCGCTCTGAAAACGTACCTTACCTCACCTTAAATTTTATCGCCCCCAACACCAGGGGAGGAACAATACTTTTAATTATCGGTCTCCAGCTTGATGTCAGTGCGATACTCGACAAATAAGAATAAGGTGTTTAACGCCCCATTTATTACACAAGAAAGACCTTAGAAGATGCTGAGATACGATACTTAAACATGGAGAAGCTTGCTTTGGGGTTGTTAGTGATGACACGCAAGATGTGACTGTGTTTTCAAGGCCATATCATCATCTTCCAAACATCATTTCCTCTACGTAACGTATTGCAAAAGTCTGACGTTTTGAGACACTTTACTAAGTGGTTGGTTGAACTTGGTGAATATGACATCAAATTAGAACCCTGCAAGGCGATCAAGGGACAAGCCGTAGCGGACTTCTTACTGAGTTTTCAGTACCTCGACCACTTGATGAAAGCCCTAGCACCACCGAAGATGAACCAATGTAGGTATTAGAGGCTGATGGAGCTTCGAGTGGTTCTGGGGGAAGACCTGGTATCTCCTCAAGTCGCCAACAGGAGAGCAAATCAAACACGAAATATGCTTTGACTTCCCATTATCTCCATTGTTGATTACATAAAACACTCTAGTACTTCCCATTATCTCCAACCAAGAATGGTGTGTTTAGTCAACTGCCCACGAATTGGAGGAACCAATACCTACTCTACCTCACCCATCGAACATTACCATCAGATAAAGCCCTCACCCTAGTACTTGATGCAGTTTTATAACAACAAAGCGCGATTCAACCATTATTGCGCTGCTTGGATAATGGAGAAGCTAGCACAGTTCTCCATGATCTACATTTCAGAAAGGCAGGAGCACACTGCGACAATAGAATTCTTTATCGCAAATTCTTACTTGCTGGGTATTATTGGCCAGAATTGGTCGTTGACGCAGATAAAATTGTACAACAATGCCATGCTTGCTACCAATACGCCAACACTGGAAAATTACCAGACGAATCCATGAAAGCAAACCTCATACCCTGCATGTTTGACAAATGGGGCATCGACCTTTGTAGAACTCTACCGATGGCTACAAGGATAAAGGCAGTACTTAGTGGTCGCGGTATACTATTTCATAAAATGGGTAGAAGCCAATGCATTATTCAGAACCAAGGCTTATGAGATATGGGACTTCATACACCATAAAATCTCAACACATTTTGGAATTTCCCAAATATATTAATGATAGATAATGGACCTCAGTTCCAAAACTCACTGCTCTCCATCTTTTGCAAACATTTTGGCATCACTCAGCGCTTCTCCACCCCATATTACCCACAAGAGAATGGGCAAGTAGAGGTTACAACGATACTATCCTCGATGGCTTTACAAGAAGCTAGATGGACCAAAAGGTAAGTGAACGGATAAACTAGTTGAGGTTCTATGGGCTTACCGAACCATTCCCCGCGTTGGCACCGATGAAACACCATTCTCTTGTGTGTATGGATCTGAGTCCATGGTGCTCGCGACAATTATAATCCCAAGTTACCGCATTGCAAATTATTCAGAGGAATATAACGAGGCTAATCGAGCAATAGATGTCGACCTAATTGAAGAAAGAAAAGATCAGACACGTGCAAGCTGAGCATTACAAAATCTTAATGCGAGGGCGTTTTAATTATAAACTTTGACCAGGCACGCTGCAAGTCGGCGACCTCATTATGAAAAAGGTTTTTCATGGAGCTGGAGATCAAAACTCAGGAAAATTAGGCCCTACATGGGAAGTGCCTTATATAATCATCTCTAAGGGACACCAATGAGCATTTTTCCTCGCCGAATAGGATGGCCTCACCCTAAAACATACTTGGAACATCAATCACCTTAAATTATCTCACCAGCTATGTAATGATTTGGTGTGCTCTTTTTCCCTTCTGATAGCGCATAAGGTTTTTTAATGAGGCATCTACCTATGTGCTACACTTAATGAAATTTTGTTGCTTTCGCCATTCGAATGTGTGTTTATACTTGTTCTTTGAAACTCCATGATAGGGTCTATCACCACGCATACCGGCTACGCAATCGGGTCCATACTGTACCATAATTAAACATGATCTAAAAAACTATGACAAACGGGCTCATTGGCCACGCTTTTTTTAGCTATGTCACAGGCCATATTGTGCCCAATACCACACTACGGTATTATTAATGCCACTCACTCCAAACCCACTAGGTTACGCAATTGGCTGAACCGGTTGCTCAGCGAATCAAACTACGACTAACATAACTCAGCTTAGTCACGTTGAGCCCCACTGTGTTCAATCTTGCAAAGAAAGTTTGAATACAACGATCATTAGTATAAAATGATATATCACCAAAACACCACATCCCCTTACTACCAAAGAAATGTCAATCACACTGAATGATTACAAGTAAAAAAGAAAGTCTACAAATAACTATTATAAAATAGAAAGTCAACAATGGATCTGTAGGCTCCTCCGAGGCCCTCACTGTGGCAGCATCGACCACACGTGCCTTCTCGTTTTTTCTTTCACCCAAAACTGTCAATAAGTTCTGGTACGCTCCAAGGTTCATATGTGCATTTAGCGCCACTAGATCCGCCACAAGCTTTATCTTACCCCTATGAATCATGCTCATTGTTATCTGCATCACTTGACGTTTCATTCCATCCAACCTGTTAAAGCCTGTTTTTCACAGGTGCTTGCTCACTCTCCCTTTCTTTCTGAGTGTTCTCCAGTTGTACCTTCACCTCTCCCATCTCCACCGTTGCACTTGCTTTCTTCTCAGCTTTCTCCTTCATCATACTAGTCTGAATTATATTTTGATCAAGCACCTTTGAATTCTGTGCTATCAAAATATCATTTTATTTCACCATATCATTATTTTAAGCAACTGTTTATGAAGCTCTTCGTTCTGTTTAGGGACTTATCCGTGCGTTTATCGCCGAGCCATTGGCATTCTTAAATCGCGCCATCTCGATTGTCAGACCTCGAACTAAGTCGAAAAGAAATGGCTCGAGCTTCTACTACACCATTAAGGCACAGTCAATGGGAGACACCTAACGATAAGCAAGCGCATGTGAGTTATATTGTATCTGCTCTAACAAACATAAACAACCCAGCTCATTACACAAGGGGGCACATTCAATAACGTAGAATACATGATATAAAATGAGCACAAACTGAAAATAATACCTCCATCGCCGACTCCAACTGCCGTTGTAAAATCTCAACCATTGGCAATGTATCATAAAATGATAAGTTTGTACCGTTGTGGAGCTAGTCGATCATCATATGGGAAAGCCCTCAGCTTTACCAGCTTCAACAAAAGGACACCATCGGGCACTTAGACTACCGCCTTGGTTTCACCACTTTATCCATGTGAGGGTAGGTTTTCAGGTACCACCACATTCACCAAACTCGAGCCCGACCCTAAACATACATTAAGATGATTAAAACTCACATTACATTTAGACTTTAAAAATTATGCGACTATAAACCCCTTGTCATTTTCCCCCCAACGCATTTCTAATTGCAAATTCATCTTAGAATTCTCATGTTCCTAGTTTCTAGAAACATAAATGAGCCTATGTTTCCAGTTTTTGTCTGATGTGAGTAGTTGTACTATATGCTTCGTCCAGGTCAATTGCAGATAAAAGAATGGTGACCGTGCTAACTTTAACACTTATACAGCTGCTAACAGGTCAGCTAGGTATATAGGTATTCCAAAAAACCGAGAGCTCATCACTATGCTTATTAACATTCTTAACTCATTCGTCGTTAGCTCAGTCGAGCATATCCAAATAAAACTGAAAAATACCTAATCAATGGGGGCAAAGGGAGGCGTAAAACTTAGTCAAAGATAGTGGTGTATAGACACGTCTCGCCTTCTTCAGTCGATTAGGGTTGATATCCCGCACGGGGTGCCCTAATCGTCACATCATCAGGCACACCATACATAGCCCTAAATTCCAGTAAATAACCTTCAGTCAAATAACCATATTTGGGGGTAATTTTTAAAACATATTCCTCCAGAAATCGGGCACTCTTATACTCCGATTCAACAACTTCCACAACTTTCTTCCTCCCACCTTTCTTGGCCGCCATGATTTAACCGAATTTGGCATTATCCTACTCTAAAATGGTTTAGTTTCAATGACAAGGCACCCTTTCCACAACAGAATATCAAACGAAAATAGTATCTTAAACACTAGAGGGACATAATGCCCTACAAATATAGGTACTAGATTATTCTAGTAAAACCCACGACTAATAGTAGAGTATTCAAACATTCAAAATAAACCTGCAAACATATTCTTTTGTTTCTCCTCGTCGACAAAGATGACGCAACTGCAATGCCCAGAAAATAATAAACGTTGGTATCCAACAATACGAGATGAACACTTTGTTTTCCCCTTCTCCAAACCAATAATGAGACACCAAAGGTTTTCTTTTGAAAGAAAACTCCAAAATAAATACAAAGGGTTATAAAGAATCTTCTCGAACTTTCTTTTTTCCTTAATATATATGGACTTATAACTCAATCGCCATGAAACATTAATTAATGTCAAATCAGTTTTTGGGAGAATAAATTACTACATTCTTTTTCCAAATCTACTTGTGAGCAGATCAAATCTACCTTCACACGTCACAAACACATGCTATCACATCAAAATGTTTAACATCACTTAAATGTTTTCTTCACATCTACCAATAATTCAAGATTTGTTTCAATCCAGGAACTACTGCAAAATTACTCCATGGACTAGGGGGGGCCCTTATAAGGTCATACATATCTATAAAAGCACAATAATAGATGTGAAGAAAATATTATGACTGGACTTACTTAGCATGAGCAAGCCGAATGATCTAACTAAGTCTGACGTTGAGCAAACCGGGCTTAAATAAGATAGAAAAGGAGCAAATGAAAGGTGTGAGCTACACTAAAATACGCTCGGATCAAAACGCGAATATGTAGCATAGGCAAAACAAGCATACCTAAATCAAACCAAGAAGAACCCGAGCAAGACCGAGCATACCTCTCATAAGAAGAAGAAGACTGAGCGTGCATGAGGTCGAGCATAACTCTTATAAGAAGAGCGAGTGCGTGTGAGTAAATCAGAAGACTGAGCGCGCATTGGTGAAACAAAGAAACCAAGAAACAACCAACATTAGTAACACTAAAAGCACATTGGTTCAGACAACCCACGAAGACCATATCTTTCTAATAATGGCAAGCATTTAGGATCATTAAGAACACTTATGGTCTACGTGAAAAATAAATGAGCCCATGTAATAAATAGTGTTGTAACAGCCCAAGACTGTATATATAGAGATTTAAAGTAATGTAATAGATCTTCTTCTTCTTCCTAAATCGATAAAAGTTTACTACTTTGGCATATAAGTGTTAGGGGATTTCCGTTAACCACATAAATTGCCTCTCAATCAATGAAGGTTAACACAACTAAAGAAATGTGGGACGTTGTGACCAGACTGTCTAGAACCAAGAATAGGGCTAGATTAAACTATCTCAGATATTAGTTTTAAAGAATTTCAAAAGGGTAACAACTCTATAGAGGAATACCTAAATATTGTAAAAAAATCTAGTTGACAATCTAAACCTAGCTGGGTCTCATTTACCTTTCGATCATCTAGTATTACATACACTCAATGGTTTAGATTCTAAATATGATCTTATCATTGTTAGCCTAGCAGAAAGAGATGTGACTAATTTCCGATCTGGTCATATAGTAGACTTGATCAGTTAAATAAACTGAATATTGGTATTACTTCCAACTGAGGAAGAGTTTCTAGTGGAAGTAACAGATCTGCCAATAACTATACAAGAAGTTACAGGGGTTTAAACAATTTTAGAGCTATAGGCTCTCAATACAGGTCTAAAAATTTCAGAGGAATAAATTATTACATATGAGGTAGAGTTAGTAAATACACCACCCGTAACAAACCTATTTGTCAAGTATGTAGTAGGTTTGGGCACTCATGAGCCTACTGTTACTACAGTGAAGATCTGAATGAGATTGGAAATATAAACAATAATCGAAATAAGAGTGATAGTGAACCAAATGTGTATCTTGAAACATAAGGCTCACACACAAAATCACACATATATGCATGATATCTAGTATGTGAGGCTACCCATCATGTTACAGGAGCCCTCAACATGCTAGACTAGAAAGAAAAGTGCTATGGTAAGAATAATATAACTGGGGGCAGTGGTCACAAAATAAACGTACACCATTTAGGCACATATACCATTAAAACACTTGGTAACAACACCCTAACTCTAAATAATATTCTTCATGCACCAAATATCAACAAAAATCTAATATTTGTTCATCAACTTACCTTATGAAATCCTATCATTGTTGAATTTCACCCTAATGGTTGTTTTGTTAAGGACAAGGTGACAAGGACAGTTTTTCTTACCATGACAACTAGGCATGGTCTTTACAAACTAGAAGATATAGTACATGCAGATTAGTCTAGAAAATTGGGTTCAAGTCTTTACTCTAAGACTCTTAGCTTTCTCAATTTTCCTAAGGATAAGATTGTTTTGTCCAAATATAATCTTTATATTGAAGAATGATGGCATTGGCTTCTAGGCCATCATTCTCATAGAATATTGTCTTTAATTCTTACAAATGTAATCCCTCTTTTAAGACTTTCAATACAAGTTTCTTTGACTCATATCAATATAGAAAATTGCACGCTTTTCCCTATACTAGATATGAAAAATAGTCTACCTATGTTTTGGATTAATACACTCAGATGTATGGGGACAGCCTTGTTATAACTAAATAAGGTTTTCAATTCTACATTTTGTTTGTTGATAACTGCACTAGTTTCACCTTGTTATACCCTCTCAACACATAAGTGATGCCTAAAAACATTTAAAGATTTCAAAGTTTTTATTGAAAATCAGTTTGGGACAAAGATATTTCAGTCTGATTGAGGAGGGGAATTTAAAGCTTTTGGCCCCTTAGCCAATGAGTGTGAGATTATGCTTCACACATCTTACCCTCACAGATCTGTCTAGAATGGTAGAGTTGAGAGGAAGCATAGACATGTTACCAAAACCGGTTTAACACTTCTCGCTCAAACCTTTCTTCCTTACTAATTCTCGCTAGAAGCCTTTTTGACTACTACATGCTTAATAAATGGACTACATACTACAATCCTATACAATCTTTCACCTTTTAAAAAACGGTTTTACACAGAATATACTATTCCTACCTAAATATTTTTGGGTGTTCCTGTTTCCCATGCCTAAGGCCATATAAAACTCACAAATTTTTGTTTCACTAAACAAAATGTGTTTTCCTAGGCTAAAGTGACACTCACAAAGGGTATAAATGTTTGAGTTTTACAAGCAGATTATACATTTCAGAAATCTAGTTTTAATGAAAGGGACTTTCCTTGGACTTGAAGTTTTTTAAACATTAAAATTTCTAAAGCTAAATGTGTTATTGATTCGATGCCTATGTTTTTAGGACTATCTACATCGACTAACACTACTTCTACTGTAGTGCCAACCTATGTCTCTAATGAGTCACTGATACCTACAGATTCAATTCAACAAACAACAAGCAACACAAAACATCAGACATACTAAATACCACACACACCTTGCACTCAATAACCACCTAGTTCTATCTCGCATGACTATCAACCTCGATCACATACTTGGCCTTTCCTAGTTCACAATCACCAACCACACACAACACCTGCCTTAGTTTTTGACCTAGCACTACCAAAAGAAACACAACACACACATCCAATACACAAAACATGATCACCAGAGCAAACCATGGTATTCATAATCATAAACGGCCCAGCCCTGGCCTGACCACTTCTCACTCAATAATCCGATCATAACCGACTAGTTTTTCTGCTGCTATCAAAAATCATAATTAGTTTCAAGCTATGGAAATAGAACATGCTGCTTTTGTTAAGAACAACACTTTGACACTTGTTCTTTACAAGTCCAACATGAACATAGTAGGCTGTAAATGGGTCTACTAGGTGAAGTATAACTCTGATGGGTGTATTAAGATATATAAGTTTTTATGCGACTATCTACATCTACTAGAACTAATTCTACTGCAGGGCCAACCTATGTCTCTAATGAGTCACTGATACCTACATATTTAATTCAACAAACAAGAAGCAACACAAAACATCAGTCATACTAAATAGCACACTCACTTTGCACTCAACAACCACCTAGTCCTATCTCACATGACTATCAACCTCGGTCACAGAATACACACTTGGCCTTTCCTAGCTCACAATCACCAACCACACACAACACACCTACCTTAGTTGTTGACCTAGAACTACCAAAAGAAACACAACCGACACACATCAAATACACAAAACATGATTAACAATCCAAACCATGGTATTCATAAACCTAAACAACCCTAAACTAGCCTGACCACTGCTGACTCAGTAATATTTTCAGAACCTACTAGGTTTTCTAATGTTATCAAAAATCGTAATTGGTTTCAAGCTATGGAAATAAAACATGTTATTTTTGTCAAGAACAACACCTGGACACTTCTTCTCTTCATAGCAATATCAACAAAGTATGGTGTAAATGGGTCTACAAGGTTAAGTATAACTTCAATGGGTCTATTCAGAGATATAAAGCACGTCTGGTGGCCAAAGGTTTCGATCAGACACCAAGAGGTAACTTCATAGAAACCTTTAGTCTTGTGATAAAACCTTAAAAATGAGGTTGGTTCTGAATTTAGCAGTTTCAAAGGATTGGGCAGTTTGATAACTAGATATTAACAAGTTTTTCTAAATGGGTTGGTCACTAAGGATCTATATATGGATCAACCTGAAATTTTTCGAAATCCAAACACTTGTTTTATGTCTGGAAGCTTCACAGGGCTTTATATGACACTCTAACTCTATGGGATTTCAAAAATTCTTAGGTTGACAGCTTTATGTTTTTTTTTCTTGTATCAAAGGAGGTGTTGTTATCATATTGGTTTACTTGGATGATATTATCATCACCGAAAATAATCCTGGTCACCTACAGGCTTTTATCAAGAAACTTAACCGAATATCTGATTACTTGGTCTGACAATTTTATAGCCAGATCGCTTCCTTCGAATATCGAGTTGGACATCCATCTCTTTCGCGACCAGGTGCTTCAATGCAAACTCGACATTAGGCACGTCGCGACACACGACCAAATTGCGGACCTCTTGACAAAACCTCTTCCTCACAATTATTATTGTTTGTGAGAGACGAACTCGGATTATTAATAGCAACTGTTCGTTTGAAGATGAAAAACGTTAATATAGTTGAAAAAAAAAACAGAAAAAAGCGAAGAAGGCTTGTCGAAAACCAGGTCTTTTATATACTGGGCCACAAAGTAACCCGAATTGAAGATTATTGACCCAACAATTAAATACAACCCAACAAACAATGGACAGCTCAAATACAAACCGTACTCCCACGCACTCACCCTTATACAAAACTCTATCGTTTTTGCAGGACTTAATATTGTTACAGTTTCTGTTAATTGTGCTAAAGGAATATTTATTACAACCTCATTGCAATTTAACCTGTAACTCTCTCTATACGTATACCTGAAACATAAAGAGTGTGAATCATAATATGCCGATTAGTATACCATCACAAAATACTCTCACTTCTCTCTGACCCCCCCGACCTTGCTACGACTTTATTGTATTTGATGTTGTCCATGTGGTTTGTATGCTTTGTTTAGTTTCAAAGGTTAGCACAACTAATAGCTTGGTTTTAAAGATATTATTTTGTGTATCAACCTATTTCCATATATGGTTCCACCAAAGAGGCCAAAATCGATAAGTAGTCATATTGTTAATTAAATTCGGAGAGAGAAAAAATATTGATAGAGTAATTATAATTCTTTATTGAATATCATAGTCATTTTCAGATGAAGTGATGTGGTAATTATAGTGACGCGTATGAGCCTAAACATACAAATAGACATATTTTCTATATGGAACATCAATAGTTTTTTAGTCTCCATAAACAGGATCCATAATGGTGAATTTCAATTTGATTGATCCACAATATGCAAATGGTAACCGTAGTTGTAAATTTTTCTAGCATTTTTTGAACATTAAAAATTATATATTTTGGTTTTATACTTGATTTTTTTTAATTTTGTTTTCTTCAATTGAAATTTATATTCAAACGTACCTTATCGTACAAATTAAATTTCATTGAAAGTAATATGTTTATATAATATTGCAAACATGTTAAGCTAGTAATAGAAAATTAATTTTCAGATTTGTCAAGCAAATTAAAACATCAATAGCTTAATAAAGCGGTATATAATTTTTTTTCCCAAGAAATAAATTTTATTGATGTTAATGAAAAATATTACGAATGTAATATTACATATGTTCATTATTTTCTCATACATTTTCATCTACTATGTTTTAAATTTCCTTAAAAATTTTGTGACTATATCTTCTCTTGTACATTACTTCTCTAGCTCTTCTCTTGTAGCTCCCTTTCTCTTCCTTCTGGAATGCTCTTCTCTTGTGCCTTCCCTTCTTGTTATGTGTCATCTTCATGCTCCATCTAGTACCCTTTCTTCCTTTACCTGCACAACAGAAAACATCAAGGTCAAGTTTTTCAACTTGCCAAACAGATTAGTCATCCTCAAAGAATCTAAAGTAACCTAAGTTAAAGGATTCTAACAATGTGATAGCATTTAGTTCATTCAATGAATGATCTGGTTCAACTGTAAAATCAGATTGAATCTTAATTGCATGTTTGGCAACCCAATCAGCAGCTAAATTCTGTTCTCTGTATATGTGTTGAAGAGTCATCTGAGGCTTTATCAATGTTCTGCAGTATTGGAGTAATTGTTCTAAGTACCAAGGGTAGCTACCTACAACAAGCATGTTAAATAAGCTAAGGAAATCTATATCTATATCTACTAAAGTTAAATTATGATCCTTACAATACATAAGGCCATTAATAAGAGCTAATATTTCAGCAAATAGAGGGGTACATTTCCCTATTATATCACCTTTAGCAATTAAAACATTCCCAAGGCTGTTTCTAATAATATAACCATAACTTGATTCACCATTGTGTAAGGAGGATCCATCACAATTCAGTTTAAGTCTATTATGTGTAGGCAAAGACCAAGAAACATACAAACAAGGCTTAGAAGATTTAAAATGATTAAAACATCTTAATTCCTTAGCTAAGTGAATATCTTTTGACCAATGCTTTCTAGTCAAATGCAATCCTGAATCTAAAGATGAAAGAATGAATAATATATGATTAATAATTCTCTTGGAAGATAAGATTATGCCCTTATATTTATTACTATTTCTAGCATACCAAATAGAATATACAATTAAGGATGGCAGAATGGTACGAATATGTATTCTTTTAGATGTGGATAATAGCCAAAGATTAATAATGTGGTTTACTGCCATATGTTTACCTATGTCTATATTGAACTTAGCAGAAAAGAAATACCATATAGACCAAGCAGTTTCACAAGATACAAAGAAATGGTTAAGAGTTTCTGGATTTTGGCAGCTAGTACATTTAGATGCTAGTTGGAAACCTTTTTGTTGAAGTCTTATGCCTATACTCAATAGATTGTTCAGAACTCTCCAAAGAATGAAAGAACATTTCTTTGGAGTAGTAATATTCCAGATTTTATCTTTTATCTTTGATGTTATGGTTTTTTTGTCTTACTTCATTAACAGTCTTCTTTAAGTTGAAGATCCATCAGTTGAAAGCTTCCAAATAATGGAATGAGAAGTACATGTATTAAACTTTATTTTGATGATTTCATTTACATATTTAGAAGGCAGCATATTCTGAAGTTTATCAATATTCCATACGTTGTTTATCCAGTAATCATTTATCTTAGTTTGTGTGTAATGATTAGAATTGGCTGTTGTTAAAGTAATTAAAGGTTTTGAGCTGTGCCATTGATCTAGCTAGAAATCTGAATTACCATTGCTTATTTTCCATCTTATATGTTTTTTCAGCTTTTTCTTTGACTTCATTCATTCTTTTCCATATTTTAGGGTCTGATATTCTTAATGTAGATTGTAATGGATGAATGCAGTTACAGTATTTTGAGTGCATCATATTTGACCAAAGAGTTTTATTATTCCTAAAGTTGAACCATAGTTTAAAGGAAAAAACAGTTTGAATATCTCTAATGTTTCTGATGTTTAATCCATTTTCATTATATGGTTTACATAAATTTTCCCAACTAGACCAGATTATATGTTTGTTTGTTTCACTACACCCCCACATAAACTTATTTAGAATTTTATCAATCCTAGATATTGTTTTCAAAGGTAACTTAATAGATTGTAAATAGTATATAGGATATGACATTAGAACAGAGTTTATTAAGGTTATTTTGCCTCCAAATGATATGTTTTTAGAATTCCATTCAGATATTTTACATCTTATCTATTAAGTTCTCAAAATGAATAGAATGATTATTTGAGTGAATTGGAATTCCTAGATAAGTAAATGGGAGATTAGCATGTTTAAAACCTAAAACTCTTTCTAAGGATGTTATTCTTGTTTTGTTCATGCTTAAAGATGTAATAAATGTAGTCTTTTGTCTGTTTATTTGCTGACCAGAAAGAGATTGATAAGTGTCAAGAAACTTAGATAACTTCTCTATATTTGTTAGGGATCCATTTACAAACACAATAATGTCATCAGCATATGCGAAAGAATTTATCTTTACTGAGCTTTTCATATTATATGCCATAGATCTATGTTGATTAATTAGATTGTTCACACCTCTAATTAAGAATTCCTCAGCTATAATAAAGAGACAGGGAGATAATGGATCTCCCTGCCTTAAACCATTAACAGATTTAAAGAAACCATTTGAATTACCATTAATTATAACTGAATACGAAATGTTTTCTATACTTCTCTTAATCAGTTTAACTACTTGTTCACTAAATCCAAATGCTAACATTACTTCATAAATGAAATTAAATTCTAAGTTATCAAAAGCTTTTGACATATCTAAATTTATAATTATGTTATCTCCTCTAGTTTTCCTATTCAGATCTTTAACTAACTCTTGAGTTATTAAGATATTCTCTTGAATGGTCCTATTTTTTACGTATGCTCCTTGTTCCCTATATATAATTAAAGGCAGTAACTTAGCTAATCTACTGATTATAAGCTTTGAAATGATTATATTAAGGACAGAACATAGGCTTATAGGTCTAAAATGCATCCATGTTTTAGGAGATTTGATTTTAGGTATTAAACATATTAATGTTGCAAATAAACCTTTTGGCAATGTTACATCTAAGAAGAAATCTATAACAGCTTTTAAAAGATCATCTTTTATAATTATCCAACAAGAAAAGTAAAATCTGGAGTTGAATCCATCAACTCCAGAAACACTATCAAAGTTCAAGCTTTTAATAACAATATAAAGTTCCTCTAAAGTGGGCAATGTCAAACTAACGGTCTATATCAAGTGGAAGTATATTGTTACACATATAACATCGAGTTCAATTTGTTAAATAGATAAAAATTAAATAGCTTAAATTCTAAGGTGAATAATACGAGTAGTTTTTCTTTTAAATAAAACAGAGAAACAAATATATATATATATATATATATATATATATATATATATATATTTACATGGTAAGCATATCCTTCTGTACAGTTACACATCTAACATCGAGGTTTAGTCTTTTGGTCCATTAAAATTTAAAAAATTAATTTTATTTTTTAACGTATTTGATTATTATTATTTTTATTATAGGGGATGTAGAAATTACATGGATTCCGTATAGCAAAAGTCAAAACAAACTGTAATATGAAGAGAAGCTACACATTTCGAAAGGAGTAGCTACGTTTAACAATAAAATAGACCCTTTGAAGAAAAAGAGCTCTGTTTTCTCCTCCACCCCGAATAGAGATTTTTCTTTCTCCCCGGGTAACTATTAATGCTCCAATATCAAGCTGGTGCATCATTCAACTCTTTGTTTAAGGATTAATTCCTAGATTCTCATTCAATTATCTAGTAACATTCAACCTGTTATTCATAAAGTTTTTTTTTCAATCAAAATTTCTACTTCAAACAAAAGAAGAATATTCAAGTTTCCAGCCTAGAAACAATATGCTACCTACTTTTAAAGAAGGAAATTTTTATCAAACGGAACAGATGATGAAGTTTAATAAAAAATCGTATCTTGAAGCAGCAACAAGTCTTGACAGAAAAGAATAGATTAAACCATAATACATAAAATACAAAAGAAGATAACATTGATATTCAGTTCGATGAAACAGTGTGGACAATCTTGATTCTAGCACTACGTATATACTAATCTAGAAATTTTCGGAGGGTCTTCCAAAGAAACAAGGTCTAGACAAGTTTTTGAAGGAAGATGATTCGAAGGAGATTTTACATATACAAACTAGGATTCACGACACCTTTTTCTCGAATTTTCTTTAAGAGATGACGTGTGAAAAATCTGGAGCCGTGGATACTCGACTGTGGGTCAAAAATCAATGCGTATTCTGAAGTGGTTGCCCTCCTTCAATCCTAAAATAGACTGCTCGATAGTTCCAATTTGCGCTAGAATGGAAAAGCTTCCACAAATCATGTATAATAAAGCCATCATTCACTCTGTTGCATTAGCTCTAGGAAAGCCCATTAAATCTTGGATCCCACCTAAAAACAAAGTATTTTACAATGCTTGCTATATATGGGTGGAGATTGACATATCAAAAGAACTGCATCATAACATGTGGCTTGGTTATGGAGAAAACAATGGAGCATGGATTCATCTTGGTTACAAGAATATCTCTAACTATTGTGACCAATGTTTTCACGTTGGTCATGAAAAATCATCCTGCAACAAAGTAAAATCAGTGCATACTGTCAATCAGAATGAGGATGAACAAGCACAAAACATACAAATATGTTGAACAAGCGAATATGCCAAACAATCTTAATGCAACAACAATAATTTATGTGAAAACCAACACAAGATCAGAAGAACTCGATATTGGAAATAACAACTACATTAATCCTCAACCAAATCACACTAAACCAATTATGCCTGCTATAAAAAATACATTTAAAGAAGAAGAGATGACAAATGAAGATATATCTGAATCAATAAAAAATCCTTGGATGTAGGAAACATCAGCTCCCAGTCTGATGATTCCCCTGGTTATGTTACACCAAACAAAAAAACTCTGGTAGCCTCCCTAATACTCCATAATTCAAAAAGAGGGATGTTGACCGAAGCTTCCAAAATATGTTAAATAACAAGCTTAAGATGGTAAGAAACAAAAAGAATAAGCCACTAAAGAGACACAAAAATCTGCTCGTAGTTAAAGAGACACGAAAATCTGCTCGTATTAACCCCAAAAGATTAAAGCATTGTGCTGGAACATAAGAGGTGCAGACAATAAAAGTTCAATCAAAAGACTTAAATCTATTGTCAACAAATAGAGGATCTTACTACTATGTATTCAAGAACCTATGATAGACAGCAGCCAAATAGAAGCTCTATCAACTAAGCTAAGTCTTTCAAACTATTTTGCTAATGTATCTAACAAAATTTGGTTGTTTTGGTCCTCTGATTAACAAAATAACATAATTACAAGGGGAGGATGCTTCAACATCCATGGAATATACAACATGTATAGGATTGTTGAAAAGATAAAGCCAAGGTCTTATCGTCTTTGTGCTTTCAAGGGGAGGATGCTTCAACATCCATGGAATATACAACACTTGAAGCTTTATTGGGAGTAAATATGTTTTTGTCTTTTAGAATTTTCACTTTCGAATGACGTACTCTTTCCTATCCTGTTGGCCCAGGAAGGTTTTAAGGAGACGCTGTGTACATATTCAATATTATCAATAAAATTCATTTTTGGCCAATGGCTGTTTACACATGTTTAAAAAAATATCTTAGCAACTTATCAAAGACTGATTATCTTTGAGGTTGGTTAAGAGTAGAATATTCTGAACTATTTATAACACTTTTCGAAGAAACAACCATGTTTAATAAATACATTACAGTTTTTTTTCAAAGTGCAACGCTTAATAACGCACTGAGAGTTTTTCGAAGTGCAACCATATTCACCAATTTCACCATATTCACCATATTCACCAATTGTCAAAGAAAGTAGTTGTGTTAGGAGAGAATTATAAAGAAGAAGTTGTGTTAGGGGAGAATTGTAAAGAAGAAGTTGTATTAGGGGAGAATTGTAAAGAATACAATAGAAATAGTTATTATAAAGAGGTGGAAAGATACAGGGACAAAAAATATAATAAGTAGGAATTAAAGCGTGTGGGACCCATAATTGTACTATAAAAAGACCACACACGCTTTATAGATTCTGGGATTAATATTATATTACTTTCTCTCTCTAAAAAGGCTCCTTAACAAAGAACTTAAAGACTATTCTGACACTAAAAGATTCTCGTAACACAAAATTACCCTTTAGCTATTTCTGAACTCTTGAGTGGTGCCGTCTGTGGGAAATGAAGATTGTTCTGACGACAATCGCTTTCTGGAAATAATTCCTAATTTGAGCAGAATCAAAGAAGAGAAAGAGGATGATTTTGTTAATGACTGCGAGGAGAATCTGGTAGGGGACACATATCGGCATGATATGGAGTACGAGGCGAATGACGCCCAGCGCGTCGGAGACACCTTTGACGATTAAAATCCGTTGGCTCGAAGGAATGAGTTCTTGCTAGAGATTGAGAGGTTGAGGACGGAAAAAGAAAAGGTTTAGGAAAATCTTTGTTCTGAGGTAAGGAGGGAGCCTGACAGTGGAAAAGAGGCGTGTGAAAACGAATTTCATCCTAAAAATAGGGATGATAGGTATAGAGGTCACGAACGACATTCTTTGAGGAGGAAAGAAAAGCGCCGCCTGGTGTATTCTAACTCAAGAGATTATTCCCGTTACAGCTCACCAGAATCTTCTCCTCGGAGAAATCACAGAAAGAAAAAGTATGAACCAAGGCGAGTGGAGCACCGAAGGGGAAGGAGTCTGGAGAGGAAATCTCCAAGGACAAAGACTGGTCGTGCTTATGCTTATGAGCAGGGTTATGGTCAAGCGAATTTCCCCTCTGGAAACCCAAATCCTGACTCGCGGAATTTGGAGTGGCAGCATGAGTACACCCTGCCGTCTGAGGAAGGGTTGTATTTTCCGAGCCCTGACAACTTGAGAGCAAACGTCTATAGGACGGATCATAACTGGAGAGCTTCTCCTTTGTCCTCGGAAATTTTAGTTGGCAACCTCCCAAAGAACTTTGATATCTCGAAGTTAGAAAAAATTTGATGGGATGCAAGACCCTGACAATCATATCGAGCAGTTCAAGAAATTTTATGATAAATTTCGATGACGATGATAAATTGTTGTGTCGAGCTTTTTCTCAGACTTTCAAAGGGGTAGAGTCTAAGTTGTACAACCGGCTTCCGCAGGGCTCGATAAAGAAGTTCGACATGTTCTGAATATCTTTAGACAACATTTTGTGGGGAGCAAAAAGTTTCGAGCTAATGGAGATACGATAATATACTGCATGCAAAAAGTTGGGGAAAGCTTGAAGAATTACAGCAATCGATTCGTCAAAACAAAAACGAATATGGAATATTTCAAGGACTCAGTGGCACTTACAGCTTTCAGGATGGGTCTCCTTCCTGGAGTCTTAAAGGATACGGTGGCCGTTCTCAAGCCATGACTTTTGGGGCATTGTTGGATCAATTTGAGAAGCGAATTTTAGTGGAAGAGACTCCAACATCCGAGAAAGGATCAGGTGATCAGCTAGATTAGAACCAATTTCAAAGGTTCGAGTCCAGCAGTCAAGGGCAACGAACTAATGTCCAATCTAAAGTTACGGGACAGCATCCGCCGAGGCAGAAGTCAAATCCACATAGCTATGGAAATCAACAAAGTTATCACCAAGGGACAAGGCCAATGTCGAACAAATGGATTCGTCCGGACAATTTCGCTGAGTTAACGGAAAATATGGCTACACTATTTGATAAGACCAGATCAACGGTGCAGTTTATGAAACCTTTCGATATTCATACTCCAAGGGAAAGTCGAAGTGTTAACAGATACTGCAAGTACCATGAAGATATTTGACATGACACTAAGGATTGCATTGCTCTGAAAAAAGAAGTGCAAGCTCTGATTGAGATCGGAATGTTATTAGAATTTGTGAAAAAGCATTCCGAGAAAAACGCTAAGGTAAACACTGCCCCAAAGGTTGCTGATACTGCAATGGTGATCTCCGAAGAGATTGATGTTTTCGATATCAAACAAGAGAATCTGGATCCTAAGGAGGGAAGAAATAACGTGAACATGATGGAGGAGGTTATTCCCCGGGGGAAAGTAAACGACCTGTGTGCTTTTTTCGAGTCACTGGCCATCTTTGGCGGAGATACCATCGTGGGGAATTCGAATAGTTCGTGCAAGATACATATGGTGAATTTGACCACTCAGATTGAAGCACGGGTCTCAGCACAAATGCATCGTTTTCCTTCCCCCATCATATGTTTCGATGATGATGATATGCGAAATGTCGCGGGCCCCCATGAAGATGTCGTGGTTATCGCTGCGGGTATAGATGGAGATCAATTTCAGAAGATACTTATTAACACAGGGAGTTCTGCGAATATTTTGTTTCTGAGTACCTACCGGAGAATTTCTGACCCGCCTGTTATACGACGATCCGATAGAACCATTGTAGGGCTCACCGGTGCAACATCAGTAGTCGTTAGAGAATTTCAATGCATGGTAGAGTTAGGTCGTGGGCCGTTTAGAAAGGAAGTGGAAGTATTGTTTATTGTTGTTGACGCACCAACGTCGTATAATGCGATTCTGGGTCGCTCTTGGTTGTCCCAAATGCACGGTGTGACTATGACGGTAGACCAATGTTTGAAGTATGCGGTCGGAAATAATATAGGTACGGTCAGGAGCAGCCAGAAGATGGCTCGTGAATGTTATCAGATAGCTTTATCCTCGAAAAGAGTTGAGGGATAAGTTTCAGACAAAGCATAGAAATTAAAGGGGACTCCCTCGGAAATCATGCCTGTGATGATCCAAGGGCGACCCCCGAATTTTTAGTTCCAGAAGAAGATTCTGAGCAGCATAAGTTTGGGGATGGAAAATATTTGAGGATTGGAGTCAAACTTTCTTTTGAGTTCATAGAAAGGTTGAATGCATTTTATCAGACAAGTTAGATATGTTTTCTTAGTGTGCACATGATGTGTTATAAACTTGCAGTACAGCTTGATGTCCGACCCATTGTTCGGAAAAGGAGGCCAGTTTCTCAGGAGAAGTCTGCAGCTATTCTTTCGAAAGTAGAACGGTTATTGAGCATAGGCCACATTCGAGAGTCGCAATATCCCGTATGGGCTTCGAATCCAGTACTGGTAAGGAAAAAGAATGGCAAGTGGAGGATGTGTGTGGACTTCACAGATCTGAATAGAGCTTTCCCTAAGGATCCTTTTCTGGTGCCTCGTATTAATCAATTAGTTGACTCGACTTCAGGAAATCGATTATTGTCTTTCATGGATGCTTATTTGGGGTATAATCAAATCAAGTTAGACGCAAAAGATGAAAAGAGCACATCGTTCATCACTGGGAGAGGATTATATTGTTACAAGGTCATGACTTTCGGCTTAAAAAATCTAGGGGCAACTTATCAGCGGTTGGTCAACAAAAATTTTGAGGGACAGATTGGTAGGAACGTCAAAGCCTACATCAACTATATTCTTGTCAAATGTTTGCCGGACGAAGATCATTCTCTAACTTACATGAAACTTTTAACAATCTAAGTAAAGTCAATTTGAAATTGAATCCAGAAAAGTGTATTTTTGGGGTACGGTCGGGTAAATTCCTTGACTACATGATAAGTGAGAGGGGTATCGAAGCTGACCCGAAACAGATCAAAGCTTTAACTACCATGACACCCCCTCGGAATATCGAAGAAGTCCAAATCTTGACAGATAGGTTGGCAGCATTGAATAGGTTTATTTCTCGGTCATCGGACAAATGTGCACCCTTTTTCAAGGTATTGCGGAATGCGAAACAATTTAGTTGGATCGAGGAGTGTTCAACCGCTTTTGGCCGAATTCAAGCATATTTGATGTCCCCGTAAATACTGTCTAAAACATTGGTGGGGGAGAAATTAATCGTCTATGTATCGGTATCAGATTGTGCCGTCAGTGTTGTTTTACTCCAGGAAGAGGCAGATATGTTAAAACCCATATATTACGTTAGCAAAATTCTGCTAGATGCGGAGAAACGATATCTTAAGTTGGAAAAGGTTGCTTTGGCGTTGGTAACAGGTCCCCGAAAGTTGAGACCGTACTTCCAAGCACATCCTATTGTCGTTCGAATGACATTCCCCCTGAAAAGTTTGTTATAGAGGCCCGGTATATTTGGAAGAATGACTAAATGGTCAGTTGAGCTGGGAGATTTTGATATAACCTTCGAGCCTCGAACGGTGATAATATCTCAGGTCTTAGCTGATTTTTTGTTCGAGTTCCACTCAGAAAGAAGCGACATAGAGATTGTTGACCCCCCAGATCAGACGGAATGGTTGGTTCGAACGGATGGGGGGTCAACTAATTCTGGAAGTGGTGAAGGTGTGCAATTAATTTCTCTCGAATGCATAGTTATGTTTCAGGCTATTTGATTCGGTTTCAAGGCAACCAATAATGAGGCAGAGTATGAGGCAGCGTTGGCAGGTTTACAGTTGGTGATAAATCAAGCTTTGGGCGAGTCTGAGGCAAGAAAAGATAAACTTATCCAGTACTTAAAAGCGTTAAAAGATTTGGTTGCTGAATTTGATAGAGTCCAATATGAGCATGTTCGGCGGGAGGCAAATATTGTCGTGGACTCTCTGTCTACAGTTTCACGATTGAAGGGTTATCCATGGGTCTTGATTCAGAAGCACCCTTCAGTTCGAGCCGACATGGAGCAGTCGATGAGCATTCGATGAGCATTTAAGAAGCAAGTAATGTAATAACAAATGATTGGCGATCAGAAATCATAGATTTCTTGGAAAAGATAGTTTACCCACAGAAAAGTCTGAGGCCAGAAGGAGCAGATTTAAGGCTCATGGTTATATCATGTTAGGAGGAGTTTTGAACAAGAAATCCTTAAGCAAACCATTACTGAGTTGTCTGGCCAACGACGAGTCACAGTTTGTCCTGTCAGAGTTACATGATGGAGAGGGTTCGGCCCATTGTGGATATAAAGCGTTAATCCGATGCGTGTTATTGGCCGGGTATTATTGGCCCACTATTTTTGCTGATGCAAAAGATTTGGTAAAGCGGTGCGATATGTGTCAGTGCTATGGAAATGTAATACACAAGACCGGGGTATTCTTGGAAAGTATTTCAGAAGCAGTCCCATTTGATAGGTGGGGCATCGATCTAGTCGGCCCTTTACCAATGATGTCTGGTGGAAGACATACTATAATTGTGGCAGTGGATTATTTTTCTAAGTGGGTGGAAGCGGAACCTCTAGTAGGGACGCAGGCGAAAGATGTTATCAAATTCGTTGTCTCGAATATTTGCTATCGTTTTGGGGTACCAATACGAATCACAACAGATAATGGAACTCAATTTGACAACAAATAGTTTAGAAGCTTTTTCCTTTCCAGGGGTATACGACAATTCTTTTCTGCCCCATTTCATCCCCAGGATAATGTTCAGGTGCAAGTACCAATCGAACAATTTTGGATGGGTTGAAAAAGAATTTGGAAGGAAAGGTCGGGAAATGGCCCGATTATTTACAAGAAGTGTTGTGGGCCTATAGAACAACGCCTCAGACTGCAACTGTCGCATGTCAATTTGCATTAGTGTATGGTATGGACGCACTTGTCCCTTCAGAGATTGTTTTCCCATCATATCGAGTGACAGCTTATACAGAAAATTTGAACGGTTAAAGTGGAGTCTTGGAATTGGATTTGGTGGAAGAAAAAAGACGATACGCACATCTGAAGTCCTTTCACTATCAAACGTTAATGAGGAGTAGGTATGCCTCTACAGTAAAGCAGAGAGATTTCAAGGTGGGGGAAAAAGTAGTACGCAAATTTTTCATCATACTAAAGAGAAGATTCTTGGGAAGTTGGGGCCAAACTGGGAGGGCCCCTATGAGATCACGGAGCAAGTCAAGCAGGGAACGTATCGATTAAAAGACAAGGAAGGGCGAAGTCTTAGACATCCATGGAATATCGAACACTTAAAATTTTATCTTGAATAAGGAACAAGTTAGGATGTAATATTTGTTTTTTTGTATTTCCAGGTTAACAAAAACAGCGAGGGCATACTCTATCCTACCCTGTTAGGCACATGAAGGTTTTAATTACGTGTCGCTATGAACTAATCAATACAACTGCATTTTTTGCCTCGAACTACTCTTTTAGAGACCATATTCTGTGCCTCGAACTATTCTTTATGAGGTAGTGTCTCATGCCTTGGACTATTCTTTGAGAAATGATATTTCTCGCTTCACACTTCTTTTTGTGACAACTTTGTTGGTGCCTCGAACTATTCTATCCTCATTTACTTCTTTTTCTTTCGACGACAACCAAAAGAAGTTTTATTTTTCTTTGAGCATGGTTCTTGATCTTTTCCTTTGTCGATAGGTGAGAGAGGTTGTTCTGCAGTTTTTAGTTTTCGACGGTTTGGCTTCGGTGGGGTTGAAGGGCTAGCGCCAGATGTGCTAGCTGCCTTTTTACCTTTCTTTTCTTTGATAACTTTTTCTTTTTTCTTTTTTAGAAAATGGCTCTCCGATATGTTGCGAATGGGAATGAAGACTTTCCAATCAGGTTGAGATATTCGTTGGTAGACAAGCTTCGGATCCGGTTCTGATGCTAGATCTTGAGGAGGCAAGCCACCTTCTTTGATTGGAAACATATGAAAATTGAGGAAATTGATGGGCTGAAAGGCAGTATGAAATGCGTTATTCCATTCCTTCTCAGCCCAAGCAACCAGTTTTTGGAAGATTTCCTTAGCAACGTTTCAACGTGTTGAGTAACGCTTCAAAATTTCTGAAATAATTAGTAAAACAAAAAATCAAGGGAAAAATAAAATGTAGATTTTATCTCAGAACATAAATTTTTTGAAGAGCTCACGATTACTTCTCCAGACGAGAGTTAGCTTTGAAGGATTGGCTTCAGAAATCACTTTGCCATTTTCCCTCTCTCGTGATATAAATACGAATTTCTGTTTCCAGAATTTGTCAGCCTCCAAGAGATCATCAATGATCTTGAGATCATCCATCAGGGTGAGGTAGTAAAAGGGAAGCTCCAGACCTTTCGACAATTGGGTCACTGAGATGAAGTCTTTGATGCTGATGGGAATTTTAGACAGTCGAGATGCCATGATCACTGACATAAGGGTGATCCACTGATTCGGTCTCACCTGGGTAGGGCATAAGCTGAGGAGTTTGAATTATTCCACGATCATGGGATCCAGTGGAAACCGAAGGCCCCAGTTGATGATTTCGGGGTAGACTATTGGTTCATCATCTTTGCAGTCTAGGGAGTTTCTCCTTACTTTGGCAAACGAAAAGTTATATTATCTTTCATTTCCCATTGATTTTTCAGAGCCGAAACTTGTCTATCCTTGTAGTATATTTAGCGGAACGTTTTCAGAGAAATTATGTATTTGCTTTCAAGGTTCCTCAGGTTTCTTCCAATTTTTTCTCTTTTTTCTTCGGAAATGAAGCAAGCATCCGTTTCTTCTTGAGGATCTGAGTATTTGCGGAGTTCCCATCGTCAGATTCAGCCTCGAGATTGGTTTTTGTAGCTTCTGAATCAACTTCATTGGCTTTCGAATTTTCTTCTCGAGGATTTTGAGATATTTGGTTAATAGTCTCTAAAGAAGGGTTACCAGTTCGAGGAGTTTCTTCTATTACTTCTCTTTGAGGAGGATTGTCAGTATTTGGATTTGGAGAGACTTCGGATAATTGTTGATTCATCTCCCATGGCGATGAAAGTTTTTCTTTTTCTGGTTACTGAAGAGTGTTTCGAAGAGGGGTTATTTGCCTTTGGCTTTAGAGGATATTTTTCAATATTCAGAGCAGCAATTTTACTTTGAGACGAGGAGGCTCGATGTGGTTTAGGCCCTGAGATTTTAGATGATGATTGTTCTTCGACTATAGGAGAAGGTGAAAGAACATGAATTTTAGTGGGATCGAAATTACCTTAATAGATTGTTTCTGTAGTAGTTCCAATTGGACCTCCTCGAAGTAGTCATGCTCTCATACATTCTTCAGCTCTTTATGTAATACAGAAGTAGTCGTATGATCCGAAGACTAAATTACTGTCAGAGTTTGAAGATTCTGGTCTTTTGGGTATGATGGCCTTGATTTTTTGGTTCTAGGTTTCTTTCTCATAAACCAAGTGAGGGTTAATCGGAGAGGATGAAGATTGGTCAGAACGTTTGATTTTTTTGACGAAAATACTGAGAAAAGGGGAAGAACACGATGAAGGTAGCCAAAAGCTTTGACTTCTCTCTAAAAAGGGTTGTGCGATGAGAATAAAAATTGAAAGGCATGTTGTATTTATACAAAGACGAGTGAAGGTGGAAAGACCTTTATGATGAGGCGTTGGAATACAAATCGGTAAATTGATCAGATGCTTGACATCCGTCAGGCTAGATCTTTAGGGTTATGATGGATTTAACGGTTACATTCATATGCGCAACGGTTATATTCGAAGACGAGTATTTAAAGACGGTTTGTTACATAATATTTCGAGGGCGATTTCAAGCCAACATTCGATTACACTGTTTCGAGGCAATTTTGTTTGTATTATTTGATTTGAATACACTTCGAGTGATTGAATTTCATAAGTGCCTCGAATGGTCGTTTAAGATGACTGCTTCAAATTATTGTTTTAAGTTTATCACAGGTTACATAACATATGGGAGTTTTCGAAGATATTAAGATTCAAAGACAATTGGATTCAAAGACTTTTTAGTTCTCTTTCATTTACTGACATGAGAACTAGGGGGGCTTCTGATATGGAAATAGGATTTTGAGGACTAAATTGTAAATAATGTAAATTTAAGGATTTAATTGTAAGTAATGGAAGTTTTGTCCTTAATTTGTAACTGATGTAAGTTTTAGAGAATATTTGTATATATGTATAATTGTTGAGGACTAAACATCAATTAACCTTCTTTTGTAACAGATTTCAGTTTGAGACTAAGTCTTGGCTCCTCTATATAAAAGGCAAGACTACTCTAATAAAAAGGGTTGAATAGTTTACTTTGAAACTCATTTGTATTTGTACTTTATCTCTCTAGAAACTCTTTAACTCATTCTCTCTCTAGAATTCTCTCTTAACAATTTACTAAGGCAACATAGTAACTCATGAGAAAATATTTTATGTTAACGAAGACTCGACTAAAGTGTACATTGATATTGATAGTAATGGTCTTATATGTTTTTCTCAAATTTTCTACCAACATATCATTTCCTTTTATCATTGTTATTTTTTATGACATTTTATTAATTGATTCATCAATTCTATTCCCAACTTATCCTTTGTTAAAATAACTTTTTTTATAAAATAATTCATCATTATCTCAAACCTTAACTAAATTCTCATTATCGCTTTCAATAATAAAATAAAATTGATTTTTACTTTATTTACCTCGCTTATTTTGTAATATATTGGATTTACATTTTTTAATTCTTAATTTATTTAATTTCAAGTTAAAGTCATGAAATAAATCAACTATCATTATATGTCGTCGGTAAAGGCAAGACATTCTTTTATTCAAAGCTATATCTGATTGTATTGGATTTTTTATTCCATTGCTTCATGTTTCTATGATGAAATTTTATTCTTAAGTTTGACTTATTTCACCCAATACTTCGAAGAAAATTTCACACAAACGATACCAAATATGATCTTAATATTCACAATATCTTTTCATCTTCAGTTGAGTGTCATATGATGTCAGCTATTTTTCCATATAAAGTTTGTCGACGCTCTTACCTAAGTTCATTATTTTGTCTCATTCATGACAATTTTTCCGTAATTCTTTAACAATACCTTGATTCTCATTATTTTGTCTCGTTCCCGACAATTTTGTCGTATTTCTTTAACAATACTTTGATTCTCATTATTTTACATTCTCGGTGCTTTATATTTTCTTCCTAATATCATTTATTCTTAAATAGTTAACATTACGGATGGTTGATGCTAATTTTAGAGTTTTACCTTATATTATAAGTCGTTACCTCTCCAATAATAGTATATAATGCGTGCATGTTATATAATCTTATCATTTTAGTTTTTGAAAATAAAAGAAGATAGTGAGTAAGCCGAAGAAGTTAGTTTTTGAATGATGTGTATTTCTGGTATGAAATGAGAAAACTTATCTAATAGATAAGTGAATTTAAAATTAAGAGAACTTATCAATAGATCAATAATTTAGCAAACCCTTTTAAATAATTAGGATATGTTGGATATGCTATATCTAGTATTAGACATCACATAGTTAAATATAATATTTGATCTTTACTATATTGAAATATCGTGGTGCATCTTTAGTGTGACGTAAAGGAGAATTTTAGTTAAATTAGTTGATCTTTGTAAAATATTCTAAATTTAATATTAATTTGGAATCATACTTATTTTTTTAGTCATATGGAAGTTCTTTAAATCTTAAAAAAATTATTATTATATGTGATTTATTTGGAATTAAATAAATATAATAGATGTTTGTAGTCTAGAAAACCATTAAAATTAAACCGAAGGGTATTGTTTCTAAATGTATCAAACACTAATTTTATTGTCACCTAGTATCTTAAGTATCATTATCGACTATCTAGGATCCAAATATTAAACTTATTGTTTATTTAATACCTAGATATTTTCATAATATCTTAAATACCCATGTTTCATCCGCATGCACCTAACTCTCTTCTATTTCTTTGAACTAAAGCTTATATTTCTTAATTTTTTATTTTTATAAGTTTTTTTGGTCTCGCATCTCGTACTTCAGTTTATTGAAGCTGGTTTTGGGGTTTTATCAGAAAATCACCATGAATCTTATAGTAAACCAAAAAAAAGGGAAACCAATTACAACTGAAAGTGCGCTGACCATATTGCGACAACAAGTACAATTCCGTAATAAAGATAATATCAATGATATTAATGCTTCTCCAAAAAAACGTTTCCCGAAGAAAAAACGTCTTCTCATTGGCTTAAAGCCTACTTCAAAAATTGATGACCATATAAAAACTATTCAATGCACCATCTTTTATCAGAATAATGATTATCTTAACAATGAAAAAGATACCGACCCCATATTGAAAACTGAACCTTTAGATAAAGCATAAAAATTAAACATACAAAAAACACTACCACCATTATCGATGCTAATAATAATTTTACCAAGTCCACCAATATGTTTTACCATCTATTTTAATGCTGATGATCCCACCAATAAATATGCTAGGAAAATGTTACTCTTATTTATGGACCATCTAACCAAGAATCAAACAAAATAAAAATCCAAATTATAGATGTGGACCCTCACGTGGTTCAAATCTAAGACACAGTTATTGGACAAACCATCGACTCAAGGTTTTAATGGAAATTTTTCCTCTATTGGAAACCCCAACTTATGTGGAGTATCGGCAACCCATCATATCACTAGATTATCCATCTTTGTCTCTATTCCATCTTCAAATTTAATCATCTCGTTCCAACTCTCATATTATCATAACATGACACATTACAACAACATGAACACATCTGACATCATGTGCATGTAATTTGGAATCCAACGATAGATTCTTTTTCAATAATAAATTTAAATTTTCTTTTATTTTTTTAAACAAATTATCCTCATTATCATATCCTAATTCATAATTATTACCCTATTTATATTTTTCATAATATTCACAATTCAATGACGTTTGCCTACATCATGATCGATCCACATGGCATAAATGTTGTAACTAACCTCCATCGTGCATATATTATGATTGACTAGAGAAAACAAAGAAAGAAATTGATAGCTTTTCAATAATGATTGCAGAACATGAAATTATCACACCGAAAGTCAAACAAAGATAAAAAATTGTTGACAACTTTTTTGTTACCCTCCAAAGTATATAAGATGTTATTGTTGAGAATAAATAATTACTTACTAAAAAAACAACATTAAACAAACAAGTAAAATCTTCGACAACTCTAAATAGAGATCTATTTCTTAAAACACAACTATCTCTAACCAAAACAAAGGCTTAAACGTTGAAATCATAACTCTAACTACTAAAGTCAGAAATTAAAATACATCAAGTGAAATTCCTTTATTTCGAGAAAGAGAAAAATAAAGAAATTCAAAATTATAGAAGATGTCGATGATAACACCTTCATGGCTATAACCGAAAGAGAAGAAGTTGTGTTATCTTCTGCTGAGGTTTTGATTAGAGAAACTTACAAATAGATTACCTGAAAAGGAACTCCCTAACACGCCTCTTGAAGTACCAACTTAGCAAACAAACCTCTACGCTAGACCTTACTGAAAAACGTTAAAGTGAAGAAAATAATAATGCTGAAATACAAATCGAGATTAGTCAGAAACGCAAGACCAATGAAGATTAAGCCCTTCCCACTACAAAGTTTCTACCTAGAAAAGCTATTCATTATCAATAAACTTGATAAATCATATCATACGTTCTAATTTTATTTTCAAGATACTTTGAAGCCTTGTTTTGTACTTTAATTTTCCTTACTTTGCTTTATTTTGTGTCAAAATATGAAAATTTTATTTTTTATTCTCATAACAAAAATTTTCCTCTATCATACAAATCAGTTTTATAATGTACCTCCTCGAAATATTTCTTCAATTTAGCTATCTCATCGGCCAATTCTTGATTTTTTACCTCTCAAAGGGTAAGAGAGTTTTGGATACCTTTGGATTTGGATATTTCAGAAGCAAGTTCATTAGTATGATCAGTTTGGAGCTTCTTCATATCCTTTTATGAGAAGTGTTTCGCAATTCCATGTCGATAATATGTGTTATTCGCAGATGATTTTTCATGCAGAGAGCGCCTTGAATGAGCTCAGACCTCGCTACTTCATACATATGAAATTGTTCGACCACTTTGTGCTGAAAATATTCCCTTAATTTTTTCTCATCTTCAGAAAGACCTTTATAGCGGACCATATCTTTGGCCAATTGTTTCAGATGGTTCTAAGAAGCTTCAACTTGGGAAGCAAGTGTTTTTGCTGCAACGTAGAGATCGGTAAATGGTTGAAGCACATCAACGATCGCAACATTTGAAGGAGGAGGAGGAATTTCTGTTTCCGTTGAACTACAACAAAAAATCATATCCAAAGTTGTGGTTGGAGCAGAGGGACAGATAATTTCCGGAGACGCTTCTATAGGTGTTGGTCTCCCAAAATTAAGCATATGATTTTGAATGTCTTAAAGAATTGGATCGCCTTCTCCAGTAAGTACTTGGGTGTTGTTCTAATTAATGAAACTTTAAGGATAAAAAAAATTTAGCATTTTAATTTTCGTCAATAGTATTCTCTTCGAAGATTATCAAGGTGTTGTCGTTGGTTCTCTGCTCTTCGACCGAATGGTTTTGTTAATTTTCAGCAGTAATGGTTTCTTCTTCATCAACCAGTGTATACGAAGTGATTTTGGTTTGTTTTTTTTTCATGGGAACTGGAAGAAGGCTTCTTTTTCTTCGAAGATGGTTCTTGATCTTTTCATTCTTTGGGTGAAAGAGTCTTATCTCCCGCTTTCCGTTTTCCAAGCTTTTTTTTTATGGAATTGAAGGGCTAGCACCAGAGCCAAAGGTGGTAGCTGTCTTTTTACTTTCCTTTTCATTGTTAACATTCTCTTTTTTCGCATATGACTTTCAGATCTGTACGAATTGGGAGGAATAATTTGTAGTCGGGATGAACTAACCTTTTGCAGGCTATTTTCGGATTGGGCTCTGACCTCAAATTTCAAGGCAATAAGGCCCCCTCTGAGATTGGAAACAAGTGGCTATTAAGGAAGTTGGTTGGCTGGAAGGTGGTACTAAAAACATTATTCCACTCCTTCTTTAGGCAGTCAAATGGTTATGTTATCTCCCATTCCCCATTGCTTGGCTATCTTTATAATATATGTATCGAACCTTTTTTAGAGAAATAATTTATTTAACCTGGAGATCCCCTAAATTTCTACCAATTGTAGCTCTTTCTTCTTCGGAAACAAAGTAGGTTTCTTTCTCCTTCCGAGGTTTATGGGTATTTTCAGATTTCCCGTCATCAGAATCAACTTCATTGGCTTTTGATGTTTCTTTTCCAAATTGGGAAGGGTTTTGTTGAGGTATTGGATTCACAGTTTCTTCTGAGGGATTATTTGCTCGAGGAACTTCCTCAGTTATTTCTCTTTGAGGAGGAGCTTCAGTATCCGGGTTCGAAGGGGGAGGAGTTAAAATGATTTCTGAATCATCTAACTATAAAAGTTATTCTTTTTTTTCTGGTTGTTGAAGGATGATTCGAAGAAGGAGTATTTGATACTTGCCTTAAAGTAGATTCTTCACGAATCAAAGGAGAAACTTTAATTTGTGAAGAAGAGACTCGAGGTGTTTTAGGAGCTAGAACGTTGGAAGAGGAACGCTCTTCGATTATCGGAGAAGGAGAGAAAATAGGAGTTTTGGTTGGATCAAAATTACCATTGTAAATTGTTTTAGTGGTTGTTCCAACATGAGCGTTATTGATGAATACTGCAGCTCTATATTCCTCCGCTCTTTGAGTAATTCAAACTTAGTCATACGATCCGAAGGCTAAGTTATTATGAGGTTCTGGAGATTTTGGGTTTTTAGGTATGTTAGCCTTGGATCTTCTGGTTTTTAGGTTTTTTCTCATAAACTGGATGAAGATTGATCGAAGAAGATGAGTTTGATCCGAAAGTTTCTCATAAAAAACGAAGAACGCGATGAAGGTAGCCAAACGTTTGAATTCTCTCTCAAATGATTTGTGTTATGAGAATGTAAAGTGACGCTATTGTTGAATTTATAGAAAGACAAGAAGACGTGTCAAGTGGAAGGGACTCTAATGGTGATAGGGAAGAATACAAACCGGCGAGGAGATTATGAGTTCGACCTCTGTGAGACTATGCATCTAGCTATGGGTCTAGAAGCTATATAGTCGTGATGGATTCGAACGGTAATATGAAACGGTTACATTTGTGTATTGTTTTGATAGACTTTGATGATTACATTTTGAAGATTTACTTCCATAATTATTCGAGGAGAATTAATGGCTTTGAAGTTATATAAGATTTTGGTTCCTTCGAATTGGTATATGTTTTTGACCGCTTCAAATGGTTGTTTCGAAATTGCATTTTCCGATTGATTTTTGGACTTCGAGTTTGTATTAAAACAATTGATATGACGTATGGAAGAATTCGAAAATATTTTAGTTCTCATTCATTTACTGACATGAGAACTAGGGGGGCTTTTGATATTGAAGTAGGATTTTAAGTATTAAATTGTAAATAATATAAATTTAAAGATTGAACTGTAAATAATGTAAGTTTAGTCCTTAAATTATAAATAATGTAAGTTTTAGATAACATTTGTGACTATATATAATTGTTACACACTAAAGAGCAATTTGTCTTTTTTTGTAACACATTTCACTTTAAGGCTTAATCTTGGCTCCTCTATATAAAGGGCAAGGCTAACCTAATAAAGGGGTTGAACACTTTTTCTACTAAACTCATTGGTACTTCAAATTTCTCTTTCTAAAAACTTTGAAACTCTTTCTCTCTCGATAATTCTCTTATAACAATTTCCTGACGCAAAATCTATACTCACCAGTTAGTCGTTGAAACAAATTATTTTTAAATAATTTGTTTAGATGACTAAAAAAACAAGACTGGATTACCATTTGTAATAATATAAACATGATTAACAAATAACACATGTATTACTAAATTGACATATGTCACAAATCATGTCACTAGTTCAATCAATAACTTTTATATAACAACAACAATTTATAAGGATTTGACCTTTAATGTCATTCTAATATAATCGTCTCTATTTTCTAACAACTTAATCGTCCACCTAATTACTCATAAACAAACTTTATTAACTACGACTCTTCTTCCTTATCTTTCTTTCTCTCTCAAACATAATTACTTGCTTCTCTTAGACTACTTACACTAAATCTGCAGAAATCCAAACTTGAACTTTTCTTTAAACATTTAATTTTCACTTTCAACCTAATCTCCATCCATATATCTTTCTCAATCTAAAATTTTACTAACTCAAGATTTATCCTCCTAAATTTTAAAATAAAAAATTATATGTACTTTGAAAGCCATAACAATGAAATCTTATACAAGTCCACCTTTATTTTCCCAAGAAATTTATTGATACTCCTCTCCCTTTTTTAAAATAATTGTTGGTACCAAGAGAAAATATACCAAGAAAAACCCTATCCTAGAAATTACTCCTAAAAAATGGTATAAACTTAAACCATGAAACATTCTCCACTAACCAGACTATCTTTTCTTGTTTAACTATTCAAAATTTCTCAAGATGCTACTCTGGATTTGTTGTCCTATCATATTTTCCCATTATGTAGGCATCTAATTTATTTAATATCTTTGCTTTGAAAATTATATGGAAATAAGATTTTGAGGACTAAATTGTAAATAATGTAAATATAAGGATTTAATTATAAGTAATGTAAAGTTTGTCCTTAATTTGTAACTGATGTAAGTTTTAGAGAATATTTGTAACTACGTATCATTGTTGAGGACTAAACAAAAATTAGCCCTGTTTTATAACAGATTTTAGTTTGAGACTAAGTCTTGCCTCCTCTATATAAAGGGCACGACTACTCTAATAAAGGGGTTGAACACTTTACTTTGAAACTCATTTGTACTTGTACTTTCTCTCTCTAAAAACTCTCTAGCTCATTCTCCGTCTAGAATTCTCTCTTAACAATTTACTAAGGAAAAATAGTAACTCATCAAATTGGTGACTCCACTGGGAGTGAATAAAAAAAATCAGTGGCTTATTCTGTTCGGAATTGATACGATCTAGTTGTATTTTCTAATTAAAATTCGTACGATGAATCCTGAAAACAATCCTACGCTTCAGTCAGCGATGGAAATTGAGAAAGGTGATTCGTAGAGGGATCGAAATAGAACTGATGGATCGTCTCAAATTCGAGCTCCATCTGATATCGAGACGCGAATGAATCAACTTTTAGATAAAACTAATACTTTGAATGAGAAATATTTAACGAAGTGAACAAGAGATACTCTCGGCTAGGCTCAGATCCGAGGTTAGACAGGAAATAGAAAAGACCGAGATGGGAGGTCAGTCAGATCAGTCTTCTGATGATCGACGCACTAAGTCTGGGCACAAAAAAACACGTTTTGTGTCTCCTAAAGAGAAATATTCGTCTCAAAAGGAGAAGAAATATAAACAGAAATTAGTGACTTCTAGTGACGAGGAGCTCGAAAGTTCAGCCTCGGGTTTTAATAGGCACATAGGTTCTTCGAAAGGGTAATCAGACAAATATTATTTGAGGAGGTATAAAACGGAGAGTAAATCTAAAAGTTCTCCTCGTTCAACTTGGAACGAAGTAAATCTTTCAAATCAGTATGCTGAAACTAATAGGAATCTATATGTCACAATGGGAATTGATGATCAAATCGTTTAAGGTGTTGACTGGATAAATTCTCCGTTGACAGATGAATTTCGTTCAATGAAGCTTCCGAAGCGTTTTAACATTTCGAAGGTAGAAAAGTTCGATGGGATGCAGGATCCCGATGATCATATCGAACATTTCAAGAATTATATGATGAACTTAGAAGATGATGACCAGCTTGTGTGTCGTGTATTTTCACAGACTTTTAAGGGAACAACTCTTAAGTGGTACAACAGGATTTTCGAAGGGGTCCATATCAAATTGCAGAGATTTGTATACTGCTTTTCGAAGGCCTTTTGTGGGGAGAAAAGAGATGAGAGAAAATGATGATAATATTATTCGGTGTAAGCAGGCACCAGGAGAAAAGTTGAAAGACTATACAAAGAGATTTGTGTTGACCAAGGCTAGTTTGGACAACTGTGAGGAAAATGTGACGATGACAGCTTTTCCCCAAGGGTTATTGCCATGGGATTTGGCTAATTAGACGAAAAAGAGAAGGGCTTTGACTTTTGGAGCTTTGATGACTCAAGTTGGGGATCAGATCAAAGTTGAGTAATGCATTAGTGATTTGACTAGTTCCATTAATGTAGCATTCAACCGTTGTGTTGGCCGTTTTTCTTGTAGATTGGGCTTGATCGGATTTATCTGTACACGAGGCCAAGTGTACTCCAATTAATCCCCATCTGCCAAACCCGATATCTCACTCGGTTCTTTTTTTGGATGAAGTCATCTATCTGCCTCTTTGGTTGGTGAAATACGTTGACCAGTACGAGCACCATATATTTACCTTGCAGTGGTCGGGCAATCCTTGATTTCTTATATAGACCTCGGTCACGCTCAATGCCCTTATCCTCCTCGCTCGCTGCTTGGATTTATACTGTACTCAAGGTCACTTCATACTCCTCGAATGGATTCGTCTGCTCATAAACCTTCTTACTTAACATACATAGGATATCCCCTCATCTCTTAGGAAGCTAAAAACAATCAAGAATTAAAGAACGCAACGGAAATCCTAAACCCAAGTAAGAAATAATGGTAAGTTGTCACATCGCTAGGAATATTGTATGTAGCCCTAAATTACCGGAGGCTATCCTCTGTTAGATATCTATATTTATGAATTAATCGTGAGAATTACTCCTCCAAGAAAGAGGGTCTCTCATACTCTGATTATGTGCCATTACCGACAACAACACCGCCTTCTCTTTCTTCTTCCCACCTTTTTCGGTTCTATCACGGTCACTAGAATGACTGCAGTGATCGAATATGAGTTATCAAAGGAAGAAATTAGGTGTAATAACTCGCCTCGACCAGTGATACCAACAAGTGGTTTTCCAAACACTCAATAGAATTAGGGAAAAAGCATATTAACTAGGCCTAGGGTAGCGCAATAAGACATGACTATTACTAATATTATACGATATTTATAGCAAGTTCGATTTCGAGCATAACTTTTATCTACCGGAGAAATCTGCGATGAATAAAAGTGGCAACAAGCTTTGGCTTCTACAATCAACAAGAGTAGTTTTCTTTCCTTTGATAATAAAATGCTACTTTGAATATTAACTTGAAAGACAAAGAGTTTAACCCAAAATTGGTTCTCCAACCTATGCGTGATGCGACACCAGTTGTCTTACGCATTAAAGAAATGGCAGGTTTCCTTAGATTCAAACCGCCGACATCTAATGAAACAATTTTATATGTCAGAACCATCATATCGCGTGTGCCTTCTTCAGACTGCCACGTATCATTTTACCGTTGGAAAGCACCCAATTCATATTCACACATTATCAAACACCTGCCAAAATGACGATTCAATTATTTTACCATCTACTCTGCTTCATCACTTATTATCTCATCGATTATATTTTCTCATAATATAATCCATGGACTAGTAGGGAAGCTTGATGAGGAAATCTTCATCAACTAGTAGTTCAAGTAAAGTCCGAGAAGATGTAACTAATATTGATACATAACCAATAGCAAATCGAGGGGTTTCTTATGCAAAACAAAGGTGCCCATAAGCATTACACCAACACAACACTAAAAAAGAAGTATAAAAGGCCAAACGGAGGGGTATCAAGGTCCTAACAACACAACGATTGTATTGCTTGAAAACAAGAAATACAATCGTTAATCGACAACAGAAAATTAAATAATTTCGTGAAGTCATAAGTGGAAAATAGGAAAATGAGTAACATATCATAGCCAAGCATAAGTAGAACTCAAGCTACATCATATGTTCTTCAAAGGAAACATAGAGAAGCTCCCAAACAAGAGAGTAAAATGCTAATTATTAAGCAATTAGATGTGGATTCGGAGTACTTGAATCCTGATACAGATCAGGTTTGACTGAATATGGTTGCTGAAAATACTGGAAAGGTTTCCAAGCTATGTTGTTTTTTCGAATCATTAACTATTTCAGAGGGGATATAATAACTGCACTATTTAGTTATCATTGGAAAACACATGTGGTTAGTTTGAACATGCAATTGGAAGGGAAAATGTCTTCATATCTGTACAAAAATCTGTTTCTTTCATAGTGTTACATGAAGATGACTTGAGAAATATTACAGGCCCACATGAGGATGTTATGGTTATAGAGGAATTATTGAGGATACTGAAGTTCGATGAATCTTGGTTCACATCGCTAGCATAGCTAATATTTTTTATATCTAGCTATAAACATATGAAGAACCCATCTCTCATACTCCGACAAAACGGAACCATAGTAAGGCTGACAGGAAACTTTGTTGATGTTACTGGGGAATTTCAAGGAGAAGTTATTCTTGGAAAAATAACCATTTCAGAAAATGGTCAGAGTATTGTTTGTGCTGGTAGATTGTTTGACCACTTATAATGATATCTTCAGTAGATCTTGGATATCAAGTATACGTGTAGATGCCTCAACATTTCACCAATATTTTCAATCCGCATTTGGAGGTCAAGTATGGATGGTTCAGAGCAACCAAAAAGTGGCTATGGAATATTATAACACTACTCTTTCTCCAAAATCCTTAAAGAATATGACAGATAAGAAATAACAGCAGTTACTTAAGTCATCTTTAGATTCGGTCAAAATATATAATCAGAGAAATAATTATAGTGTTGTTATCCCAATCAAATAGGTCGAAGTAAACAGTTTAACATAGGGAAAAATGTTAGAATTAGAGTTATTTTGCCATCAGAATTAAAAGAGAAATTGCTATCTTCCATTTTTAAAAACTTTCCATGTATCCTCCTTGGGCAATGAAGATATGACCGGTGTACCAGCTAGTGTCATTTATCACAAGTTATTTGTGTGATCGAATACGGGCTTAGTAATCCAAAGAAAAAGAGTTTTTTCCAAAGAAAAATCTGAAGCCATTTTTAAAGAGGTGGACAAATTGACCAAGAGAAGACATTTTTTAGAATCTTGAATCCATTATGGATAGAAAATCTGGTACTTGTAAGAAAAAATAATAGTAAATAGAGAATGTGTATCAATTTCAAAGATCTCAACAGACCATGTCCCATGGATCCTTTCCAGGTCCTCGAATAGATTAATTAGTCGATTTTACTTAGGGAAATAAGTTTTTACATTTTATGGATGCCTTTGCTGGGTATAATTAGATACAAATGAATCCGAAGGACCATGACCATACTATGTTTATCACTGAAAAAAGGCTTCACTGTTACGATGTAATTCTATTAGGCCTTAAAAATGCTAGGGCTACTTACCAAGATCTAGTAAACAAGCATTTTCCAGCAAGATTGGGAGGAATGTAGAAGTTTATATTGATTACATGAAGGAAAAACTTCCAAGGGAGGAGGAGCACTTACTCGACCTCAAAGAAACTTTCTCTACTTTGGAAGCCATTAATATAAAGCTAAATCCATAAAAGTGTATATTTGGAGTACAATCCGAAATTTCTGACCTAGTAGAATTGGACGCATTGTTAACTATCGATCCTCCTCGAACTACCAAATACTTTCAAGTGTTGACATGAAGATTGGAAGCCTTCAATAGGTTTATTTCAAGATCATCGGATAAATATGCACAGTTTTTCCAAGCATTAAGAAACACAAACAATTCAAATGGTCCCCAAATTATGATAAGGCATTCTTCGAAATCAATAAACATTTATCATTTCCTAAAACTCTATTCAAACCAGTCATAAGAGAAATATTATACTTTTATTTAGTGGTATGAGATTATATTTTAAGTGCGGTATTAGTTGGGGAGGTTTTCAATTACCCTCGCCTAGTTTACTACATTAGCAAAATTTGTTCAATGTTTAGAAAAGATACCTCAAATTGGAAACGTTGGTCTTAGCCTTCGTAATAACAACTAGGAACACGAGGCCTTATTTTCAAGCGCATTTCCTTAAGGTTCAAACTTCTTTTCCACTTAAAAAGTATTACGAAAACGAGATCTATCAGGTCGAATGACCAACTGATATGTTAAATTGGGGGACTATGATATTGATTTTCTCCTCGAATAGCGATAAAATCTAAATCTATAGAAGAATTCTTGGTTGATTACCATTTTGAGAGACCTTATGAAGAATCTTCTACTCACAACGATGGAAAATAGTCGGTAGTTCAAACAGATGAATGATATAGCATGATTGGTTGTGGGGCAGGAATTTGTTTGTTTTCCCCCTATGAAGATTTAATGTACCAAGATATACGTGTTGGTTTTAAGGCATCAAACAATGAAGCAGAATATAAAGCATGTATAGCAGGTGTAAGGCTCACTCAAATATGTGGTGCCAAAATAATCTGATTGTTGAGTGATTCGCAGCTTCTTGTACATTAAACGGATGGGCAATCCAAAACAAGGAAAGAAAGTTGGTAAATTAATCATAAGTGTTGAAAGAAATTTCTACTTGATTGAAATGTGTAACACATGAACACGTGCCAAGATAAACAAATTGATGGCTGACTCTTTAGCCACTGTTGCATATTCTGAAATGTACTCTTGGATTTGGGTACAAGAGTGTCCTTCTCTAACAATGACCCCCAAAATGAAAATTGAAATTGAAGAAAATTTCTAAATATCACCCATGGTAAGTCAAGATTGGAGATTTGGTATCCAAAAGTACATTACTAAAGGAAGCTTTCCCAAAGAAAAAAGCCTACCTAAGAAGTTAAAGTTTAAAGCCCTTAGATTTTTTGTTTTGAGAAGGATTATCTATAAAATATCTTTTACTTAGCCTTTGTTACGCTATCTCGGATCTGACGAATCCCATCCAGTTCTATTTAAATTACATGATGGGGAAGGATTTGTCCATTGTGGCTACAAGGATTTGACTAGAAGGATATTATTAGTAGCGTATTATTGGTCAACAATCATGAAAAATGCAAAAGAATATGAAGCATGTATAGCAGGTTTAAGGCTCACTCAAATATGTGGTGCCAAAAGAATCTGATTGTTGAGTGATTCGCAACTGCTTGTACATCAAACGAATATGCAATCCAAAACAAGGAAAGAAAAGTTGGTAAAGTAATCATAAGTGTTGAAATAAATTTCTACTTGATGAGAAAATAGTAAGAGCTCAGGAAGACTTGATTAGATAAAAAAGAGTCAAAGATCATTTAAGAACGATGTACTATCAAGGTTTAATGAGAAGAAAATATGCATCTAAAATTCGAAGACAAGAATTCGAAGTAAGGGATAGGGTTTTGAGAAAATTATTTTTACAATCCAAAGATAGGAAATTCAGAAATCTGGCCCCAAACTGGGAAGGACCATTTACTGTTAGTAAAAATATTAAGCGGAGAACGTAACGGTTAATTGATCAAGAAGGCAGTCCTTTGAGGTAAAATAAACCACTTAAAACTTTATCTTGAGTAAATGTGTAAAATATTTACTTTGCTTTTGTTTAATATAAATATTGGGGGGCATACTCTTTCCTACCCTGGTGGCTTGTGAAAATTTTAAAGAGGTGTCTGAATCATTAAATTTGTTTGCCTTCGAATAAATTACATTCGAATGGCTTGTGTATTAATTTTTTTTCCTTTGAATGGATTAAATTCGAATAGCTTGTGTATTAAATTTGTTTTCCTTCAAATATATTACCTTCGAGTGGCTTGTGTATCAAATTCTTCAACTTTCAAGTAAAGTTCGTTTGAATGGTTAAAATGGATTATTTCCGAATACATTAAACTGAGGTATAAAAGTAAGAAGCTATAAGAGAATTAAACAACATCGTTTAGTTAAGAAACAAGTACAAAATTCCTTAGATGATCCAAAGAGTTTATCTAAATCCCTTGTATACAACAGGGACTTGCACAATACAACAACGTATAAATATATTCTCCTTTGGGCTCATTCCCATCGATATTTCCTTGTTTTTATTCTGAACTCCTACTCTCGGAGTCCCCTGCATCAATATCATCAGATTCATTGCTTGGGCAATAAATATTGTGGAACAGTTCCCACAAAGACCCGAGGACTAAGGTAGGAAATATCTTATCAAAATTCCAGGACCATGGAATATTTGATTGAGGCGTCCATATTTTTTAAGGAATCCATGATCCCATCGCTATATGCGTTTGCGTCATCCCCCTCTTGGGTGGATTTCTCTTTTAGATAAGCCACTTCTTCTTCCTACTTTTTAAAAGGGCCCTCTTGATAATATTGTTTACTCAATAAGCGTTTGATGATGCCTTTGTCATCAGTTTGCCGACTTTTCCACGATGTGATCTCCCCCGATCTTGATAATTGTAGTTCTTCGTTGTCATCTTTGCTTTGGACATGTTTTCCTTAATTAATTTGACCTATTCGAATAGATCGTCAACTCAATATGTTTCCTCTTCCAGGGAAGCCTTTTGATTCTTGTTCTAATAGGAATCAATGGTTTCTATATGAGATCTAACTTTTCTTTCCAGATCTACAATAATCCTCACACAACTTGGCATCAAATATCCCAGTATGTCATTATTATTTGATAACTCGAAGGGCACACCATCTAATGCCATATTGGTAGCATTGTTTGTAGATTCGGCAAAGTCCTTCTCAAATGCTTCAAAATTAAACCCCCCAGTATCTGGTTCTCATCTCTAGATATCTGCCTCTCCAATGTGGGTAGGAGAGGAGATGATCAGATACTGACATTTTTGGAGGATCGATAGCAGGGATTGTAGGATGAATAATGTTCGAACATAGTACAATCTTGGAACGAGCGTAGTTTTTCTTTATCTTCTTATATCTTTTCTTAGTGCCTTGTTTGATTTTCTTTTGTGTCTGTTATTTCTTGGACACATGAATATTTATGGGTACATTGCGTTCTTCTACAGTGTCAGTAAAAATAGCTAATAAAGTTTCATTAATTTTATCTGGCTGCTCTTTAGTTCCAGCTGGGACATCGCTTCTTGAGGTGCCTTTTTTTCTTTTTGTCCTTTTGGTTGTGATGGTTGGGAGCTATGTTTCTGGTTTGAAGATACATCTTACCATCAAGACATTTGACTCTCTTTAAAATCAGAGATGTTCGAGGAACAGTAGTGAATTACTCTCTTGTCAAATCAAGCTCGGGGTTGGTTATCCTTAGATGAATCCAAACTATGTTAGTAGAAGTGAAGCACAGATGGAAGCCATTGTACCATTTCTCCTCGGCCCACTGGTTAAGATTCTTGAAACTGGCCTTCACATCTTCCACATTATGTATATAAGGCTTCAAAATAGATTTTGGGAGAAAAGGTTATACATAAGTTATAAAATATGTTTATATAGGAAAATATAGGAATCGAAAGGAAGCTGTCTGTATTCTTCCACAACCTTGTAAGACAACTCAGATTTCCTTGTGAGGTGATCGCATTACCATTCTCCCATCAGCCCCTGATGAATAGAATTTACATCTTCCACAGTTTATTTGCCTCCAGCAGATCATCTACCACTTTGTATTAATTCCCCATGTTGAAGTAGTGAAAGGGAGTTTAAGATTTGTGAAACAACCCCGTGATAATAGCGAATTGCTCCATTAGCATTAGCAATTTGGATAGCCTAGAAAACATGATGTGTGATATTAAGGTAAACTGAAAATTTGGACTAGCCTGACTTGGACGCAACCCTACTATTTTGGAAAGTTGCCTCTCAGTTTAACCTAATAAAACTATATTATTAATTAATCAGCCACAATGCATTTATTAAGATAAATTAATATTAACATGCCGGATTACCCAATTCTATATATTTCATGATTAGCTCATACTAATAATGAACATAAGAAATAAAATATAGATAAAGATGAAAAGAATTTCTTGATGTTCAATATAAAGATAACTTAAACGTGGTAGTAAAAATAAGAGTTTATAATCCATAAATCTAAATTTTTGTTGTTATTTTTATAGTTCTTCATGATGGACTTTAGTAAATATCCATGTTATAAGACTTTAGAATATATTAATTTATAATATATGGATCAATTTTTCTTTATCATTTCCCCTAAAGCTAAGATATTAAATTATGTTTGTTTTCTATTTATTTTTTCCCTTAAATTTTCAATAACTTCCAATAACTGATTACTTAATTAAGACTAAATAAAACGAAAATATATTACGTTTTAATAACTCATTAAGAAAATTAATCATCCCAAAAAGAATTTTAAATAAAAAACACGTGATATTTTTTTCAAAACATTTATTTATAACCAACCATTTTTTAATGTAATGGTAAATCAATCAAGTTAGAGAGTGATTAGATTTTGTCGAATATATTTCCCTATTTCTGGTTGACTCTTTCCAAAATAAGTAAATATAATAATATTTTGTTTGTTTATAAGCTTTATGATCATCTCATGAATGATGTACAATTGAAAATTTATGCATGCTATATTGACAACTTATTTCCACTAAAAAAGCAAGGGATTTGCTAAAATAAAAGTCTAAATTACTCCGTGAAATTACATGTTTTCGTTTTTTACTCCTCAACAAGATAAAAAATCCAAAATAAATGAAAAATAGACGACTTCACAGAGTAATTTCGGATTTTTTTACCAATTCCTAAAAAAATATTTAGACATTTGTTTTCATCATTTCTAAAAAATGGGATTTTTTCGCTTTTTAAGACCCACGAGACTTACAAGATTTGTATATAACCATATTTATCTTTTTTGAGTATTTTCCTTATTTTATATACAACACTATCACTCATATTATTAATATACAATTTGAACTCAAAGAATTCTGTTTTCTTATGTTTAATAATCATACTAGACTTGAATTTAAATAACCTATATCTTTTGACATTTGTTATGTATCCAACCATAGAACATTTTATACTTTTCAGGTTTTATCATGCTTAAAAAATACAATACACACAAAGAACTTATAGAGTTCAATATTATGTTTTTTAATTTCACAAATCATATCAAACAACTTATTTTTTTTAAGAGTAGCACACTTAGTGATATTACAGATTTTTTAAACGATCACAACCCATGTAATTTAGAATTAACTAACATGACATCACAAATCTAAAATAAATTATACTTTTCCACTGATCAAATAATTTTTTATGTGTTGTAAATGATATCAAACATCAATGAATTATCTCTATCATTACTCTTTGTAATAATTAGAATACTAATTTGAGATTTTATTTTTTACTTCTATCATTACCTTATACTTTAATCATAGTGTCTATTTAGTTTTAAACCTCCGGGGTAAACTACACATTAAATTTTATTTTTTCATGTTTAAGTAAGTACACAAATATGTTCATATAGTAGTAATATATAAGTGCTATATAACATAGTTTATCACGCGAATAAGGAGCCAATTTACTCGTATAGATTAATATGTATATTTTTTAATCAGTTCATATTATACACATAACATAGTTACAATATACCATATGACCCTACATCATAGTATATAAATCCAAATATTACTATTTTCTTTAACATGTTATGGTTTATAGGTACAATTCTATTACGACATAATAAATTTCCAATAATTGAAAAGAATATATATAATTAGTTTTTTTTATTAATGTCAATATCAGCAATTCAAAGTTTTGCAATTTCGTCAAAAGAGTAACATTTCCCAACAAAATACACACTTCCAAATATAATGAGTGTATCAGAGTAATACACACAATGAATATCAGATTTAGTGCATAAATCAACAAAGAGAAACAAATTTCTTCATATGTACAAAATACATAAAAATTTGAAAGGTTACTTTTTTTACTCGTAAATAATAACATGACGTTGTCACTTTCTTTTTATTTGGATTTATGGGTCTTGAGTATTTTCATTTCATATGCACTCGTACTTCCTCCCATCAGTTTGAATATATATATATATATATAATGAAAATGTAAAATGATGTACATGTATCATAATACCATCCGAAGATCTAATCTTTTACAATAGTAAACTTTATCATAAATTGGACAATTTTCTCTTCCACGATATTTATATTATCACTCTTTTTTTATTTCGTTTTAGAGCATTCTAGGTTTTTTTTGTCAAATTAGTACTGCTTAGAGATTATATAAAAAATTGAGAGGATCTTTCAAAAAGTGTTGCTAATGTATCAAGTCTTGAATTTGAATGTTGTCTCTTTTGGCTATGTAATTTCATTCAAAGTAGGTTGATGAAGTTTAGATTCGGTATATATAGAATACTTTGAGTGACATGAGCAAAAACTTCAATTTGTTTCACGACATAAAGTTGGTGCCATGAGACTTATTCAAATAAATCAACTCCTTCTGTAACATTTTGATTATTGTCATTGTCGTTCTCATATACATGATGAAATCTAATTTTGTTATAAAATATTAAAAAATAAGAACGCTTTAAATAACTTGTTGAGTTTTGGCTATAAATTTAATAGAAAAGAGCTTATTTTTTTAGTATTGACATGATATATATATATATATATTGAATGTTATCTTTAAAAAGGTATTTCTAACAATTATTATATGTACTATTCAATAAGTATCTTGAAAGTTTATAAGTATTCTATCTTAAAATACTAACGAGTAAAAGTTACATAACTTTATAAACAAAAAATATAATTCTATGAAACTTAAAAAACCTACGGATTATATATTAATAAAATATTTTCTTACTTATCCGGTTGTTAATTGTTTTTAAACTGAACTCATGAAAATTAAAAGATTGAATAGACGCGAAACTAACATTTAAAAAATCGCACTATGGTTAAAACCCGTTAAATAGCACTTTATTTTTTATTTTCATAAAACATATATCTTGTTACCGCATATCACAATAAAAATAATATTAGTACTTTTCGCGTAGAACCATTATCTTTTTATCCTAAAAATTACTTATTTGAGTGATCGTAATTTTTTATTTATCATAATTTCTACCTATGAGATACTTTTAGTTACGAGATACTTTTAGGTTTAGGTGGTAAAAATAAATATTGATCGGTTTTCATATTTCACGACGAACCCTATTTTTGTTTTGATCTGAGTCATATATTTAAAATATTTTTTAAAATCTTACCACCTAATTTAGAATATTATTTGTTCGACCTATAAATTTTTATATAATTTTTTTAATCAAAATTCATACCATCCAAATAATGTTTTAGCTATTTAAATCGTATTTAGAATATCTGCTTAAAAAACTAAAATTCGTAGTTCTTATTTCTTCAACTAGATTAATTTTTTGTGTTTGCTTATAATTTATAGTAATTTTTTCTGTAAAGGATTTCTTCGACTTCAAAACTTTAGTACATTATCATATATGGTAATATCTATTGGCCATACACTAAAGATAAAGAATCGCATTTGTGCACGTAATAAAAAGAATATGAATTTCAAATTTATGATATTTTATCAGGACAGACTGCTTAATAAAACCCCACAAGTGATTACTAACTATTATCTTACAAAGTAGTACCTATTGGCCAAAAGACAAACAATCGTATTTGTGCATTTATGATATTTAATCAGGATAGACTACTTAATAAAACCGAACAAGTAATTACTAACTAGATAGTGTTGTACAACTTATGATTCGTAACCAAACTGAATTCAATTTTATTAAATGTAAAGCTTCTTGGAAACATGGAACAGAGGAGGAGGGAAGGGTAGGGATGTTAAATCTTACACTCTTGAAGTATACAGGTGATGAACATTGATAGAAAATGGTGATACCCAAACACTGCTCATGAAAAACAGTGATATCGATCTACGGTGGTTTTTTCAATGTATATCTGATTGGAGCTTACTAATGTATGACAATTCTTAATAAATGGTTAGATTTGAATACAGTATTGAAAATGATCAAACATGGATTGAATGCAATGGGACAGAAGCATGGTTTGACTAACATAAATGCAGTGCTTTGAATGGCGTTATGTGATGATATCGAGTATACATAACATGCAAATCATAACCACGGCAAACAATTTTGATTTTCTTAAAATTTGTTTTATAAAATACTCTATATTTCAAAATTAATTTGAGTTAAATATTTTAATTATAACGTGGGAATTTTGTGAAAAAACAAATTAAATATCAAATATTATATATATATATATATATATATATATATATATATATATATATATATATATATATATATTTAATCTAACTTAATTATAGGCTTTTTTACCAACACTATTCTGTTTTGGATGGAAATCGTTTTGATAACATAAAAAAAATTCGTTTACCTAAGATATTTATTTGTTGGAGTAGATGATTTTTCAGCAATTTAATTTTATATAAATCATTGTTATTCATTATGATAACATAATATATATATGGCCAAAGATATTTCCTCCATTATATTTTTTATTTCCTCCATCTTTTGAAAAATCCTCCATGATGTTATTTCCTCCATAAAGAAAGTTACAAAATTGCCCTTTTACCCATTTTTCTTCACAAAACCATTACCCTAACATACCCGTTCTATTCAGTACAACAAAACCCATTCTTCACCATTATCACTACCTTACAAAGAAGAAAACCCATTTTTCACCATTATCACTACCTTACAACAGCTGATTCGAAGATAGAGAAAGCTTCGAGAAGAAATTCTAGGTTTTCTATGTAATTTTTTGTTTATCGGATGATAATGACCTTATTGTATGTAATTTTTTGTTTATCGGATGATAATGATGTTTATCGGATGTATCGTTTTGTTTATCGGATGATGTGTTTTGTTTATCCTTGTTGTTTAGCCTTGTTTAAGTGTTTAGAGGTTAAGAAACAATCAAATTTTAATATACACTGGTGTTTTACACTTGATTCCGAGAGGGCCACTCGGAATCAAGTGCAATGTCCCAGTGAACAAGACTATCACATTAAATAACGAGACAGGGGGTTTGCAACTGATTCCGAGTGACCCTCTCGGAATCAGTTGCACATTTTTTTTGAAAAATTACAACTGATTCCGAGTGGCCCTCTCGGAATCAGTTGCACATTTTTTTTGAAAAATTGCAACTGATTCCGAGTGGCCCTCTCGGAATCAGTTGCACATTTTTTTTGAAAAATTACACCTGATTCCTAATTCCCGGCTCGGAAATAGTTGTTTTTTTTTCAGAACTGTAAAAATCGGGTTTAGCTGAAAAAATAAGTTTCGAAATAAGTATTTTCAAGCTACGAAGTTGTAAAACGTAAAAACAAGTTTAAATTACTTTGTTTGTCGATTGAGTGCCGTTCTCCGGCTTTGTTTGGGTTTCTTCATTTTCGATGATTAATCTTCAATAAAATTGAAGTTCTTTGTTTTAAGGTTAATTTTAGAGGTAGAATCATATATCTTGGATTAAAATTAGGTTAATGCTGTGTTTTTTCATATAAGACTATCTATTAGATAAATGGCATCTAATGACAAATTTGAAATAAAAATAAGGGTAATTTGGTAAAAGCAAGTCACTAGTATTTTTGAAAGTTTGAAAGATGGAGGAAATAAAAAATAACATGGAGGAAATAGCTTTGGCCTATATATATATATATATATATATGACAGTAAACTTTGAGATTTAGTCAAAAATAAATAATCAGCTTTTTACTATATGTAACTTGCGATTTTAATGGTTGGTGAAAAAGTAGAGAACCAATTTCGGTATGCTTGTTACAAATCGTAGATAGATTTGTGATGCCAACATATCCAATTCTCTCATGTCGGCAGAGACCAAGAGATGAAGACATATATATCTCCTCATCTAGATTTTCATGAAAAAAACATTACGCACATCAATTCGATGAATATACTAATTTCTAGAAGATGGAATAGTTAACAAACATCGAAGAGTGATGCGTTTAGTAGTCGGAGAAAAAGTCTCTTGATAGTCAATACCTTCAACCTGGGTGTAGCCTTTTGCCATCAAACAGGCTTTATACCGCTCAATGATTCCACCAAAGTTATATTTGGTCTTATAAACCCAGCGACATCCGATAGGTTTGTGTCCCAAAGGAAGAGAAACCAACTGCCAATTGTTGTTATGTTGTAGAACCTCAAGTTGAGTGGACATGCCTTGGTGCCAGAGTGGATAATAATTAGCATTTTCAAAATATGAAGGCTTTATTTTGCCGATAGCAAAGCTAAGAAAGCACGATGGTTAGGGGAAAACCGTAAAACAAACGTATCAGAAGAGAGGGAATATCTTGTAGATTGGCGAGAACTTGAATGCGTTAAAGATTGATTGGTGTTGGTAGACATATCATAGTCTTGGTGGCATGCAAGGGGTGTACGTGGTGGGTAGAATGATAAACCGAGATATCATTGGGCACTGTAGGAGAAGGATGTGTGGTTGGGGTGGTGATGAAGCGGGAGGTGTTGGTGGAGCGGAAGGTGATGACGGAGTTAGGAGTGAGGGTTATGAAGTTATAGTTGATTTTGGGGATGTATGAGAGGTATGGGTTAAAGGTGTGAGATTTATGGGATTTGATGGATACAAAAGCGATAAAATATGAGGTTTAAGTCATATGATGTGGGATTTTGAAATGGAACTGATGATGAATTGGGTACCTGATTGAAAGATGATGAGGATAATTGTTTCGGAAAAGACAAGGTCGAAGTATGATGGAAGGGAAATAAAGTTTCCCTAAAGTGGACATGACGGTCTATGAAAACTTTATATGTATGTAAATCAAGAACTTTGTAGTATTGTTTTATATGTGGATACCCCAAAAAATGAAAATTGATGCACTAGGATCAAATTTATGTTTGGGATGAACATTAGTGAAATAACATGCACACAAAAAACACGCAAGTGCCTGAGTGATGTTGACCCATTATATAAGACCTTGAATGGGGATTTATTTGATAGTAAAAGAGTTGAAATGCGGTTGATATAATAAATGGTTGTTAAAATACAATCCCACCCAGAACTTAAGTGGTACATTTGATTGAAACATTAGAGAACGAGCAAAATTTAAAATATACTGATGTTTTCGTTTAAAAAATCTGTTTGGTTGTTGAGGCATATAGTATAGACCACCCTACTGTCCAATCGAGCCAATCATCTTCCCAGCAAACAAATCTTACAAACTACAATAGTCAGGAAAGAAAACAATGCAATAATTATGATTTTTAGTGAGTTTATTATCTCAAATATAAATATAAATTAAAGGTCGGTACTTACAAAACAACTGTAACATTTAATTTTGATATGTAGTGATATGTGATAGTGGAAGACATGAGATCAGTTAATAGTGATACGTAAGAGAAAATATGATATATGGCGCCAATATTCAAAATCGAAGAACATATACAACTAAAATTAACAGACACAATAGTCATTGGAATCAAACCTTCAACATTCGCATATCCATCAACACTACTAAAATTATTGTGATTCAATGCACTCATTTGTTAGGCTTATTATTTTATTTGTTTGGTAGTGAACATTTGAACAGTGTTAACAATATTGGAAACCAATAAGTTATGAAATTATGCAGCATTCGCCAAATGTTGATTGCAACGAACGTAAGATTATTGTCCTCGAAATTGTTGTGCTTGTTATTGTTTCCATTTTTTAATCGGCATCTACCGTCTGTGTGACCCTTCTTATTACAGTACATATAATAACATCGGATAATCGGATATTCGTCTTTAGTATGTCAGGATCTGTTACAGTGCTCACATATTTTATGTTTTGAATTTCCTCTTTTTCCCGAGACTGCAACTGCTATGGAGAAGTTTTCAATTGGCTCAAACGATAGCTGTCGTTGTTTCTCTTCTTGGATTATAGAAGAATATACTTGATGGACATTGGGCAGAGATGTCATCATCAATACATTGGACCTCAAATCCATCAAAATTTTTATAACTCGATATTTCTCTCTTTGTTCCAGGTGTGATTGTTGTTCATTGCAAATCAGCGGAGAACGATATGTCACGAACTCGTCCCATAATGCATTCATCTTAGTAAAATACGTAGATAATCTATTGTGCTGTGTGACATAATGGCGATTGATTTTGTATTCGAAACAGATCTGGAGTATTCTTTTGAGAGAATTGGTTGTGCAAGTCAAAATATACTTCACGTGCTGTCCTGTTATAGATAACTCCTACAACAATGTGTAATTCGACAGCATGCGTCAACCAAGAAATTATCATGATGTTACATTGGTTTCATTCCTTAAATAAATAAAAAGTTTCATTCTCATGTGATGGTACTTTGACACTACCGCTTATGAATCAAATCTTCTATTTTGCAGTGACAGCATGAATAACTGCATTGCTCCATGATTGATAATTGACATCATTTAATTTGATGGGAACCTAGACATGTCATGGTTAGTTTGAATGATGAATGTAGAAGGGATGTGAGGGATTTGTAGTTTTGGTCTCCAATCCGGAACCCTTTGAGTTGGTGGTTTGGATCTCTGATTGGTAAGAAAGATCAGCCATAGTGATTTGTTGTGTTGGGTTTTTTTTTTGCAAGATTGGTTCCATGCCAGAAAAGTGATAAAAAGTTACCTATATTTTTATAATATAATATTACTCATATAGATACATAGATTATATTTATAGATAATTATGACTATAACCAATGTAGTCAATCCTAATTATGATTATAATCAATACAGTTAATCATAATTATGAATATAATCAATAGAGTCAATCTCACTACCCTCATGCCTGAACCAGTGCAATAATTCATCTACATTTATATCTATAATTACTTTACAATAAATACAAAGATAATCTAATAGACGCCTAAATTTGGAGAATATAAATTAAGGACTCTCAACTTGCTACACAAGAAATCAATTTCATCACTCTCGAGTGCTTTAGTAAATATGTCTGCCAATTGCGTCTTCGTAGAAATATAGCATTGACGAATTATCTCATCCTAAAATATTTCTTGAATTATATGACGGTCAATCTCAATATGTTTAGTACACTCGTGAAAAACTAGATTAGCCACAATATATAACAATCAATCTCGATATTCTTAGTACACTCGTGAAAGACTGGATTGGCCACAATATGTAAAACCGTTTGATTATCACAAAACAATAATGTCGGTTTATCCAAGTCAAGATTCAAATATTTGAGTATGTATATTAACCAAGTTAATTCCAAATAAGTATTCTTCATTTATCTATACTTTGCTTCTGTCTCATATCGCTTAGATTGAAAATAATATATAATATATAGTAAATGAAATATCTCAAGTAGTATGAGGCTTTTTAGGATTATATCCCAAAGAGCAAAGCCATGCAGGCTTTGTAGCCAAAACGGACAATATCATACTAGTAAGTGAGACCTAATTCAGACTTATGTATTCTCACATGATATTAGAGCGAAATCCTAAGCGATTAACATGGGATATTCATTTCGCCATATCCATGTGGGAAATATCAGGCCCATCTCTCTCAATATAGGAAATATAATGTCAATATATATTGAATCAAGTTTAAGGGGAAGTGTTAGACAAAGTATTCGGTCCCTATATGGTCTACTGTCCCACATTAGATTGAAAATAATATACAATATATAAGTGAATGACATATCTCAACTAGTGTGAGCTCTTTTGGGACTACCTCAAAGAGAAAAGTCGTGCACATCTTCTAACCCAAGACAGACAATATTATACTAGTAAGTGATACCTAATACATAGTTACATATTTTTGACATTATTTTTTTCTACTCTACTTAATTTTATCGATTTATTTATTATATAAATTTTTTTTGGGTAAATGTGGGTGTATATATATGTACAAGGTTACAATCGTCTAGAGAGTCATATGATCTCTCAAGTGAGTATAATTCAGGGTAGCAATGTACCTAAAAGAAAAAGACATGTCCAAGAGTGCCTTGATAAAGGTCTAGAGCACTTGCCTCTTTAAAAAACCTTAACCACCCGTTGGGTAAAAACCCGGTCTAAGGAAAACGAGTACAAGTCTCCAGGCTGGCACTAATGGACTATTACATAGAAAATCCGAAAAACTGAGTGTATCAATGAAAAAGGACTCTAACATGTGAGTCAATAATGCGGATATAATTTAAATAAAATCTTCAAGGTCATGAGAGTGATTCAGATAACGATGGTGTCTTGAGTCACGGTCTCTTCATCAAACATAAGGCGGTTGCGGCCGCGCCAAATCTAAAAAACAGTGGCTTGGAAGGCAAGATTGATGGCGCGGGATCGGTAGGATGTTCCTCGATGCTCCTTCCTAATCCATTTGTGTGCACTATCAAGCGTTGTCATTTCTCGAGTAATCCCCAGCCATGATCGGATACGACTCCAGATTTCCTTAGTGAACCCGCAAGCAAAGAAAAGATGGGCGCCAGACTCATCTGAGTGCCTGAAAAATGGGCAGCTGATGTTAGGCAAGTCCATGTAGTGGAGAGTGTCTTTCGTGGCAAGGCAACGATTGAAGGCTAGCCAGACGGTGAAAGAAAACTTAGGTGGGATGAATCTCTTCCATAACTTTGATAGATTTGGGCATGCCTCACCTTTTGTTCTCATGGCTTCGTAAACACATCTAGTAATTAGCTTTCCACCCAAAGTACAGCTTTCAAGACCCAGAATGGCACTATCTCGACCCCCAAATATCTGTATCCAAGAGTTTCTAATATCAAGAAGCTTCCGAACAAGATGACTGTCTATATCTCGTCTTTGGTAGTCCCATATAGTTTGTCCTCGAAGATAATACTCATGCACCCATTTTATCTATAACGACTCAAAGTCAGAATGTAGTAACCAAATCGAACGGGTAAGAAGGGCACGATTCCAAACTCTGATATCCATAAGGCCAAGTCCTCCTTCATCTTTGGGTTTAAAGATTTTGTCCCAAGCAATTCGAGCAGGTCTACCCCCCAGAAGAACTTGAGACAGAGCGAGCAGATCGTGTTAAGCACCGCCAAGTGCAAAGGAAAAGCGCGGAACCAAAATGATTTGACCCCTTGAAGCACGGAGGTGATCAATTGAAGTTTTCCCGCGTATGAAAGTTTCATATGTTCCCATTTTTTAATGTAACTCGAGATAGGCTCTGTCAAAGGGGAAAAATCAGTAACTAAGACGGTCATAGGAGCGAGAGGTATCCCCAAGTAACGTACAGGGTAAGTGCTAACTTCAAATCCGACTATTTCCATGATCCGATCATAAATAATCCCTTTAACCCCGGCTAGGTATATTTTGGATTTAGAAGGATTCAGTGATAGTCCCGAAACATCTTCCAAATGGCTCAAGCATTCCATAAGGATGTTAACCGATGTCTCATCTTCTTTTAAAAGTAGCATCAAATCGTCAGCAAAAGCGAGGTGGGTAGTGTGAGTGCGGGCGCATTTCGGATAGAATTTCAAACTCGGTTCGCTCGATTTCTTCTTTAATAAACGAGACAGATATTCGAGGCAAATGATGAATAAAGTAGGGGACATGAGATCACCTTTCCTTAAGCCCCGTTGCCCACAGAAGAAGCCATGAAGCTCGCCGTTGATAGAAACCGAGAAGGACGCTGTAGTGACACAAGCAAGAATCCATCCCAAAAACTTCGGAGGAAACCCGATACCATGGAGAATATCCGATAGGAAGTCCCATGAGACTGTGTCAAATACTTTGCGAAGATCCACCAGGAGCATACATCACGGAGAAACTCTTGCACGGTTCGAACCTCTAACCAACTCTTGGGCAAGGAAAACATTATCAACAATATTTCGACCACTCACAAAAGCACATTGTCCTTTATCAATGAGATTCGGAAGTAAAAGGGCCATTCGGTTAGCCAAAATTTTGGTAATCACTTTGTAAGTAACATTTGAGAGCCCAATTGGCCTAAAGTCACCCACCTTAGGATCGTTGTCTTTTTTCGGAATAAGGGCAAGGATGGTGTGATTTGTTGCACGGAGGAGTCTACCAGTATCAAAGAACTCACGAACACAATCAACCAAATTTGTTCCCACAAGTTCCCAATTCTTTTTGAAGAAAGCTGAAGTGTAGTCGTCCGGTCCCGGAGCCTTGTCATTCCCGATATCAATGAGGGCATTACGGATTTCATCAACTTCAACAGGTTTGAGAAGCTGCTCATAATGTTGATCCCCGACGAGGGATCCGTGACTCATGACCGTCGGATTAATGGGGGAGCTTGGCCGAGATGAGCCAAAAAGGTGCGTGTAGAAATCTACAAGGAGGGAGGCAACTTCTGTAGGAGATGTGGTGCGGGTGCCATCATCTCAGACGATGTAGGAAATGTTCTTTCTTGCATTATCTCGTTTGATTAAGCTGTGAAAGTATTTTGTACCTCTGTCGCCGTCAACTAAGTGGGTGGTCCTCATACGCTGTTGAAGAAAGCTCTTTTCTGCATTAAGAAGGAAATTCGCACGATCCCGTAATCTGCGTACCTCTTCTTTCAAACCAACGTTATCAGGATTATCCATGAGTGAGGAGATAGCCTCTTTAAAGGCCGAATTTGCAGTAGTTGTACGCTCTAGAATGCCACCATACTCAGCTTTATTCAAATCTCTTAACGGACGCTTTAAGGATTTCAACTTCTGCGCAAGTATATACTGCTTCGTACCATCAATAGACTGACCCCATAAACTTTCTACAATGCTAGCAAATCTGGGATGATCAAGCCACATGTTGAAGAATTTGAAGGGCCGACAACCATGCTGAAAATCTCGAATAATCGAGGCAATAACTGGACAATGATCGGAAACGGGTTCCATCGGAAAGAATGTGGCTTTGCATAAGAGATCTTTATCACTCCACCCATGGTTTATAAGGACTCGATCAAGCTTGGCCATAACAGTACCATTTGTCCAAGTAAAGAAAGGACCCGTGGAAGGAGCATCGACAAGACCGTGAGATATCCGAAAATTATTTAAATCAATTAACTCACCATTTCGAAGTGGGGCAGCCCCAATTCGGTCTCCTGGAGCAGAGTAGGTGTTATAGTCTCCCGTAATCATCCAAGGTAAAAGAATGTTGGCCCCTATAGTGGTTAGGTGCTCCCAAAGAACTCTCCTTTGTGGTACAGTATACAAAGGGTAATCAAACGTAACATAAAACTTTTCTTGAGTGACGTTGCAATGGACTTGAAAGTGGATATATTGTCTTCCAATTTCAATCACCGTACATGCCACCCTGCTAGCATCCCAAACAACAACGATGCGTCCTCTACTTATAACATCAAGATTAGAAATATGATTTCAGCTTATGAAACGAGAAGACATAAAATTATCTAAACGTTCTTGCGAGAATTTAGTTTCTAAGAGGCAAAACATGGGAAAATAATTTTGTTTGACGAGCTTACGAACCGTGGAGAGAGAAGCGTCTCGATCTGCACTCCCACATAGGCCCCTGATGTTCCAAATAAGTATCTTCATTTATCAACCGAGGAGTTTGTGGGCACTCCGCGCCTCACATTTTTCTTTGATCGTTTGCTTTGTACTTTTTGCCATGGAACGGTTGATGGATCATCTGCGTTGCTGGTGAAAGTTATGGTTTCATCTTTGTCTTGCGGATGGTCCAATATGGGTTCCTGGTCATTAACATAAATCATCTGTGTGTCAATTAGGGGGCTGATTCGGCTTCGCAAGTAGTCGGTATTATTTGAACAGACGTGTTCTTTATTGGTGTTGTTCATCTCTTCTCCAATAAAAGGGGTGAGAATTTCAGATGATCTGGGGCGTGCGATGGGTTAAACGGTGACTTTCTGAGATGGTGTAGAAGTGATAGGATTACCTCTAGGGCCGCTTGTTATGTCACTTGCGTTCTTGCGTAGGTTTTGAGCTGCCCGGGCTGGTCGTGTCGAGGTTTCTTTCTGCTTCTCGCTGATTTTAGTTTTACCCTGCTCTGTAGATGGACAAGTAGAGTGATTGTATCCAAATTTCTGACACACATAGGAAAACAGTGGGTAATTTTTGTATATAAAAGATTGATTATATCGCCTACCACAGGGAAGCCTCACACCAAAACTCGTAATTGGTTTTTTATTAACATCAATTTCTACTAGAATTCTAGCATATTTCATCCGAGTCTTTTCGCATGTAAATTGATCAGTAAAAAGAGGCATACCAATCTTTGAAGAAATATTACTTAAACCTGTTTCACTCCAAATGCTGAGAGGGACATCATTTAGCACTATCCATGTTGGAATTGTTGTGAACAGATCATCTGTCAGCATGATATCTTTATCAATTCTTTTAAGCATGAAAGTTTTACCGTAAGTAATGTAGGGTCCGTAAGCTAGTACATGGAGCAGATCTGATTCGGTGAGGAATTTAAAAACCGTCCATTCTTTTCCATACGGCTGAGTTTTGCAATTAACGCCCCATCTTTTGACAATAGTATCAAGAGTAATTTTCCCCGGGAACTTACCGGTGAAGCATCCGATAAGACAATGGCCCCAACTTTCGATGAACGGAACTTCATCTGCCGGATCAAGGATGATATCGCCATCATCTGAAGGTGGAGGGATAAATTGGAGCTTGAGGCCTTTTGAAGCTAAACGAGAACCTTGGAATAAGCTGGAGAATGATTTAGTAGGAATGGCGGAACAAGGAGTTTGTGTTGTAGGAATGGCGGAAGGATTCTGAGCATTCTTATATAATGGATCCCTCTGCTCTACAATATTAGCATTATATGCTGTTGGTCCATTATTTCCATTTTCGTTACTGCTTTGAAATGGATTAAATGTTGCTTCTCGAGACAAATTACCTTCTTTATTGATATTATTAGCTCTGACGTTACTTGTTTGAAAAGAAGAAAGTCGGTCTTCTCCTGTGCGTTGTGCATTTAATGGGTCTGATTCTTTACTACCATTACATGAGTTACTTACCTTTCCCACGTTATTTTGAAGAGAACTGTTTCTTTCTTCATGCGCTTTATAAGAATTAAAGTCATTTCCATTTGAATTCAAATTCAAACTTTCTTTATTTGAATTCAAATTTATTGAACTGTTATCTTTTCCTCGATGGTCAAAGGTTATATTAGCTTTAAATTGAGTTGTTCCCTTTCCATAAATATTCTCGTTCACATTTTTAAAAGCATTAAGTGAACCGTTACCTTCCAATGCAGTTTCCTTTTCTATCATAATTAAACTGTTACCTTCACCAGAACCGTTTCTTCTCTGATTCAAATTTTCTTTATTTACATTAATTCTTTTTTCTCGTCCATTTAAACTGCTATCATTAAGAGAAGAGAATTTGAATTTGAATTTTTCACCAGAGGTCAGCCCGTCTTTATTAGGAGTAATGACAGATTCTCCAAAGTTGAATGCAACCGATTCTTCCACTGATTTGTCTCGTCCGTTACAGAACCCACTTAAATGCGGCGGCAAATTTTCGTGAACGTCGGTAGCAACATTCCGGTCACCGGAAAAGGTTCCGTTTACAGATTTTGTTACCTCTTTCGATGGAGAGTTTGCCACAATACTTTGATTTGCCAAGAACGGTTCCGAAGACAGATCTGCAGGCATCAGAGCTAGTTGTTTATTCTTTTGTTTCTTTCTTTGCCCCAATTTTCCATGAATTGATTTCGCACCTTGCCTTAACAATGGAACACCAGTAGTAGCAGTCGCCAGAGAAAAAAAATCGAAACCTGTAGAAACAGCAATCTGTTCGTCGGAGGCAGTTAAAAGTAGTTTTCCCGTTTCACGAACGGCAATGATGTTTCGATCTTTATTCGTATCCTCTTGTTCATCGCTTAGTTCTCGTTCATCATCACAAGTATCAGCATTGAACAACATTTCTCTAGTCACCGATGGATCGAACGGAACTAAAGCGTTAGGAGAAGTAATAACACAATCTACACTCATACCGGAAATTTTAGAAGCACTCCGTCTTCTCTTGAGTACAATTTTATTCTCGCCGGCCGGAACTTCCTGAACATTAACTTTTGCTAGATCCTCCAATGAAGAAATTAGAGATCGAACAACATTCTTACCGGGAACTTTTGAATCATTTCGTCTTTGAACATTTTCTGTCTTCTTACGAACCAGAACTCTCTCAATATTATCTTGTGGTGAATCTTCCATTTAAATAGAAAAATTGATAATAATCATTCCAGCTTATAATATGAACGGAATCTGGATTAATCTACCGTAAAGTCGTTTGATTCACCAAAAGCATAAATCGTCCAGAAAAGCTTTATTTATATTTGGAGAAGATGTATGATTCGGAAGAAACATTAGTGATTAGTGTAAAACCAATAAGAAAATTAGGTTGAGACAGGATGAAGAGAGAGAGTCGGGTGAAAAAGCGTCTAGAAAGAAGACAAAGTGTTTTCTTTCTAGAGAAACTTCCCTCTAACTTGTTTGTGTACATTGATGATGGGGTTCGAACCCATACCGCCCACGAAGTTTATTGAAACTTCAACCACTAGGCTAAGGTATAATGTTTATTTTATTTATATTTATGTGATATATAGTTTTTCTTATATTTCAATACTCTAGAGTTTCTTTTTCCATTTCAGCGATTGAAGCAAGAAAACATGAATATGTAAAAAAAATGAAAAACTATTTTTTTATACAATACAATTCAATATTAAATTAAAAACTATTAAATTAAAAAGTCGGACACTGTAAATGTCTCTTTCTCCCATATTTTCTTCACGACTCCATCACATTGCGAAAATAAAAATCTTGTATGACCAAATATATAACTATTTTATTAATAATTTTTATATAAAATAATAAATGGAATTTATCTACATTTTACTATATTTATATAATAAGTTGTGTTTTGCTACTCTGACGACGTAATCGTCGCAGCCTAACTCAAACGACCATTCTCATCACAATCCCGCAACTCAATTCTCTCTTATTCGATAAACATATGTTTTGTTCCATTTTTCCGCCCAACTAACTTGAACGATGTCTTTTTTTTATCCAATTCATCTTGTTTTAATCGTTATTATTATTATTATCTTTTAAATTTTTAGAGATAATTTCAATGTTCAAATTAGTATCATTAAACACAATTTCGTATTTACAGAGAACCATATTTGTTAAAATGAAAAACCCTATATTCTTTAGAAAACAAAATTAGCTTTATATGTATAGTATTTTATTCAAATTTAAATAAAAAACACGAACATTATTCGAAATGAAAACAAATATTTGTTAATTACAAAACTCATTTTATTATTACAAAATGGTAAAAAATAATTATGTTTTCTTTAAGTTGTTTATTTTAAATCCAATCTCCTAGTATCCAGTATAGACATCGTATGCCCCCAAGGGGGTAGCCGAGTTGGTTGGGTATGGCATTCTTATAACCAAAAGGTCATGAGTTCGAGTCCCTCTACATACGCTTTCTCGGCTGAGCCTGTCACCTTGTGTGGTTTACCTTCTGGCGTTGGTTTGCAGGCTATCGCGTCAGGCTGAGGGTTTACCCTGTGCGCACTCATTGCACTCTGAGTAGCGGCTGCGGGTTCCCTCCGAAAAAAAAAAAAAGTATAGACATCGTATCTATACAATTACCTACATTTTGATCATTATATCAAATTTTATGTATTAGTCCATCACTTAATATATGATTACTTTTATTGGAATAGTATTGATGATAGTTAAATTCACCTTTAAAACATGTAACAATCTATTTTATAGACATTTAAAAATCTTCCACTATGATCATCATATGCTACTATATGATGTATAAATTAAATAAATTATGTATAATTTCTATCTTTACATTGATAAAATTAATAACCTTATAAATGACCACTAACGACATAAGACTAAAGGCATCTACATTGCATTAACATGTGCAAAGAATGCATCAATAATCCCAACATCACAATAATCAACTATATGGATCTCTGAGGGTTCATAACACAAGAATGACATGAAATATAATCATACGTACCTATTTTTGACTCGTCATATGTAAGTGAATATCTACTTATAATGGAGTAGTAGAAGCCATTTAAAAACAATAACACATTATACCCATAAGTATATGTTTGTATTCATAAACTTTTTTTAATCTAAAAGAGAAACTATATTGGAATGGAAAAATAATGAGTTTTACAACTTTGAGGCCTAACATTGAAGAAGATGAGAAATTAAAAGACTAATTGAAAGTTTTAAAAATAAAAAAACTAGCGCCATGTTTTCCCTTTTTGCCAGAGTAAAACAATTCATTGTCTTCAAGCTTTAATTTACCATAAATGAGAGAGAAGAAGTCATTCTTCTTATTCTTCTTCTTCTTTAGAGAAATCAAGAATTCAAGAGTAAGAATCTTCATTATGATTTTCATTCTAGAGAAGACTTTTTGAGGTTGCGAGAAACTGCTTCGTGGAGAATGATGGCCTTCATTTGCAGATTCATTCTCCTAATCTTATGATAGCTTCATTTCACCCAGCAGTACAATTCCTTGCTAGAAACATCTCCTTCAAAAGATTGAATCAACTATAACATTCTACAAAATAGAGGCAAATAATTACAATCCAATTCTGATGTAGTCTATTCTTAGGATTTCTAGTTTCGAAATTTTTTCAAGATGAGTTGGGGGTGTGAAGTTTTTATAGTCAAGCTTCATTTTACACTTTAGGGTCCATCGAGCTAGCCAGTCTGCAGCTTGATTCTTTTTACTAAAGATAAAATGAACTGACATGCTCCTGGTAATGAGTGATTTGATTAGGTTCATGATTGAAACTAAACTATTTGGATTTCTATCAAAAAAGATAAGAGAGGTAAGGATTCTACAGTCTAGTTCAATGTAAACTTCCCATATGTCATTGATTTTGCAGATGAGAAGTCCATCTAGCATTGCCCGAGCTTCAGCTTTTAAAGAGTAAGTTTTCCATAAGTGTTCCCAAATCTACTGATTATAACTCCCTTGCTCTCTCTTATAAGAATTCCACCGCTTGCTTCTCCAGATGCTAAGCAACATACGTCTGCGTTTAGTTTAATTCTCCCTGGCCTTGAAAGTTCCCATTTAAGGCATGTAATCTTCTGTTTAGAAGTAATATGGTTGACACAATCTAGTGTGGTTGCTTCATTCTCATTCAATTTACAGTGCTTTCTTTTGAGCAGCTTATAATGGTCTAAATGAGATAACATATGTATAATATAGTTAATGGTTGATCTTGAATAAAATTTGTCTCCATTCATCTTCATTTTGTTACATTGTTGCCAAATAGCCCAACATATAATAGGGGATAGAATTTATTTAACATGAATACTAGCAGGAGCTGACCAGAACCAAGTTCTAAGTAAATGCTTTAGTGTCATGTGTCTTCTTATATCAACCCTGATAATTTTTTGGAAATTAAAACCATATACTCCAAGAAAAGTTACATGAAACAAATAAGTGATCTATAGATTCTTTATTTAGACAAAATTGGCATTTATAAGCAAGGTGTATTTGTCTAGCTTTGATAACAGAGTCAATAGGAAATTTCTTCAGCAAAAGTCTCCATGTAAAGAAAGAACATTTTCTTGGGGTTACGTTGTTCCACAAGTTTTTGAATAATGAAGAGTTGAAAAGAGTTGGTCATATACAATTCAAAGCATCTTTAATGTTAAAGATACCATTTATGGAGAAACTTCATCAATTCTATTTTTAATATTATCTTTAATATTAGTTTAAAAAACAAGACTAATGTTTGAGTCAATAAGATATCTTTTGAGTTTACTGACGTTCCAATTGTTCGCTTCCCAAAATCACCTAACATGAATACCTCTAAACCAGCTATCATTTGAATTGTGATCAAGTTTTAATAAAGGATTTTTTCCAAAACAATTATCTAACTATTGGTCGATTTTACCTTCCCACAGCTTCCATCTGATTTTACCTTCTGCAAATTCTTTAATAGCAGCTAATTTCTTCAACGTTAAAGATCCTTTTTTAGAGTAGTTGATCTCAAGAGGATGGTATCCTTTACAATATATACTTTGTATAAGCCTAGCCCAAAGAGATGAGTTTTGTCTGAAGTTAATCCAAAGCTTGCAAGAGAATGCACTCTGGATATCTTTCGGCCTTTGAAGGGTAAAAAACACCAGTTGTCCTTCACGTTTGCCACTTGTAACAAGTTAGTACCTTACCTTTGAGGGTGTAATAAAGGGGTCCCTATCGTATTAAAAACCAGAATAAAATCATCCTTCTCGAGGCCAGCCCAACATTTGTTCCTATAATACCCTTTGACCAGCCACATCAGCGATCCACGTGGGACGCTGATTTGGCAACAGTAAAAACAAGTTTTACTTTTACCCTATTTCCAAACCTTAAAACCGGCCCATTAAGTATTATAACCTGATTAGCCCAAGAGACATCTCTTATCCGGCTCATCTTCTAACCCTAGATCCAACCTTGACCCAATAACCCTGCCTAATCCTAACTTTTAACCCGAAATCTAATCACTCCTTTCACTCCATAATTCTTTTCACCAAAACCCGACCCAATTACATCTTATTCTTAACAAAAGCTTTGAATATCTTCAAATCAATTTTTATAGAGACAACCAAACAACCATAAAGACGTCGAATATCTTCAAATCTATTTTTCTACTCTTCATCGTAGCTACTATTTTCTTCTTGATTCTAGTCGTTCTCTTCAAAACCAATAAAACAATCGTGAAACCCTGAAAAGGTTTGGCTTGCCAATTTCAAAAGAAACTGTTCCTAGAAGTCAATAAAAAGACTCTGATTTACCTACAAAGAAGACATCTTTCATCGAAATCACCATTCCCTAATTCTCAGAATCCACTAAAATAAACCGCCATGGATAAGTCTTCGTTCAAGCTTGTGCATCCTCTTGATTCGAATCTTTCTCTATCATTTTATTTTTTACCTATATCTTAAATTGAATTCTCAGTATCTGATTTCACCAAACTCTTTACCGGCAAAAAACCAAATGAAATCCTACTCCGATTGGATCCAAATCAGATCTGGAATCTTTCATAAAAGCGAAACAGTATTATAACTGACCATGGCGAGTTTGGAAACAAAGTTTTCTACTGCCTGGCGATTCTGGTACGTGGAAATCGAGTTTTGTCGCCGCTATGGCTAATTTTCTAGGGAACGATATCTACGACGTTGATCTATCAAAAATCTCAGACGATTTTGATCTTAAACTGTTACTATTACAGACGACGAGTAAACCAATAATCGTAATCGAGCTTCTACTTTACTTGATGTTTGATTTCAGGGTTATCAATTCGAGTGTTAAAATTGTAAGATTAAATCAGTAATAAATTCTGTTTCCATTGAACAAGGGTTTTGATTGAAGAAGGCTGGGTCGGGTTGATGAGCTAGATTAAAATAAGGCAAACCGGGTTATTTTGGTTAATTGGGCTCGGTTTTGGTTTCGAATTAGGGTTAATGGAGTTGGGTGAAAGTAATGGTGTTTTAACTTTTTTACTGCTGCCACATCAGCGTCCTACGTGGATTGCTGATGTGGCTGGTCAAAGCGTATTATGGGAACAAATGTTGGACTGGCCTCGAAAATGATGGTTTTATTATGGTTTCTAAAACGATAGGGACCCCTTTATTTCAGCCTCAAAGGTAAGAGACCAATTTGTTACAAGTGGCTAACGTTAAGAAAGGCGGGTGTTTTTTACCCGCCTTTGAATGTTAAGACCACCATCTCCAAGCGATTTACAGACTTTGTTCCAAGAGGACTAGTCGATATTTGAAGTATCATTTGATGATCCCCACAATAATTTGTTTAGCAGCCTTTCAATGTTTTTATGAAAAAATTTGGGAGGCAGCAGCTTTGAATATAATACTGAGGGATTGTCATCAAGGCAGTGTTTATCAAAGTTAGTCTTCCTCCAAATATACATGTCAACCTTTATGATGATATTTCTAACTTTAGTTCTTCTGTCTATATCATGAGCTAGCTCCTTTTCAATAAGTATATTCTCGTGGATAAGCCTTCCCTTAACATATGCTCCCTAAAACTCAGAGATCAGTTAAGGTAGTAGAAAATATAATTTGTTATTCAGCAGTTTACATACAATCCTATTTAGTATTATGCAGAGATTAATTGGTCTGAAATGATTCCAACAACGAGGAGAATCTACATTAGGAATTAGGAAAACTCTAATAGCTAGAATGTCATTTAGAATAATATGGCATCTGAAGAACGATACTACAGAATTTGTGAGATCTTGCTTGATGATATGCCAACAAGTTGTGAAGACGATCCTGTTGAAGCCATCAACACCAACAGCTCTCTCTGAGTTTAGATTCTGTATAGAACTCTATTTATCTTGTTCAGTACGATCAGCTAGCATAAAAACATTGTTAGTACTATCAATGAGTTTAGGAATAACTTTAAATATCTCACTCTTTATATAATTATCCTACTCATCTTTGTTAGTATAAGGAGAGAAAAGAATTCCTTTGAAGTATTCTTCTACAAATGCTTTAATAGTTTCATTATCATAGCACCATTTGTTGTTGAGCTGGATACCAGATACTATGGCTTTCCTTCTTTTCCTCTTTACAAAGTTGTGGTATAGCCTTGTGTTTCTATCTCCATCATGGATTTAGTCTGAGTAACATTTATGCTTTCAATACTCTTTTTTAATAAGGAGTGCAAGGAGGTGTTCTACATTTGGTTTGACAAAATAAATTTTGGTTTCTTGATTATTAGAACTCATGAATTCCAGGTCTTTAGTTTTCAAATTATATTCAGGCCGGGACACTTTGTCAAATATGTTCTTAAAGTGATATTTTTTCCAGCATTTCAAGGCTTCCTTTAACCTTTTCAATTTAGTCCACAAGATGAATAATGGGTATCCATTCATCTGATCCTTTCAACCGGACTCAAATATGTTTAGAAAATCATTATCTAATGTCCAAGCATTGTTGATTTTGAAACTCTTTATAACATTGTCAATATCTTTAGTTAAAGATACACACAATAGAGTGTGATTAAACTACGTTCGAGCAAGATGAGTCACTCTGTTCTCAACAAAATAATCAACCCAAACTTGATTAATGAGCATTCTATCTGAACGCCACTTTCTTTTGTTAGTCCAAGTGAATCTTGTTCCTAAGAAGCCTGCATCTTCAAGAAAACGGTCTTTAATTACATCATCAAAATCAGAAGAGTTTCGATAGCAGTAATTGACACAGCCAGCTTGTTCATTGGGTGATAAAACAATGTTAAAGTCTCTCATTAAAAGCCATCTATTAACTGGTTCTGCTATGTTCCTAAGTGTCTCTGAAAGATACATTATGTTAGATTTTTGGAATTTAGAATATATACATGTTATAGAGAAATATTTAGCTACTAGGTAATGAGTAATGTGAGTATATATACATTGTTCACTGTCTAAAATTATATCTATTTGTAATTCAGAAGACTAAAATATCCAAATTTTGTTAGAAACATTTGAAAAGAAATTTAGGTAACTTAGCTTTGTAGAGAAGACTCAATTTTGTTGCTTGCTATCATAGGTTCTTGAATACATAGAAGTGAGATTATTTATTTCTTTATAATTGATCTTAGTCTTCTGATTGTGCTTATGTTCCCAGCACCTCTCAGGTTCCAACATAGAGCTTTAATCATTTGTGATAAATTCTGGCAGATCTTCTTGTCTCTTTGCAAGAAAGAGATTTAACTTTGAGGTATTTAGTGTTTGGTCTTGCCATTTTGAGTTTCCCATTGAGGACTTTTCGGAAGCTTGAGTATTTTCTTTTTCTTTGGAGAATTTGGAAGACTGCCCGTATTGTTTTTATTTGGAGTGGTATATCCAGTGGAATCATCAGATTGAGAAGAGAAATGCACAAAATTTAAAGACTTTATTGCTTCAAGTATTTCTTCTTCAGACAGTTCTTCTTCAGGAATCTTCAGAGTTTTATGTATGCAAAGCATTTTTGAATTAGGACTTTCGTGTATTACAGGAACTATCTCATTTTCTAGATCTTTTGATACTTTGGCAACTTCATCAGTTGCTTGATTTACACTTTGTTCAATCACTATTTTTGTATTATCTGGGTGTGCTTGAATCTCTTCTGGGGTGGTTTGATCTTGTGCTTAAACCTCTTCTGGTGTGGTCTGAGGAGGATTAGTCTTTTTGCAGGTAGTGTTATCATTACCAACATGATAACATGAGTCACAATATGCAGGAATATTCTTGTAACTAAGATTGATCCAGACACCATAGTTTTTACCAAATCCGAAGCCACATACTGTGATGCAATTTTCTTGAAATATCGATCTCCACCCATGCAAAACAAGCATTGTATAAGCCTTGTTTTTAGGAGGTATCCAACATTTAATTGGATTTCCCAGTGTTGAAGCCACATATTTGATGATCTCTTCATTGTACATATTCTCGGGAAGCTTTTCAATTTTAAATAAAATTGATACAACAGGGCACTCAATCTTTGGATTGAAAGAGGGAAGCCATTTCAGACCACATATAAAGTAATGACCAACAATCGAGTAGCTTCGACTCCATATCTTGGAGACGTCATCTCTCAAATAAAATTCAAGAAAAAGATGACGGGAATCCTAGTTTGTGTTGGGATATTTATAAAAAATCTTCTTCTTTAGAAGTCCCTTAGTAAACTCTCCGATCAGAGTATAGGTAGTATCAACTTGTAGTCTTGCAAGGATGTTTTCATCAAATTGAATATCGATATGATCATTCTTATAATTTTTGCATTTGGTTTGAAAGTCTTGTTGGAAACGGGTTTGCAGCAGCTTGTAGATAAGATTTGTTTACTGAAATCACTTTATAACTTCTCGGAGAAACAGTTGATATTAGGAAGAGATGAAGAATCTTCAATAGTTGAGGAGCTTGATAGTACTATGACGTATGCTTGGAGGAGGATAGAATTAAGCTTAGAAGCGTTACTGGATTGGAGGAAGAAAACCAAGGCTCTGTTTCTTGGAAAAAGAAAACATAGCATTGTCTTATCAATTTCAAATCTTGTATTAACAAACTTAAATGTAAAATTTCATAGTATATAGAAATTAGTTAAATTAATAAAAACTCCCACTGAAACCAATAATCATTTAGGCAAACAACATCCTTAACTAAATCATGTGTTCATGAAAACCTTTTGGCACCCAACTCTTAGTTATAGGATCCATTAATATAGAGTGTATTTGAATATTATCTACACTAATTTGAAAACGCTTAACTTTCTCATTAACAGACATGAACTTGATATAACTTGCATAACTATTTTCATAATATAATCGAAGGATCGTGGAATTTATTTCACTACTCATAATCTCATAGATAAATACCACAACCATAGTTAGAGTACCTTATGGTCTCTAGTTTATTCGACATTGTATATATAAATCTCTGATTTTTTATGCCAAATAGCAGAGAAATAATTTGACAATTGTTTATGGTATTTCATGTGACTTATATATCTGTCTAATATAATCAAAACAAACGAAATCTCTAACCTTGTATAAACCTGATCATACATTAGATTTCTAATAATCGAAGCATATTATATCTTTTACATTTCCTCAATTACCAGTTTTCTGTTTATTATCCCATAACGTTATACCATGTTCTCAGTATGTATATTTTATGATGAACCCAAAATTCTAGAGGACCGATACCGATGAATTTGAATTCTTAACATAACAAACGCACCACCAAGATCTTTAATATCAAATTTGTCGGAAATAAATTTCTATGTAGCATGTAACAAATCCTTATCATTTATAGCCAATAATGTCTCAACAACATAAGACAAAAAACATATGAATTTTTTCATACTGAATTCTCAATTAAACAAATTCATTACTAAATTTATCTCGGAAGAAAATAAAATAATAACTTCAAATTGTTTTTTACCACTTTCGAGACACTTTTTAAGCCCATATATATTTTTTTTACTTTGCATACCATTAACTTTGGATCAATGGAGGAAAATTTTCCAGGTTGCACCATATAGATAGTTTTCTCATTGTATCCATTAAAAAAATATTTACATCAATTTGATCGAGCTCAAGATCGAAGTTTGCAATTAATTATATGATTGTCCAAAAAAAATCGTTCAATAAAACCGATTTTTTTTATTTAAAGTCAATACATTCACGTTGAGTGAAATGTTTCGACACAACTCGTGCTCTATATATATTTCTATATTCCCCTTATAAATGTGTTTGGTTTTAAAAATATATTTATAACAAATAAGGTTTTTTTTTCTTCAAGCAATAAGCAATCTACCGCACAGCGGTCTTTTGCATTTGTTTTGAAGACTTCTTTCATTGTATTTATCCACAATAGAGAATCAATTTTTCTATGGATTCTTAGCAACTTAAAGGATTCTTTTCTGTTAAACGAAAAAATTCCTCATATTATTGAAGATACACTATATCTTCATAAAATATTATCTTTTTTTTACTAAATCGAGTTTGATCTTCTTGAACAACTTCATTTTGTTTCATTGCAACCAATTTATTTTATTCATTTCGGACTAAACATGATCTAGAGTATTTATATGTTATGACGAATGTGAAATGATAATTAGTCTAAATACCAAATCATTTGATTCTGAAGTATCATTGTTAGAAATTTTATTAATATCTTCAGGTTCTTTCTCAAAATGAATGTTCGTGATAAATTATAGTTCCCAAACTCAATATTCTCAAAGAATTGTGTTTTTGTTTTCTAAAAAAAGTTTATATTGGACATATCGTAAAACTTAAAGCCCATCGCTACTAGATAAACTGGTTTTTACAACGACCTAAAAAGACGAAAATCATCACGAAACTGTTGTAAAAGGCTTTTGCAATGGGATTGAGACTGGAAGTGCCGATTGTGTTAACTGGGGTCATTAACCAAACATAGTTGCAACTGGAAATCTTTTACAACTCGCTAGCAACTGGTAAACGTTGTAAAATATGGCCCAAATGGAACTGGGTCACGGCTTTGCAACCTCTATTGTAGGTTCGTCGGACTATCTTAGCTAAATGATTAAATCTTTTTGCATGTCCGACCTTGCAAACGTTGTTGCCATCTGGTTGCATAATAAGTAATTCTAATGTCGTCACTAACAATGTTGCAAGCCAGTTGTTAAACTTAATGATTTTTTTTAAATGCTTAATTATGCAGCTCTATTTTATGATTCGAAAATTCCAAACATAATATAATAAATGAGAATAACAAAATATGATCCAAAAATACAATTTTCATTCACAACAAGACATTCCTAATACTTCTTCATAACCCTAAAACTCGACCCATTCTTTAGTCCATAACAATTAACTGATTTCTTCACATAAATATCTATCAATTAGGAAAAAAATATTAAAAGAACACTTGTTTCAGTGATCGCACAAAAACAAACAGCAACCAACCAAACAAATTTTAATATTCTAATGGTAGGCAATGTTATAATTGGTGTGTGAGCGTGTGACGGACCTCACGGACTAGCAAGATATTGTCTGCTTTGCGCTCGAAGGCACGCACGGATTCGCTTTTGGGTGTACTCCCAAGAAGCCTCTTGCTAGTTGAGGTGGGCTCACAGTTATATACACTCTTTTATGTTCCTTGTTAGCAATGTGGGATTGGGGGTCCTCTATGGGATGAAGTTTATTCTTCACAAGCAGTAAAAAGTAACAAAGTCAAGTTTTCATTCGCTTGAAAAAATATTAAGCTATTAACAACCCATATAACGAAAGTATCCGACAATTATTTTTGGAGCTTAGTTCAAATAGATCTAATATCATTATCTCTCACACTCACAAATCAACTAAGAGATCAGACTCAAAAAAGTGTAAGATATGAACTGGCTAATAAGCACAGCTAATAAGATTGATAAGGGCCATTATGGATAACCAGAGTTGCTATCAATTACGAGAGAGAAATTTCATGATTTGAAACTACAATAGTCACTGATCTTAGGCTGAAGGTACCCCGTCATTGTTGGCCTTGCATTATTCATCAGCTTCATTCTTGTTAACAAGTACAACACCGTCTGTAGAATCAGCATCAACCACAGCAACTTCTTTTTTGCTGTATAATTCTTCATTTTGTTCCTCTCCATTCAGTTCATATCCAATTTCTTCAACAACCTTCAAACGGGGTAACCTAATTAATTCAGTGAAAGGATATTGCAGACATATTAGATTATGATACTAACGAGGCTAATAAGGCTCCAAGACAGGCAAACAAAACAGGCTAATAAACTACCAAACCTGTATCAAGTCAGTAGCACAAACAACCTAATTAATAAGAACCATTCATGACTGAATGGGAATAACCAAAACAACTTGCATATTAATTAAACCTTACTAAACCATAACAGATAAAAGAAAGTGGCATAGGTAACCGAACCTTACGCAATGGTGTATGTATTGGACACAACATCCAAGTATTATTTTGGAAAACCATTAACTTGATAAGTTTATATACCATCTATATAGACTTGCAAATAGCTAGTAGAACTACCATTTTTTAATAACATCACTGTCTTACTAGGATACTTGATATGGAAGAAATTGAAGCACTACCTCTAAAGATATGTCTAAATTTCCACTCAATATCATGTAGGTCCCTTGCCATCAGTTCTTGAGCTGATGGCGGAGCATGTAATCTTGCAATGCAAGTATGTAATGTCATTTGGTCATATCAGGTTGTAATGTCCTTTGACGAACTCGAGCAGTTTAGTATTAATGTTAGTTTCTTTTCTTCTCTGAGCACAGCAGTGCCAGATTTACGGTATCACATTTCATAGTGAATCCCATAATTCTCATCATCATCTATATAGCTATCGTCATCACTCTGCTTAACTTTTAAGTCCGAATATCTTTTACCTTGACATTCTGTGAGTTGAAGGTTTTCCTCCTTCAAAGACATCAATTTTTTGTGTAACATTTCAACATTGGAAATGGCTATCATATTCTTCTTCAAGTTCTCTTACACCAAGACCCATAATTAGGTGTTCTTTGATGGCTGCATGCACACTATCTTCAAGTTCGTTTCTATTCCATTCAAGAGTCTGCAGCTCAAACTGCATCTCACGCAGACCGTGTTCTAGCAAATCTTTTCTCTGCAAAGTAGTCGATACTGCAGAAGAAGAGATACAAGAACATAAGCTCACATCTTTACTCTTCCAAACATATCCAAATGGAATAAATTACTTGCTTTGCAAGCTCTCCACATGTTTGAAATAGGATAAAAGTTATTTTCACTAGAAGCAAACATACAAACATGCAGAACTAGAAAGACTTTGTAACCAAATCTATAGTGGCCATCAGATGGACTAGTAATTGACTTATCGTTTTCCTTCACACTTCATTTGTAAACTTTGAAAAATGAATTCAAACTCATTGAACATGGAGGTTTGTAAACTTTGAAAAATGAATTCAATCTCATTGAACATGGAGATGGGTTTTTGAATAGTGAAGAAGATTGATAAAGTCAAGCTAATAAGGAAGGAGAAACTTCTTATCTTTTTATATTTCTCTCTAATGTGTTACAATATATTTACATACATCACTAGAGTATGTTTAATGTACCATAGTTTTGTTACGTTTCTTAGACCTATAGTTATGATTTGTTACACTTGTATTAAACTATGTGTATTGGGTTTGAGAGAGATTGAGTCTAGCTTGAACAACCTTGGACATGAGACCAGGGTTTATGTGTCGACACGATTCATCTAAGGGTCCGACACATAAAATCTTTGTTAGGTGGTCTTCTCCCTAAATCTTCACAACCAATCACACCTTAGACCATCTTCAAGTCTTGCAGCCACAAACTCAACTTTCTTTTCTCATTCCTCTTGCTTCACCATCCACCTCTCTTCTCTTTCACCTATCTTGACTTTCCCCCTCCAACGTAGCGGACGAACACTGAGGCCAAGTCTGTCCCGTAAGAAGATAAATCGGTGTTGGGACAACGGTTTGGTTAGCAACTTGGTCATGGGTAGGAACATATTGAATGTCTTGAAGACCTTAAACTACTTGATCAAGAACAAAATAGAGATCTAACTGTACATGTTTGATCCTAGCATGGAAGACAGGATTCAATAATAGTGAACCTGCACCGAGGTTGTCGCACCAGATGAGCGGAGAACGATGAAGAGGGAGACTGATTTCTAGAAGAACAGACCGCAAACATATAAGCTCAAAAGAAAAATTCACAAGAGATCGATATTCAGATTCAATGCTGGATCGAGAAACAACTCCTTGTTTCTTAAAAGACCAGCAAATGAGGGAGTCACCAAGAAACACGCAGTAGCCTCCAATACAACAACCGTCATTTATAGAGGCTGCCCAGTCAGCACCAGTGAAGCCAGTTAGATTATAAGCATTATTGGGCTTAATTTGAAGTCCCCGCGTCAAAGTCCCAGATAAGTAACGTATAATTCTTCTCACATACTGTAAATCCACATTCGTAGGACATTACTGAAACTCGCTCATCTTGTTGACAACAAAGGAAATGTTTGGGCGAGCGTGTAATAGGTACTGTAACAAGCCTAATATACTTCTATATCTTCTAGGACACATAAGAGGCTTATCATCAATCTTGGACAAGGAAGAGTTAACCCGCATAAGAGTGGAGCAGGAGTTGGCAGTGGACAATCCAGCTTTAGCCAGTAAGTCCTTTATGTACCGTGTTTGAGTTAGATAGAGTCCAAAAACATCTCGATGTGCTTCAATTCCCAAGAATAGCTTGAGATACCCCATATCTTTAGGAGAAAATTCATAGTTCAATATCTGAATAAACATAGTCATATAAGAGGAGTTATTGCATGTAACAATAATGTCATCGACACATACTAGTAAAAGAACAGAGACATCTTTAGCCTGTAGAAAAAAAATTGAGCAATATGCTCGTGAGTTCTTAAAACCCCATGTAAGAAAGGTATCCTTGATCTTGGAATACCAAGACCTGGGAGCCTGCTTGAGTCCATACAATGCCTTGTCTAGCTTGCACACATGATAAGGATAGTTAGAGTCCACAAAACCTTTAGGTTGAACCATATAGACCTGTTCCTTTAAAACACCATTTAAAAAGGCATTATTTATGTCTAATTGCCTTATAACCGAGTCCCTGGACACATCGAAAGTCAGTATAAGTCTTATAGTTGACGCTTTTATAACATGAATAAAAGTGTCTGTAAAATCAACACGAAATTGTTAATGGAAGCCTTTAGCGACAAGTCTGGTTTTGTAGCGTTGAACACCCCCTTTTGAATTATATTTCAACTTGTAGACTCATTTGCAGCCTACCAGGCTCATGTTCCTCGTATATGGCACTAATGACCAAGTCTGATTTGCCATTAGGGCATCATACTCACACTGCATTGCCTGAAGCCATTGAGAAACCTTAGCAGCCTCAGAAAATTTTATACGACCCCTCTCAGTATCTATAGGCGCAATGGTAACTCGTGAATAAATATTCTTAGGTTTAGAAATTGCAGCTTTGGCTCTAGTAATCATATGATGGTTATTGGACAAGGCTAGTGATTTGTTTTGATGACTAAGTTGTTCAAAAGGTAATTCAACAACTAATTGGCCTTCTTGTAATGATTGTGATGCAGGAATGATGTTTGACAAGGAGATGTGGCTTTTAGTTAAGGCTTCAGAAAAGGGTTGACTTTGTTGCAAATGACTATGAGTGCAAGGTAAGTTTTGAGAAGGTAAGTATGTGCTAAGTACTGGCTGATTTGGTTATGGTCAAAAGTTATTGTGTGTATGCCTGATAGGATTTCTAAAGAGAGAGTTATAGTAGTCTGCTTGTAGATTAGAAACCTCATATGTAGAACTGTTAATAGAAAATTTAGTCAACATATGAGAGCTAGACACGTGAATCGAAGATTGTGACCCAAAAAACACTAGAAAACATGGGAATTCACCTTCATTGAAGATGACATTCCTTTATATATAGACTATCCCAGTAGCACGAAGACACCTATAGCCCTTATGAACATCACTGTATTCCAAAAACACACACTTGACAGAATGAAACTGAAATTTATTAGTTTGATAGGGTCTGAAGCAGGGAAAACAAGTACACCCAAAACTCTTTAGAAACTTGTAATTAGGTTGGACCCCAAACTACCTTTCAAAAGGATATTTGTCATGTAAGATAGTTGTAGGCACCCTATTTATCAAGTAGACTGTGTGTGAAAGGCTTCAGACCATAAATTGTAAGGTAGATTTGATTGAGCAAGAAGAGTTAGTCCAGTCTCAGTGACATGTCTGTGCTTTCTATCTGCTCTTCCATTCCGAGCAGGGGTGTAAGGACAGGATGTCTTGAGCTGTATACCTGACCTTTTTGCCAAAGATAAGAAAGACCTAAACCCACCCCCAGTCCGGTTGGAATTTTTTGATTCTCCTGTCAAAATTATTTTCCACAAGAGTTTTAAACTCTTTAAAGACAGTTAAGGTCTGACTCTTGTATTTTAGAGGGTAAAACTAGGAAAACCTAGTGTAGTCATCTGCAAATAGTATATAAAACTTGTAGCCTGACTTATATTCAATAGCAGCAGGGCCCCATAAGTGAGAGGGAACAAGATCTAAAACATGTACAGATTGAGACAAAGAATTAGAAAAAAGAAAGGAAGTGAGATTTTCCTAGTTGGTATTCATCACATGATAACTTTTTATTGCTAGAGACAATAGGGAGGTTGCATTTAAAACATGTCCTAACTTTCTGTGCCATTATACCTTTAGAGCATTAGAAGTACTAGGTAAAAACGAGACATTAGAAGTAGACATATAACAGTTTAGATTTTCTGACCTAGGATAGCTAGGAACAGATGAGCTCTCTAGTCTATACAAACCATTTTCAACTCTCCTTGTTAGTAGAGTCATCCCTGTTGTCTTGTCCTTCACAGAACATTTAGATATGTGAAATTCTAGAAAAATATTATTGTGAAAGGTTAGCTGAGACACATATAGTAAGTTTTTATTAATATGTGGTACATGTAAAATGCTATTCAGTTGAATTTGTTTGTTGGTTTTGGTTGAAATACAAGTCTGACCTAAGTGTTTAATGTTTAGTTTGTTACCATTTCCTATAATTGAAGTCTTGTTACATGAGTATTGAGACCTTTGAGCCAACATCTTAGCTGAGTTGGTGACATGGTGACCAACACCATTGACAATATACCAACTCTAAACACCATTTCTAGTGTCGTGTGATGCATTCATTGCACTCTGTTCTTGATCATTTCTTTGTTGATCAGATCAAAGTCGACCCATTACATTAGGATCATCCCAACATGTTTCACCAATATGTTTGGGAGCCAGAAAGCCTAATAATGGCATCCCACAAACCTTTTGAGGTTTCTTCTTCCATTACTTGAGATGCAATATCAGCACTCATGGTACTCTACAACAACCCTAGCAGCAATTGGTCATTTGCGATCCAATTTTCATACTCACTGTTTTCAACCAACAAACCATCTAAACCACAAATTAACCTGCGAAGACATGGCTTCTTTCCAATAAGGACTCCTCCCAGCTTGTTTCCTCTTACTATGAGCAATACCATAGTTTTCTACAAAAGAAAGTTATTCTTGTCCAATCTAAGATTATTGAAAGTACTTATCTGGTTCATGTGATTGTTCTTTTTTGTTAATAGGTTATCCATTGCAGAAGAAGCTTGATCAGGTGATCCTAAGATGAATGAAGGTGAATCAGTCCCAACTATTGCAAGGATCACGAAGTGCTCTGATACCAAGTCAAGAAAAAAAAGAAGCAATTTCTTATTTTCTATATTTCGCTTGAATGTGTTACAATGTATTTATATACATCACTATAGTCTGTTTTAATGTAACAGAATTTTGTTATGTTTGTTAGAATTATAGTTATGATTTGTTACACTTTTATTAAACTGTGTGTATTGGGCTTGGGACCAGGGTTTATGTGTCGACCCGATTCATCTAAGGGTCTGACACATAAAACCTTTGTTAGTTTGTGTTCTCCCCAAATCTTCGTAGCCTATCAAACCCTAAACCATCTTCAAGTCGTGCAACCACAACCTCGACTTTCTCTTCTACTATTTTCTTTACCATCTACCTCTCATCTCTTTAACCTATCTTGACTGATATGTTATAAAATTTCATGCAGAGTGAAGCCAAAAATCAAACTAGCAAAGAACTACGAAAAGGATAATCATAATTAAAAAAAAAATCATGGCAAAAGAAATTAAAAAGATAAAAATCTCATACACAAAAGAAAATCTTCAAAAAATAAAAGGAAAAGAGAAAACACAAAGAGAGAAAGTGATACCATCATGACCTTGTTGTCCCAGATCTGATATTGAAAGCTTCATATCACATTTACCCTCTCAATTTATGTGATAAAAACACGAACTAAAAGATACCATAACCTATAAAACCCTCATTTTTAGACACGAAAAATGTACCCATATCATCATAACTTTAGGAATTGGATTGTATATATTACCATCATCTTAGAATATTATGCCTTAAAATCCTACAACTTATCATTATGTTTCCTAAAAAGATGGTAAAAAGATTATTAAAACAAACACCAATAGACTAGAAAGACCTTTATTAGATCAGTCTTGAGCCAAATAATTTTATTATAAGCGGGTTAAGGTTTTAGATAAATTCAAATGTTGAATTTAGATCAGTATTTTTTGGAGTTAAATTTGGTTTTGGACCAAAATGAGGATGGTCGAACCAATTATTAAGTGCGCTAAATGTTGTAACGACCCATTGTTACGAAAATCCAACCCCGTTTCATTTTTTTAAACAATAAAGCAAGTTTATTCTAAACCCGTTTCAACTGAATCGGTTGTGCAAACAAATAGTATTTTCATTGCAACTCCATTGTAACAACTCACCTGATTTTCATTAAATGGGCCAAAACAAAAAGTGGAGCAAAAACGCTTTATTTACATTAGATTGACACCAGAAAAGCGGCGGTATTGTAAAAAACAGTTTATCCAGTAGTGCATACCATGTTCATGTTATCTAATAAAATAGTTACTAAGTGTTTAGATTCAAATTTCTTTTCATTATTCCTATAAGGCTTCACGTCATTTTGCATCCCTAATTTTGTAAATGTTTTAAACTAGGATTACACTAATGCATAGTTTATAAGATGTTTTTTTTAATTTCTTTTGTTGCAACTCTATTAGGATGATAAGATTCACGTTTTATTTCTTCACCCATGAGAGATATAAATAATGACGAGTGAGTAGTCATACTTCTTACAATATCTTTTATTTTACTATTTCCACTAAAAAACGTTGTTCAAGTTATGTGAACACAACATCGTATAATAAGAACTATTCCACGCTCCTTTATAAATTTTTCAAACCTTCTATAAAATTGTTCACTTGAACTGCCATATCTCACGTAGTATTCACCATCATAAGTCTGACCTAACACACTTAATCTCCCTACCAATTTTATTATTAACATTGGTTTTAATAATATTAATCTTTCCAATTACCTATGATTTCTCAGGAATAAGATATAGATATATGTCACTGAAAAACTGATCAATGAACAAAATAAAAGATTGTTCCCTATCCCATGATGTCGTAGCGAATAATGCTCATATGTATGTATGTATGTATGTATGTATGTATGTATCAAATACCCTTTTCGCTTTATATTCATCTAATACTTTCACCTTGGATTATTTGCCTTTAATAAATTCAATGCAAACATTGAAATATGAGAATTCTACGGAGTTTAATCGAACTTTAACAACAAGATTTTCGGTTTGATTTCTAAAAATATGACCGAATCACTTGTCCCAAAGTTTCCTGAATTACAGCCGTACAATTTACTTTACTAAGTAAATTTAAGTTCAATACTTATTTATAGTATTTAAAAACTAAAATTATCATTCGTTATTAATTTTCTAAATCCGATAACATAATTTTATAAATAAAGACATAATTTATCATTTCAAAACAAACAAGAGTAATCAAATTTGTCCAACTATAAAAATGAAATATGGCTTTCTAAAAAGTTAGGAACAAACATTCTTACGTTTTTGGTTATGAAAATTTGTATTTGTTAAAACAATATACAAGCAAGACATATTAAAAAACATCATTATGATATATAGTCCAAATATCATATAACAATCGAACATAATAAAATAAAACATAACCTTACTAAATTATTAAATTACCTTTACGCAAGCATATTAATGTGACATGTATGAGTTTGATATAAATTAATGTTGTTCATCTCAATGGACTTAATTGATAAAATATGATTTTAGACCGATTTTTCTTTGTTTGATTTTTAATGACCAATTCACATATTATAATCTTGTGTTCATGATTAACTATGTTCAACATCAATCTTCATTTGGATTGATTAATATTTACAATCTTGCTAACCATAAACTTGTTAAATTCTAAAATGATTGAATTTCACCAATCTGAATCAGTTTGGGTATATATTAGGTATTTCATCGTTTACCCAAGTTTGATAAACCTGAATGATGCTAATCATACTAAAAAATGTCATACAAACACATATACACTTAATGTTCAATAAATTTTGTACTCTAGTTTAAACTTAGTCAAATTATAGTAAGACTTTGAAAATGTTGGTTCATGTTTAGGACAACAAACACACAATATTATTAAATATGGTTGTCGTGATGAAAGTCACCTTTGTCACGGTAATGTTTGTCTTTTTCGCGACAAAACACAAGTGATAAAGTTTTAGATTATTATTCAAAACATATATTATCACTATCATATAAAGCTTAAGCCTCGTCGGGGTAAACATTTTTATGCAAGTTTATGAAACTGTAACAACCCACTTTATTGTGGGAAATCTTAAATTTTATGCAACACTACTAACACAAAAACATGAAAAAAAATTCAAAGTTGTACTTTCTTTCTCCTAAAGTCTGAAACTCAATAACTTACATGCTAAAAGAATTCACATCATGGATTCTCAACCATAGATACACATCTCTAACAACCAAAATAGTTAACACAACATCTAATCCCAATGTGTGTGTTTTTTGCATAATTAAAACAAATCATACATGTTGAGTAAATGTAAAGTTTGAAAACTTATAAATAGTTTTCATAGGGTGTTTGTTATACCACTTGTTGGAAATAATAAAATTTCTGATAGTTTTACTTACCCATTCATGATTATGATTCATCATATATAATGGGAAAACATACAAGATGAAACCATTTTCAAAATTCTAAATTTTAGTTTTTTACTTTTTGGATGATTTGTTGTTTGAGGATAGATATTACTTAGAGTTTGTAACAGATCTTTTACTTGATGATTTTTTCCTAAAAGATAGTTCAAAATCATAATTTTTAAAATGCAAAACCTCACTTTATTAAAAAAACATTTTCTACATACATAGTGTTTAAATTTGAACTTACATTGAAAATTTAAACATTGTTCTAAAATGAAAACCAGTAGATTTTAAGTTAGCGCTCTTGGGAACCAAACATTTTGGTTTCTTTCAAGTTTTTAATGTATAGATCTAATCTCTCAGAGCATAGAGAATAAACCTCATATTTATACAATTACCTCCATAATACAAATTTTATCTATTAGTTTTTCATTTAATATATGATTACTTTTATATGGTTAATATTGACGATAATTAAATAAATTGTTAAACATATCACAACATGCACAAAGAGAAAAATTATAACATACATCTCATCACACCATAAATATCTACGGTATTAAAAGTTCCAAAAACTAATAACAAAAATTGATTACTGGTTATAAATTCCATTAAGCATAGTTTATTAAAGATAAAATAATTTATTAAATATTATTTTATATCTTAATAACATATTATGTTTTGTGAAAAACGATATATATACCGATGTCCAATTTGAAAAAAACAACATAATTTAGTTGAGTTAAGGGGATGAAAATTTTCATGAAATTTGAAAACAATGCTAAAACTCTTTTACTTCCTCCTCAAATAAAAAAGATAATGGATAACTTGTCCCACATTATTAAAAAGAAGAAAAAATAATGTGTCATTTGTATGGTCTTGCATTAACGTTCAAACGAATAAATACTCCAAATAATGAAGACAAATACATCGCTAAAGCTTTTGGCTAAAGGATTTAAGGAAAATCATAGTCTATACGAGGAAGAGGAAGAAGATTATTTAGAGTAGAGAGAAACAAAAGTGGCTAGAGAAGAAGTAGCTCAAAGTAGTGATATTGAAGTGAAGCTGACTAGGGTTTCACCTTTACTTCAACACAACTCAAACTGGTTTATTTTGATAAGGCATCTAAACTAAAACACATTGTGTTTCTAAAAGGTACCTCAACCTTGAATCCATCATCTATTATGTCCACTGTATAAAATTCCCTCAAAGCATAATTTTGAATTTAAAAAAAAACAACAAATGGAATATGCTCGATCAATAATAGGATACAAAATGTATAATAAGTATGTGTACAACAGATAATTGTGTATTATTCAAGAAATAAAAAAATGAAAGATAATATTCCAGCAAATTTAATTTAATCTTATTCTCTTGTCTTCAACTTTATATCAGAGCTACCATATTTCAATACCAAACCTTGACTCATTCTCCTTGATCTTAGACTCATTAAGGTCTAGATACTCCTATGTTGATCCTCTCCTAAAACAACAAACACCAACAAATGAATGAAATAAGCGTCAAGTTAGATAGAAAAATTTATGTCTTTGTAAAATAATAGTTTTACCAATAACTAGAGGTGACAACCTAGGAAGGTTTATTAATTGTGGTAAAACCATACTCTCTTAAGTTAGTAAGTGAACCAAACAATAACATTGTTGAAAACACTGAGTTCAAAGAGTGTATAATATTATAATAACTAAATCATTTTCTCAACTAATAGAAGAAGAAACTTAAAATAGACTTTGGGAAGATATCATTAGACTCTACTGGTCTCAAACTATGTCAAACATCAACCATTATAAGTTTGAGTTTCAAAGGCCTACAAAATGTAAATTCATAATGGAAGAATACTTAAGTAAGATGAAGGATTTTGCAATTATATCTGGTTGGGCAAGTCGCGTATCTATCCTACTCTAATTATGTTACTTTCTTTACAAATGTTTGAGAACATATACAACCTGAACTGTGGGTCATACTCCTATTCCATCCTAGTCAGGACACAAATATTATATGCTTTTTGTAAATGATTATACATGGTATACATTACTTTATCCTTTAAAACAAACTAGAGAAGTTTTTTATGTTTTCAAATAGTTTATAAAAATTGAAAACAAATTTGAAATAAAAATAAAAGTTTTTCAATCTGAATGGGGAGGATAATTCAAGTCTTTTACCCTTATAGGTAGATATTTAGAATTTCTGCTTAGACCATCATGTGAGAACACTTTTTCTAAAAATGGTAAAGTAGAGATAAAGCACAACCATGTTGTTAAGACAAGGTTTACAATGTCAGCTTCTAAGTTAACTTACCAGTTCTAGCTAAAACCTTTCTTAATAAATACATATCTCATTAACAGATTACCAAATACCGTTCTAGATAATTCCTCCCGCATGAGAAGATATATCATAGTAAGCCAAACTATTATTCTAGGATGTTCTCCATACTTGCGGCCTAATTAACCTGCTAAGTTTCAATATATTCCGCTAAATACATATTTCTAGGATATAGTAACATACATAAACGCTATAAAATTCCTTAGTTCTACTTATAAGGTCTATATTTGTAGGAATGTTATATTTAATGAAAATGAGTTTTCCTATGCTTTAGGTTTTCTAAACACTAAGTCTCTTGAAACTCAATGTGTCTCTTTGGGATAACTACTCTTCTTGGACAACTAGTTACTATTGTGAAGTCTATTTGGGAAACACTGGACTAAACTCATGAACATTTACCTAGTGACTTTGTTCAACAGCCCTACGTACATACAGAAAATCCTTACCGCAGACAAATGACTCTACCAGACAATCTACTCCAAATAAGACATTGACTCATATCTATATAGACTATACCTTGATATGGAAATAGGAATTTGAGGACTAAATTGTAAATAATGTAAATTTAAGGATTTAATTATAAGTAATGTAATTTTTGTCCTTAAATTGTAACTAATGTAAGTTTTAGAGAGTATTTTAGAACTATGTATAATTTTTAAGGACTAAAACAACAATTAGTTCTTTTTTGTAACAGAATTAAGTTTGAGACTAAGTCTTGGCTCCTCAATATAGGAAAGACTACTCTAATAAAGGGGTTGAACACTTTTTCTTAGGAACTCCTTTGTACTTGAACTTTCTCTCTCTAAACACTCTCTAGCTCTTTCTCTCTCTAAATTTCTCTGTTAACAATTTACTAAGGTGAAAAACTAACTCATCAAATTGGCGACTCCGCTGGGGACTTGAACAAAAGAAATCAGTGACCTATTAAACTCAAAATTAATACAAGTTTGTTGTATTTTCTGTTCAAAATTAGTACAATGAATGTTGAGAACAACCCTGTACTTCGGTCAACAATAGAAACTCTTATAAAGATTTACAAGGAGGTGGACCTGATGGATCATCTCCGATCCAAACACATTCTGATATTGAGGTTCGAATGGACCAGCTTTTGGACAAGATTATTGCTTTGAATTAAAAATATGAGCGGAAGGAACAAGAGATTCACTCGGTAAAGGTTAGATTTGAGGTTAGACAAGAAACAAAAAAGACTCAGGTAGGATCTCATTCGGATTGATCTTTTGATGATCGACGCCTAAATCCGAGCACAAAAAGCGTGTTTGGTGTCTCATAAAGAGCGATATTCATCTCGTAAGGAGAACAAAGATAAGCATAAATATATGGCCTCTAGTGACGAGAGGTCGAAAGTTCAGCTTCGGGCTTTAAGAGATATAGAGGTTCTTCGAAAGAAGAATCAGATAGAGATAAGTCGAGGAAACAAAAAATGGAGAGTAAATGTAAGAAGGATAATCCTCCTCGTTCAACTTGGTACGAAAGAAACTCCCTCGAATCAGTATTCTGAAACAAATCAGAAATTTGTGTGTTACGATGGGAACGGATGATCAGTTCGTTCAAGGAGTTGACTAGAGAAATTCTCTATTGACAAATGAAATTTGTTCTATGACGCTTCCGAAGCATATCGATATTTCAAAGGTTGACAAGTTCGATGGGATGCAGGATCCCGATGATCACATCGAACAATTCAAGAATTATATGATGAATTTCGAAGATGACGACCGAATGGTGTGTCGTACATTTTCTCAGACTTTTAAAGAAACTGCTCTTAAGTGGTACAACAGGATTCCGAGGGGGCCATTTCAAATTTCAGAGATTTCTATAGTGTATTTCGAAGGTAGTGTGTGGGAAGAAAATGGATGAGAGAAACTGGTGATACCATTATTCAGTGCAAGCAGGCACCTGGAGAAAAGTTGAAAGATTATACAAAGAGATTTGGGTTGACCAAGGCTAGTTTGGACAACTATAAGGAAAATGTGACGATGGCAGGTTTTCGCCAAGGATTATTGCCAGGGGATTTGGCTAATGAGACGATGAAGAAGAAGGCCTTAACTTTTGGAGCTTTGATGGCTCAAGTTGAGGATTAGATCAAAGTGGAGGAGTCGACTAGAGTTTGAGGTGGACCAGTTAGCACTCCGAAAAATTCGGGACAGGCAGCCAATAATCAGAGGCATCCCTCGAATAGTAATGTTAATGGCAATCAGCAGTAGAGGCAAAAGAACAGACATTTACCTCCTTGGAGTGGTGGTTATTGAAATCACGCTCCATCTAAAACTTATAACAGGCCTTGACCAAATACATGGGTCAAACCAGAATACTATGCTAATATGACAGAGAATTATTTTTGTCATCTAGGATAAGTCTAAGATCTTTGTAAATTTTAGGAAGCCTGTTCCAATTAGTAGGCCAATGGAGGAGAAGAATAACAAGTTTTACAAATATCATGATGATATTGGGAATGATACAAATTTTCTGCATTGCTTTGAAGAAAGAAATCCAGTATTTTATTGAAAATAGAAAGCTCCTAACTTATGTGAAGTCACATCGGAGAGCATTAAAAAATAATGGTGCATCAACTACGAAGGCTGCAACGCCAGCTGAGAATTTGATGATTTTAGATTCATAGACTGAGCCTTTCGATGCCTCTTCTAAGTATGTTGAAAAAGATCCGAACAGATTGCTTCTGATAGCAGTCGAAGAGCTTGTGGAAAAGGGACGTGTTCGGGAGTTATGAAAGTCTTTTGAATCGTTCGCTATTTTTGGAAGCGATTCAATGACTAGAAACTCAGATAGTTGAAGGAAGAGGAATTTTATCAACTTGACAACTCAAATTGAAAGGAGGATGTCCACTCACTTGTATGGGAAGAAAGACATTACTTTCATTTTTTTGATGAAGACGATCTGCGAGGTAGTGCAGGACCACATGAAGATGTTGTGGTGATTGGAGCTGAGGTGGTTGACGTCGAAATTTGACTTGTGCTGATTGACACTAGTAGTTCTGCCAATGTATTTTTTAAATCCACCTATGATGGAATGACAAATCCACATCGGATTTCTTAATCGGATCGAACGATTATTGGATTCACGGGAATAACAACTCGTGTTGTTGGAGAGTTTCAGGGTGAGGTGAGTTTGGTAAAGGGGCCATTTAAGAAAAATTTCAAAGTACTTTTTGTGGTGGTGGACTGTCCCACAAGTTATAATGCTATTTTTGGAAGATCATGTCTTTCAAGAATGTATGTGGTTGTGTCTACAGTTCATTAGTGCTTTATATTTGTAGTTTAAGATAGAGTTGGGGTCGTTCGAGGTGATTAAAAGGTTGCGAGGGAATGTTATGCCACTGCACTTCGGATCTGAGGGTCTAGCAGTGGAGATTTAATGCGTGTATAGCAATTAGAAGGGGCACCCTCGGATTTGGAAGAAAGGGTTGACGATCCGAGGGAAACCCTAGGGTCTTTAACGGTGAGCAAAGAGATAAATGAGTTTACTTTTTAGGAAGGAAAGGTACTTCAAATTGGAACTTTATTGACCCATTTTCTACATCAATGGTTGCTCGATTTTTTATCACAAAATTTGGATGTCTTTGCTTGGAGGACGGAAGATGTAACAGGAGTACCCATCGAAATAATTTGTCACAGCTTGGCTATAGATTCGAAGGTCAAGCCGGTTATTCAGAAAAAGAAGAGTGTTTTCCTTGGAAAACAGAAGCTATAGTTGCTCAAGTGTATTGGTTATCTAAGGTCGGACACATAAGGGAGTAACAGTATCCTTTGTGGAGGGAAAATCCTGTGGTAGTAAAAAAGAAGAATGGGAAATGGAGAATGTGTGTGGATTTTACCGATTTGAATAGAGCTTGTCCCAAAGATCTGTTTCCTGTTCCTCGAATAGATTAGTTGATTGATTCTAATTCAAGCAATAAAATTGTAACGTTTATGGATGATTTTGAAGGATATAATCAAATCCAAATGGATCCAAAAGATCAAGAATGCACAACTTGTATAACTCATAGGGGCTTGCACTGTTATAGGGTAATTAATGCCTTTTGGGTTGAAAAATGCTAGAGCCACTTATCAGAGATTGATGAATAAAGATTTTGCTACTCAGATCAGAAGAAATATGGAGGTATATATAGATGACATGGTAGTAAAAATTTCGAAGGATGAGGTGTCTCTTGATGATTTAGAGGAAGCTTTTCTCAATTTAAGGGCAATCATGTTGAAATTAAATCTTGAGAAGTGCACCTTCGGAGTTCGATCGTGGAAGTTTTTTGGTTTTGTTATCAGCGAAAAAGGAATAGAAGCTGACCCATAACAATTGAAAGCTTTGATTACAATGATTTCTACTCGGTCTATCTAAAAAGTGCAAATTTTGACATGAAGGCTAACAACACTTAATCGATTTATTTTAAGATTTTATGACAAATGCTTTCCTTTCTTTCAAGTGTTACGAGGACCCAACAGGTTTTAGTGGATATTGAAATGCGAAACAACTTTCACAAACATTAAAACTTTGTTGTCATCACTAGAGATTTTGTCGAAGCCCCGAAATGGGGAGTAACTATTCTTGTGCATCGCGGTATTAGATTTTGCACTAAGTGCAGTGTTAATTAGTGAGGATTCATGAATTCCGAAGCCGGTGTATTACATTAGTAAAAGTTTTGTGGTTGCGGAAGAGAGATACATGAAATTAGATAATTTGGCATTAGCATTAGTGAGGATTCAAGCCCATACTATTGAGGTCCGAACTTGATTCCCCTTAAAAAATGTTTTACAACGACCTGATATTTCAGGGAGAATGACCAAATGGTCAGTGGAGTTGGGAGACTATGATATTTTATTTACACCTCGAACAACAATAAAGGCGCAAACAATGGCAGATTGTTTTTGTTCAATTCCATTCAAGCCGATCGGATGAAGAAGGAGATAAATAAGTCATTCCAATTGATTAGGTTGGTTGTTCAAACAGATGAAGGATCTAATGTTTCAGGCTGCAGTGCTAGAGTTCAGTTAATAGCTCCAACGGGAGAGACAATGATTCAATCTATTAAATTTTGTTTTCATGTTTCGAATAATGAAGATGAATACGAAGCCGCTTTAGAAGGTTTGATATTGGAAAAAATTTATGGGGCAACTTCAGTACGCTTGGAAACAGATTCTCAATTATTGGCAAATCAGGTATCTTGATTTTCCGAAGCAACGAAGGATCGTTTGATTTTGTATCTTTGGGAACTTCAGAATTTAATGCTTCTGTTTGACAACGTTACTGTGGAATATATTGGAAGAGAGAGTAGCACAGTGGCCGATTCTTTAGAAAATATTGCTTACAATGAAGAATATTCTTGGATTTTGCTGCAAGAGAATCCTTCGATTGTTACTCAGCCTAACCAATGTGAATGTATAGAGGAATTGTTTTTATTACAAGTGATGAAGTCCGAGGCGATTGGTGATAGGATATTCTTAGTTTTTTACTAAAGGAATACTACCAGATGATTCACGATTGACCAAAAAGTTGAGAAGTAAAGCCTTCGGATATATTGTACTAGATGGAATATTATATAAAAAGGCATTGAGCAGGGCATTGCTACGATGTTTAAGCAAACAAGAATCACAAGAAGTTTTATTCGAGTTGCATGATGGTGAAGGGTCAGCTCATTGTGGGTTCAAAGCTCTCTCACGTCGAGTTTTACTTGTAGGGTTTTATTGGCCTGCAATCATGAACGATGCTAAGAATTTAGTTCCAAGCTGTGATACTTGTCAAAGATTTCCCAATGCTATTTATAGACCAGCAATGCCGCTTATGTCTATATCTAAGGCAATACCGTTTGATAGATGGTGAATTAATCTTGTAGGACCTTTTCCGATGGATTCTGGAGGAAGACAGATGATAATTGTAGCGGTTGATTATTTTACAAAGTGGGTAAAGGCAGAATCGCTATCAGGAACAAAAGCTAAGGATGTCATTAACTTTATTTTGAACGGTATCTATTGTCGTTTTGGAGTTCCTCGGAGGATTACAACAGATAATGGCTCTCAGTTTAATAATAGGGAGATGGCTTCATTTTGTACTTCCAAAGGAATTCAGCAATGTTTTTCGATGCCTTTTCATCATCAAGCCAATGAGCAAGTGGAAGTGACAAATAGAACAATTTTAGTGTAAGGGAAATATGCTAATTTTTTGTCAAATCAGATCAAAAGAAAAGGGAAAGCACAAAAACAAAAGTGAAATCAAACACACAATTGTTAACAGAGTTCTCCAAATTGTGCCTATGTCTCCGGATCTGCTGCAGATCAATTTTATTAGAAGAACACAGTGACTCTGCCATTTTTGGTAAATACACAAAAAACCCTAACTAGGTTTTTTAGAGACTGTAACACTTAAAAAGGGAAAAATATTACAGTCCTTAATGTGTAATTTATGACCCACTAAAATTACACTGTCTTTTCAACTCACTCCAGTTCTCTTTAATGTGTTTAGCACTTGCCTCATCTTCACTGTCTTTCACTGTATTTTCCTCTAGCATCTCTTCTATCCAATAATAACATGTTGAGTAAGGCTGATTATTATGTTAAAATAACAATCTCCCACTTGAAGACTGGTTTCAACCTGTCTTCACACCTTGATCTATGCAGCAGATCTTTCTGGTCTTATTACTCTTGCAGACCAAATGAAGCTAAATACAACTTCAGTTTTTCAATGGCTACTGTCTTTGTCAACATATCAGCTGGATTCTTGCTTCCTTTGATCTTTTCCAGTATTAGCACCTCATCTTCCAATAAAGATCTAATGAAATGATAGCGAACACTGATGTGCTTGGTTCTTGAATGAAATGTTGAATTCTTCGCTAATTGAATTGCACTTTGAATATCACTATGCAGAACGTTGTTCTTCTGTTTGAATCCTAAATCGGTTAATAAACCTTGAAGCCGTATCATCTCTTTACTGGCTTCGGTCAATGCTACATACTCAGCCTCTGTAGTTGATAAAGTAACAATTTTCTGTAACTTTAACATCCAACTAACAGCTGTAGTTCCAATAGTAAATATATAACCGGTAGTGCTTTTCCGGTGATCAACTTCACCTCCAAAATCTGCATTTACGTAGCCTTGTACCTTTAACTCAGCATTACCAAAGTACAAACACTTTTCTGTGGTACCTAGTAGGTACCTCAAAGTCCATTTGACAGTTTCCCAATGAATTTTCCCTGGGTTTGACATAAACCTACTCATAACTCCCACTGCATGACTAATGTCTTGTCTCGTACAGACCATTTCATACATCAAACTTCCAATAGCTGAGGCGTGAGGAACCTTAGCCATGAAGTATTTTTCTTCATCCGTCTTAGGGGATTGATCCTTGGATAAACGAAAGTGACCTGTGAATGGTGTACTAACTAGCTTTGCATCACACATGTTAAATCTCCTCAAAACGCGATCGATGTAATCGGGCTGAGATAACTACAAAACTTTTCTACTCTTATCTCTTATGATTTGCATTCCAAGAATCTTCTTCGTCAGACCCAAGTCCTTCATGTCAAATTCTTTTGACAATTGTAGCTTCAATTTTTAATATCATCCATATCTGAACCTGCTACTAATATATCATCAACATAGAGTAGCAAAATGATATAACTGGAGTTACATCTTTTAAAATAACAACACTGTTCCGCATTACACTTTTGAAAACTCTCTTTGTGCATAAAACCATCAAATTTCTTGTACCACTGTCTTGGAGCTTGTTTTAAACCATACAAACTTTTCTTAAGTCTGTATACCATATTTTATTTCCCTTCTTTTAAGAAACCTTCTGGTTGATACATGTATATCTCCTCATCCAAATCCCCGTGAAGAAATACAGTCTTCACATGTAACTGTTCAAGATAAAGGTCTTCAATGGCAACAATACTCAACACTAATCTAAAAGTATTGAGCTTCACAACTGCAACAAAAATACCGGTGTAATCAATTCCTTCCTTTTGTTGAACCCTTTGACAACTAGTCGGGCTTTGTATCTCTTAGAGCCATTATGCTCATCTTTCACCTGATACACCCATTTGTTATGAAGTTCTTTCTTTAACCATTGGTAACTCAGTTAGGTCCCATGTATAATTTGAGATTAAAAACTTCATCTCATTTTTCATGGAAAACTCCCACTTACTAGCATCACTGGTCTGGCAAACTTCATCATAGCATTCGAGTTCCCCTCCATCGCTAAGTAACAGATAGTTCAAGTATCTCTTATTGGGTACAAGGGGTCGGGAAGATCTTCGCAAAACAGGAACTGCCTCGGTCGGCTGTAGGGTATCAGATTGTTGTCGATCGGTCTGTCCAACGGACTCTCCTTGTTAAGGGGTTAATCTGATCGGCCCTGCTTCTTGAATATGTGGGACTCTCTCGATATTTATAAATACTGATTCATACGGCTTTGATTCATTTCCTTTAGTTTTATGTCTATCCTTGTACATCACTGTTTCATTGAAGATCACATCTCTGCTTCGTATCATCTTCATGTTCTCCTCATCCCAAACACGACAACCAAACTCATCTTCGCCATAGCCGATCATGCAACATTTTTTTCGATTTCATATTAAGCTTGTTCCTGCCTTGATCACTTATATGAACATACGTTGTACAACCAAAAACTCTTAGATGTGAAAATTTATATCCTTACCACTCCATACCTCATCGGGTATTCGATGTTCTAAGGGAACCGACGGGCCTCGGTTAACCAGGTAAGCCAATGTGTTGATTGCTTCTGCCCAAAACTGCTTCGGTAAACCAGACTGTATTCGAATGCTTCTGTTGTTTCTGTCAACGTTCTGTTCATATATTCGGCAATACCATTCTGTTGAGGCGTACCTAGAACGGGTCTCTCCATCCTGATACCATACTCATAGCAAAAGTTCTTAAATTTAGTGTCATCATATTCACCAACATTATTAGTTCTCAGCTGTTTAATCTTCAGACTTGTCTAATTCTCAACCATAGATTTCCATCTCCTAAAAACATCAAACACTTCAGATTTATGCTTCAGAAAATAAACCAATACCTTTCGAGAATGATCATCGATAAAGGTCACGAAATTGTGTTTCCCTCCAATAGATGAAACAGTTGTTGGCCCCCAAACGTCAGAGTGAACAAGCTCCGGCCTTTCTTTCTTTGGGGTTCTACCACTCTTTTGAAAACTGACCATTTTCTGTTTTCTAAGTATGCAATCTTCACACATGTCTATATCGACTGACGTTAGACTTGGAAGCTTCCCATTCGAGTAAATAATTTTCATAACCTTCAAACTCATATGGCCAAGCCTCTAGTGCCAAACATTTGGATTTTCGTTTCCTGCGGCTATTGCAATTGAACAGCTCGTATATGTTGTCTTGTAAAGAGTACCAATCTTCTTTCCGCGAGCAACTGTCATTGCTCATTTTGAAATTTTCCAATTGTCACCATGGAAGATCGTATTATAGCCTTCGCTAGCCAACTACCCTACTGAAATTAAGTTCTTTCTCAGACTAGGGATATGTCTGACATCTTTTAGTTCCCATACAGACCCATTCAACTTAATCTTCACAGTACCTTTACCAATAATATCACAAGGTTGATCATCACCAAGATATACTTTTCCAAGGTTACCAGGGACATACCTCTCGAAGAATTCTTTCTTCGAAGTCGGGTGAAACTATGCTCCAGAGTCTAATACCCAAGACACTTCCTTACTTTCTAAGGAGAATATTAACGCATCGTCTCCTTCTGAAGTGATATTTGCCTCTGTCTTCTTCTCTTGGTCCTTTGGTTCTCTCTTGCACTGAAATTCAAAGTGCCCGGTCTTCCCACAATTCCAACACTCGATATTTCTCAACCCCTGGGAATTTTTAGAATTCCTAGACTTGGACCTCCAGTCTCTTGATTTGCCTCGGTAGTTCGATTTACCACGTCCGTATACTCTGGTTGAATTTCTTCCTCTCGATTTTGTATGTAAGATTGAGGAGATTGATGACTCGCCTGATTCTCTCATTCGAATCTCTTCACTGAGAACTAGGTCACGAAATCATCAAATTTCAACTTATTTCTCCCTGACGAGCTACGTACCGCAGTGACCGTAGCATTACAGCTATCTGGTAATGAAGACAACAGTATCAATGCTTGTATTTCTTCATCAAAATCAATTTCAACTGAACTCAACTGGGTTGTGATTGTATTGAATTCATTGAGGCGTTGAGCTATAGAAGCGCCTTCCATCATTCGCAAATTGAATAAACGCCTCATTAAGTGAACTTTGTTAGACGCTGATGGCTTCTCATACATACTGGAGAGAGCCTTCATAAGAACCGCCGTCGTTGTTTCCTTTATGATGTTAAAAGCAACATTGCAGGATAACGTCAATCGGATGACTCCAACAGCTTGTCTATCAAGAAGGGTCCATTCTTCATCTTTCATACCCTCTGGTTTATTTTCTGAGAGGGGTTGATAAAGCTTTTTCTAGTGCAGATAATCTTCAATTTGCATATTCCAGAACCCAAAATCTACACCATCAAATTTTTCGAGTCTCACTTTGCTTCGTCTGTAGCCATTGCTGCCACTCAAATCTGATTTCCTTTGGATCGCTACCAGTTCTGCTGTGATACCAGTTGTAAGGGAAATATGCTAATTTCCTGTCAAATCAGATCAAAAGAAAAGGGAAAGCACAAAAACAAAAGTGAAATCAAACACACAATTGTTAACAGAGTTCAGCAAATTGTGCATACGTCTCCGGATCTGCTACAAATCAATTTTATTAGAAGAACACAGTGACTTTGCCGTTTTTGGTAAATATACAAAAAACCCTAACTAGGTTTTGTAGAGACTGTAACACTTAAAATGGGAAAAATATTACAGTCCTTAATGTGTAATTTATGACCCACTAAAATTACACTCTCTTTTCAATTCACTCCAGTTCTCTTTAATGTGTTTAGTACTTACCTCATCTTCACTGTCTTTCATTGTCTTTTCATCTAGCATCTCTTCTATCCAATAATAACATGTTGAATAAGGCTGATTATTATGTCAAATAACATTTAGATGGCTTGAAGAAAAATTTGACGGAGGCAGCAGGAAAATGGACAAATTATTTATAATAGGTACTTTAAGCTTATCGAACCACTCCTAGAGAGGCTTCAAAAGAGACTCCTTTTGGTTTGGCATATGGAATGGATGCAGTCAGCCCCATAGAATCTATGATGTCATCTTTTAGAATAGCTCAATATTTTGAAAGGTCTAATGATGAAGTTCGAAGGGCTAATTTGGATCTGATTGAGAAAAAAGAATGTGAGCTCATCTGAATGTAATTCACTATCAAAGCTTAACAACACACTGAGACTTTTTTGAAGAGCTACCAAAGGTTGACTCATTGAGATTTTTTCGAAGAGTTAATGTGTTCATCAATGTCGTTGAAGTATTTAAGGTGGTAAGTTTATATTTTGTTTTTAAAATTGACCATTGAATAATATGCAAAGAGAATGATAAAATAGAGAAACCGTTTGTCATTTAGATTAATTCGATGAGGTACAAAAAGAGATTTCTTAATCTCACAAAGACAAAAAAGTGATAAAATTAATCAGAGGATTCTTCCTCTTCGGACGATTCATTTCCTAAGGATGATGAACCAAGAATAGGGTCGAAAGCTTCACTTAGGCCTTTCTCTTCAGGATTGTCATTCCAAAAACTTGTAAGATCGATTTTTGGATAAGTAGCGTGAAGCTCTCGAAGAAGGAGAATGGTTGCATATTCTTTTCTGACATTAATTGCAGTCTGCATATCCTTAGAAAACTCAACCTCATTAGCAGCTATAGCAGCAAGTTTTTCCACTTCGAAATCATTTTTCAATTTATTTATCTCATCGGTTAGCTCTTTATTTTTTGTCTCACAAAGAGTGAGAGAATTTCAAACCGCAACAGAGTTGGAGTTTTCAGTGGCCATTGCAGTAGCATGATCAACCTTGAGTTTGTTCATTTCTGTCTTATGAGAATTCGTCAACAATTTTGTATCAACTATGTGAGTGATTCGCAGATGATTCTTCATGCAGAGAGCACCTTTTATGAGCTGGATCTTGCTACTTCGTACATATGAAAATGATCAACTATCTTGGCGTGAAAATCTTCTCTAAACGTTTTCTCATCCTCGCACGCTTATTTGAAATAAACCATATCTTTGGCCAATTGCTTCAAATGGTTTTGAGAAGCTTCGACTTGGGAAGAAAGTGCATTTGCAGCAGTGTCAAGATCGGTAAATGGTTTAAGTGCAAAAATGATTGCAGGATTTGGAGGAGGAAGACGAAGTTCTGATGTGCTAGGACCTTAAATCATATCCAGAGGGATGATGGGATCATGAGAACGGGTAATTTCTAAATGAGCTTTGGCTGGTGTTGGTCTCCCAAAGTTAAGCATGTGATTTTGGATGACTTGAAGAACGAGATCTTTTTCACAAGTAAGGGCTTTAGTGTTTTCAAAATTGTTAAACATATCAGGATCGAAGTTTGCAGTAGCCTGATTTTCGTTGGAAGTACTGTCTTCGATGATAATCACTCGGTTGTCTTTGTTTCATTGTTCTTCAATCGAAGGGTTTTGTGAGTTTTGTTGGTTTCCCGCAGCACTGTTTTCATCTTCGTTGACCAATGTATACGAAGTGATTCTTTCTTGTTTCTTTTTTCTTTGCATGGGAACCAGAAGAAGCCTTATTTTTCTTTGAAGATGGTTCTTAATCTTTACCCTCTTCGAAGGGTGAGAGAGCTAGCACCATATGCTAGCTCCCTTTTTACCTTTCTTTTCTTTGAAAACTTTTTCTTGCTTTTTTTTGGCAAATAGCTCTCCGATCTGTTGCCAATGGGAAGGAAGACTTTGCAATCAGGTTGAGATATTCGTTGGCAGACTAGCTTCAGATCTGGCACTGACATCAGATCTTGAGGAGGCAAGCCACCTTCTGAGATTGGAAACATATGACAGTTGAGGAAATTGTTAGGTTGAAAGGCAGTATGAAACACGTTGTTCCATTCATTCCCAGCCCAAGCGACAAGCTTTTGGAAAATCACCTTGGCAGCTAGACGACGTGATGAGTAACGCTTCGAAATTTCTGAAATAATTAGAAAAGCATAAAATTAAGAAAAAGGAAAAAAAACATAAACGTTATTTCAGAATGTAAAAAAGTTCGAGGGGCTTACGATTTCTTCTCCATACGAGAGTTAGCTTTGAAGGATTGGCTTCGGAAATTGCTTTGCAATTTTCCCACGCTCCTAATATAAAGACGAATTTCTGCTTCCAGAATTTTTCATCCTCTAAGAGATCGTCGATGATCTTGAGATCGTCGATGATCTTGAGTTCATCCATCATGGTGAGGTAGTAAAACCAGGGAAGCTTTAGACCTTTTGATAATTAGGTCAAGGAAATGAAGTCTTTAATGCTGATGGGAATTTGAGACACTCGAGATGCCATAATCACTGACATAACGGTGAACCATTGATTATGTGTCACCTGAGTAGGGCATAAGCTGAGCATTTCGAAGTATTCCACGATCATAGGATCTAGTGAAAATCGAAGACCCCAATTAATGATCTCAGGGTAGACTATTAGCTCGTCATCTGTGCAATCCAAAGTAGTTTCTCCTTCTTGGGATAGTCGAAGCGTTATGTTATCTCCCATTCCCCATTGTTTTTTTAGAGCCAAGGCTTCTCTATATTTATAGTATATGTAACAGACCTTTTTCAGTGCAATGATGTATTTTCCCTCAAGATTCCTCCGGTTTCTTCCAATTTTTGCTTTTTCGTCTTCAGAAACGAAGCAAGCGTCGGTTTCTTCTTGAGGTTTCTAGGTATTTGTAGAGTTCCCATCGTCAGATTCAGCCTCGGAGATATTAAGATTCGAAGACAATTGGATTCGAAGATGTTTTAGTTCTCATTCATTTACTGACATGATAACTATGAGGGCTTCTGATATGAAAATAGGATTTTGAGGACTAAATTGTAAATAATGTAAATTTAAGGATTTAATTATAAGTAATGTAAGTTTTCTCCTTCAATTGTAACTGATGTAAGTTTTAGAGACTATTTGTAACTATGTATAATTGTTAAGAACTAAAACAACAATTAGTTCTCTTTTGTAACAAATTTCAGTTTGAGACTAAGTCTTGGCTCCTCTATATAAAGGGCAAGGCTACTCTAATAAAGGGGTTGAACACTTTTTCTTTGGAACTCATGTGTACTTGAACTTTCTCTCTCTAAAAATTCTATAGCTCTTTCTCTCTCTAAATTTGTCTTTTAACAATTTACTAAGGTGAAAAACTAACTTGATCATACCCAAGACAAAATATTACCCAAAACAAAATTAGGATAAACCACTTATCCACGTTATCATAATTTATTCCTTACTCATCCTGCTAGCAAAACACACACTACTTACACTAATACAACTTATATATCTCCTACTCAAACATACACACCCACTGTGACCATATATATCACCTTGTCACACTCTAACATCATTACTTAAACACAAAGTCTAGCCAAACTACCCCCCTATGATAACAAGAGCCAAGCATGGAATTTCCAGATCTAAAAATATATACATTGGACTCACCATTACTTTTACAAAGTTGTCTAAGGAATCTACAAAGTATTCAGAGGCTGTTATTGGTCCTAATTGGGTACAAGCAGTAGAGGTTGAATATAATTCTCTATTATATTAGAAGACTTTGTCTTTATTTGTCTTGTCTTCTATAATAAACTTAGTTAGGTGCAAGTGGGTATACAAGGTAAAATATAACTCAAATAGGTATGGCCAACACTACAAGGCTATGTTAGTGGAAAATGGTATTCACCATAATCCATGGATAGATTTCTCTGAGACCTTTAGTCTGGAGATAAAGGCCTCCATTATAAGTTTAGTCCTAACGTTTCTAGTGTCTAAAGGTTTGGATGTTAAAAAAAATGATATAAACAATGAGTTTTTAATGATAGTATTACAGAGAAAGTATTTATGACTCAACTTGAAGATTTTGAGGACCTCGTGAACCCATCATATTTTTGCCAACTATAGAAGACTATTTATGATTTATAATAGGCACCTAGAGCATGGTTTTTTTAAGTTACGATACACTTTAATTCAACGAGTATTCAACAATTCTAGAGCATATTGCTCTATGTTTTTCTATGTTTCATAGAAAGTCATTTAATCATACTAGTCTATGTTGATAACATTATTGTCATATGCAATGAATCAACCTATCTATATAGATATATATTTACAAACTTAGTTCTAATTTTTCTTTGAAAGACATGGGTGTTTAGGTTTATATAAAAACTACTAGTTTCTGCTTTATACAAACTACGTACATTGCTGACTTATTTGGAAAAGAAGCCTTTCGAGGGAAAATTCATGTCCCACCTTGATGCATGTTGGTCTACCCTTTCGGTATCTGATGGATTTTTTCTAGCAATAAGCTAAAAGGTATTACAACATATTAGTAGCCTTACAATATCTACTACATACTAAATTCACATTTTTTTCACATTTTTTTCACGTCAATAAACTTAGACAGTTTTAGCAATGTCCAACTACACTATATTAACAAAATGTAAAAATAATTATAAGCTATTTATATGGTAGCTTCTCTTTTCCTCTTCATAAGAAACCATGTCATGATGTTCATTTTACAAGTTATAATGAGTTTTATTCGACTGCTTTATTATTTCTCAATCGAGCAATAAGATAAAGTATTATGTGCATGTGAATCTACTGGTTGAACTCATACGGCTCCGCTCAGTGCTAACCAAACTTTATTTTCCGCTTACTCGAGCACTGATCATTTGGTTTAATAATCTAGAAAAAATATCCCTTCTTTGAAACCCCATATTTTACGCCAAAATGGAAACATATTTAACTAGATCTTCATTTTATACGAGACCAAATATTTTAAAGGAAACTTATATCACATATACTTTTACACGGCATAACATATAATATTCTCATAAAGTTTTTGACTTACTCACACTTCTTGGTTCTTCTAGAAAAACTCACACTCATGAATTGCGCTCTTCGTTTAAGGAGGGGAATGATGAAGTGAAAAAAAATGCAACGCTTAAAATTTTGGCTAAAATATAAAATATTCAAGCAGAAGCATAGTAGATTACAGGAATAAGAGATTCTAGATAAAGTAGAAGATATGATTAGACTAAAGGAAACTGAAAGTAGTGGTACTGAAATCAAGCTGACTATGCTTTCATCCCTAGTCCAACATGTAAAAGTGAATATATGTTTTTATGTCAAAATATCTATTAAGAACAATTTAACGCCATATATATATATTTATATAAAGAAATAAATAATGAATTAACTCTTGAATTAAATACTATATTTGATTTAATTGAATATTACTTTTGACAAGACTAATTCTAATTTATGATATATATTATCTTATAGTGATATATATTATAAGACAATATATTTACAATTATTTTATTTAACGCTCCCTCTCAAGTTTTTGCGAAATTACTTGAAACTTGAACATAATTGTATCTTTGAAACTTGAACATAATTGTATCTTTGAAACTTGAACGCAAGTACTCGAGGTACGAATTTGATCAAAATGCTGAACCAAAACCATACTTTCTTTCAAACCGGAGCATATACTAGTTTGGTACAAACTTTTATTTTAAATATGTTTTGTTCCTTCATAAAAGACAAGTTAATGCACCTCATTATTATTCCATAACTTTGTAAGCATGGTAGTATTTATTTCAATATCATTCAACAATTGGAAAATATAAATTAGCTCAACAATAGATTGAGTCATGGCCTTATATTAATCTTCAATACTGGATATTGATACTTATTATGTTCCTTACACTTCCAATATAACAAATTACCTCCAACAAAAACATAATTAGAAGTGTCGGTATTTTATTAGCTTTAGATCCAACCCAATTTATATACGCAAAACGTTCTATATTAGTATGACCATTACTACCATGTCCATGAGTTGATTAGATATAACACACGATATGTTCTAGTGCTACCCATGGATTAAGAAGTAGGGATGATATAAACTTACTCATAATACTGACTCGATATGCAATGTCTAGTCGAGTTATTGTAAAATAATTATGTTTTCCTACCAATCTATGATATTTTTTGGACCACAAAATAATTCCATCTTCTTTTAATAACTGTAAATTAGAATTGTATTATAAGGTTTTTCTTTTAACTTTATTGATTCCATCAATAAATCCAAATATATTTTCTCTACAATAGAAGAATACACTTCTTCCTTCTTGTTATGTTAATTTCTAAGAAAACACTTTAATGGTCTTAGATATTTTGTTTGAAATATCGAATAAAATATATATTTGAGGTAAAGAAATGGCTTTACTATCACTCCCATAATGATGTCATCAACATAGATAACCACAACTATAATACCATTTTCAGAACATTTATGAAATACAAAGTGATCAAAGCTACTCTTCTGTAGCCTACATTCAACGAGTGCCTCAAAAACATTGACAAACCAAACACCTAGACTTCGTTATAAACTATTTAATGATTTGTACAAATTGAATACCTTTCATCTCCCATTCTTGAGCAACAAAACCAACTGGTTGCTCTATATACACTTCTTCTTGAGGATCTCCATGTGATAATGCATTTTTTTAATGTTTAACTCATGAAATAGCCAATCATATGAAGTTGCTCAAAAAATAAATAAACGAATAAAGGTAAAACTTAGCTACCAGAGAAAAGGTCTCAGAGTAGTCAACACCATAAATTTGAGCATATCCTTTTATGGCAAAGTTTTATTTAAGATGAGAAATCATCCGGTCATGATTCATTTTAACATTAAAAATCAATCTATAAAAATAGATTTCTTTTCGGAAAGTTAATTAACGAAGTTCCAAGTACTAGTAATCTTTTCTAAGACCTTTATCTCTTAAAACATTACATCTTTCCAACCAGAATAACATAGAGCTTCTTGAACAGGTTTGGGATATAATTGAATAAGGGGTTGCAATAAAAGTTCTTGCAGAAGGTGAAAATAATTATATTTTACAAAAGAGTTTATTGTGTTCTTTATCATTTAAAAATTGATATTACGAACAACGGGAAAATTAAAACATGCTCTAAAATATAACATTTCTCGACATGACACACTGATTAAAAGATGGAGAAACCTGTATATCCTTTTTAACTCTCAAGTATCTCGAAAAGGACATTTTAAGGATTTAAGACCTACATTTGTACGATTAAGACTAACATCCCTAACAAAATAAGTAAAACCAAATTTATGGAGTTAAATATGGAATAAAGGTTTTGAAAGAAAAAAATACAGAATATGAAATATTATTCTGAAGAAAAACATACAACATCCGATTTATTTAAAACGAATCAGTAGAAATAACACTTCCCAAAAAACAATTGGTACTTTTATTTTAAAAAGGAGTACGCAAACAACTTCTAAAAGATGTTTATTTTTTATTTTGATGATTCCATTTTAAGATGGTGTGTTGAGAAAAGAGGTTTGTTGCAAAATTCTATGTTGTTCCATATATGGTTGCAATACAATTGAACAATATGTTTTATTATTACTTTTTAAAACTTGATCTCGATAATTAAATTGAGTTTTAACTTCCACATAGAATCTAAAAAATAATTCAATACGATTTTATATGAAATTAAGCTGTGTATCTCCAAAATGATTATCGACAAAGCTAAAACTTCAAATAAAAATAGCTTTAAATATGATTAGACAGGGACCCTAAACATTATAATGAAATAATTCAGAGGGAGACTCAATATGTTTATTTACATGATGATATGGCGGAAAACGATGCTGTTTAGTAAATGGACACGACTACATATTATAATGATATTAAATATTTAAAGTGAGGATACAATTATTTACAAAAGATTAAAGATGGATGAACTATGCGAGAATGTGCTTCAAATCATTTACGAATAATTATTTTTATTCTAAGATCCGAAAACAAACAATAATTATAATAAAATGTAACAAAAACATTTAAGTCTTTAGTGATTATGCTCGCATAAATAAGGTTAAATCAAAACTAAAGAAGATTTAAAATGTAAGTTAAATAAATATTTTCGTTTAAAAGAATAGTTTCAGAGCTTAACACAAGAAATGATGACCCATCTACCAATATCACATATGAATGATATGTGTTTGAAAATTTATAAAAAGGTTTTGGATTACCCATGATGTTTTCGTGGAAGAAAAATCAATCACCCAATATGATGAAGAAAAAGAGAACATGTATTTGAATTACATAATCTATAAGTTACACAATTTGTAAGATTGAAAGACTTTAATCATTCATCGTACTTGGAAAACTGAGCATATTCTTTAGAATAAAACACAACTAGATCTTTGAATTTGTTTATCTTAGTAAATTATTGTGCTTGTTATGGACAGTATCAATTTATGTGACTGAATCAATGATGATAGAAACACCATATATTACTAAAATATAAACAACCACGTATTCCATGACTACTAAATATATCACAATTACCATAATATCGATCACTATTTTGAATCTTGAGTCTAACATCGCTAGTGTAAGCAATTCTGTCATCAAGACCACCATAAAAAATTCTCTGCAAATTTTTACTTTCTTCTATCAAATAAAATTAAGAAATAATTTAGTTTATTTTTTATTTTGTTTTATTTTTAAATTTTTTTAAAAACACAACTCATTTTGATTATAAAGTAATTAAATCAATAGCACCACAAACCATAAAATCAATGATCAAACCAAACTCTCACTTTAATAACAAACATGGCATTAAAAACGAAACACTCGACGCACTAGATAAAAATCAAACACTAATCCATGTAAAATCTTATGGGATGTGATACCATATAAAAAAAACATTATGTAAAAATATCTCTTCCAATTTAAATCTATATATAAACATAAATTTGCATAAAAAATTAAGGTAAATAACTTACTCCGATCAAATACAACATTTAACTTAATTAAATGTTATTTTTTATGACTAACATAATGATATACATTATATGAAAATATATTTTATTATTGGTGTGGGTTATTTCTGATTGAGGGTAATTTTGTAAAGTGTTTTGAGAATTTAATGTTTAAAGTCAAATATTGAAAGATAATTAAGGTGTCTCCTTGCTAGCAGTAAATTCTGATTACCCTCATTAATGAAAACAGTTAGGGTATTTATACTTAATTAATGACCCATGGGCCTTTCCGGTCGGATTATGGGCTAGGGTCAAGTTTAAGAACTCATTAGCCCAAGAGATGAAAATACCAACATCTAGATGAGTCATCTTGCACTAATTTATATGTTTGGTTGGACATGGTACTGGTTTTACACTAATTGTCCTTCGGATTGATAAAAAGGGTAGTATAATTAATATTCGACCTTATCAATTATAACAGAAGAATACTTGATGAGAGGCATCGAGAATATTGCTAGCAATGATTTATCAACTTGAATAAAAAATAGATGGTCTTAATACATACCATGCTTGGATTTTCTTGATGACTTCATAATATTATGCAATGGTACTTCAACCTCTATCAACAAAATTAATAACTTCCTGGAACATTACCAAGAAAGATAAGGCCAAGAAATCAATTTTTAAAAATCAAAGTTAATAGTTCCTGCTAACATGCTTCCTGCTAGAGTTAAAAAACTATAAAAGATCATAGGTTTTAAGCGCAACAATGTACATCGGTACTACTTGGGAATTACAATCACTAACAACAATAGAAAAACTAATTTTGAAGATTTGGTCAACAAAATCAGAGCCCAAATATTATAATGGTACAGTGTCCATCTTTTCTTTGGGGGGAGATTAACCTTTGTGCGTACAGTTCTTAATACTGTCCCAACTTACAAAATACAGAGCTCTACAATTAATAAATCTACTATTATGAGAATCAATGTCCTATATAATATGCTTTTGTGCGATTCTAAAGAGAGAGAAAAATATCACATGGTCTTTTTTATTTAAGCTATGCAGACCTTATGATGAAGGGGTCTTAACATTATAGACTTAGAAGAGGTTGAAGAATCCTTCTTTTTCAAGCTATGGTTAAACTTCAGAGATCAGAACTCAAACATTATGTAAAAATATCTCTTCCAATTTAAATCTATATATAAACATAAATTTGCATAAAAAATTAAGGTAAATAACTTACTCCGATCAAATACAACATTTAACTTAATTAAATGTTATTTTTTATGACTAACATAATGATATACATTATATGAAAATATATTTTATTATTGGTGTGGGTTATTTCTGATTGAGGGTAATTTTGTAAAGTGTTTTGAGAATTTAATGTTTAAAGTCAAATATTGAAAGATAATTAAGGTGTCTCCTTGCTAGCAGTAAATTCTGATTACCCTCATTAATGAAAACAGTTAGGGTATTTATAATTAATTAATGACCCATGGGCCTTTCGGGTCGGATTATGGGCTAGGGTCAAGTTTAAGAACTCATTAGCCCAAGAGATGAAAATACCAACATCTAGATGAGTCATCTTGCACTAATTTATATGTTTGGTTGGACATGGTACTGGTTTTACACTAATTGTCCTTCGGATTGATAAAAAGGGTAGTATAATTAATATTCGACCTTATCAATTATAACAGAAGAATACTTGATGAGAGGCATCGAGAATATTGCTAGCAATGATTTATCAACTTGAATAAAAAATAGATGGTCTTAATACATACCATGCTTGGATTTTCTTGATGACTTCATAATATTATGCAATGGTACTTCAACCTCTATCAACAAAATTAATAACTTCCTGGAACATTACCAAGAAAGATAAGGCCAAGAAATCAATTTTTAAAAATCAAAGTTAATAGTTCCTGCTAACATGCTTCCTGCTAGAGTTAAAAAACTATAAAAGATCATAGGTTTTAAGCGCAACAATGTACATCGGTACTACTTGGGAATTACAATCACTAACAACAATAGAAAAACTAATTTTGAAGATTTGGTCAACAAAATCAGAGCCCAAATATTATAATGGTACAGTGTCCATCTTTTCTTTGGGGGGAGATTAACCTTTGTGCGTACAGTTCTTAATACTGTCCCAACTTACAAAATACAGAGCTCTACAATTAATAAATCTACTATTATGAGAATCAATGTCCTATATAATATGCTTTTGTGCGATTCTAAAGAGAGAGAAAAATATCACATGGTCTTTTTTATTTAAGCTATGCAGACCTTATGATGAAGGGGTCTTAACATTATAGACTTAGAAGAGGTTGAAGAATCCTTCTTTTTCAAGCTATGGTTAAACTTCAGAGATCAGAACTCAAACATTATGTAAAAATATCTCTTCCAATTTAAATCTATATATAAACATAAATTTGCATAAAAAATTAAGGTAAATAACTTACTCCGATCAAATACAACATTTAACTTAATTAAATGTTATTTTTTATGACTAACATAATGATATACATTATATGAAAATATATTTTATTATTGGTGTGGGTTATTTCTGATTGAGGGTAATTTTGTAAAGTGTTTTGAGAATTTAATGTTTAAAGTCAAATATTGAAAGATAATTAAGGTGTCTCCTTGCTAGCAGTAAATTCTGATTACCCTCATTAATGAAAACAGTTAGGGTATTTATAATTAATTAATGACCCATGGGCCTTTCGGGTCGGATTATGGGCTAGGGTCAAGTTTAAGAACTCATTAGCCCAAGAGATGAAAATACCAACATCTAGATGAGTCATCTTGCACTAATTTATATGTTTGGTTGGACATGGTACTGGTTTTACACTAATTGTCCTTCGGATTGATAAAAAGGGTAGTATAATTAATATTCGACCTTATCAATTATAACAGAAGAATACTTGATGAGAGGCATCGAGAATATTGCTAGCAATGATTTATCAACTTGAATAAAAAATAGATGGTGGTGAGAATTTAAGTTGTAATGAGTGAATTAAGAACAGAGATTCCACACTGAGAATTTCAAATAGTGAAAAGTACCTCTGAATATTTCATAGGTCAAAATAACTCTTTCAGCCTCTTTAAATAGGCAAGGTGAGTTAGTTAGAGAAACGGTTACATATTGTCATATTTACAATTTAACCCTTCGGTTTCGCCTAAAGCCTAATTTGATCCTATAATTACAGAATTTATCACTTTAGTCCCTAAAGAATATCCTTCCTTATCAGTAGCCCCCCTAGTTCTTATATATTAATATATAAGAACTATTAGCTCTTCGAATCCGTCCTCGGATCAGCATCGTTTTTCCTCTTTATTACGATTAAATTCAATGAACTAGGACTCTCTTCGAATTGGTGAGTAAGTGTAAACGAATTTCTTAACTGCCTCGAATTTAACTCCTCATCGAATTTGACTTCTTGTGGTACTGCTTTGCCTTTGGTTTTCAAACATTATTACTTCACACATAGTTTAATAACACTTCGAAATCTCTAAACCCTACTTGATGGACTGATTAGACTTCTAGTAGTAGACCTGTGACATCACTAGTTTCCTTTTCGTTCCATATTCCACCCAATGAAAACAGATTACTTGTTCCACACTTTCACATTCTCGACGTTACTCTTTACCCTATAAATACTCAGTTATTCATTCAGTAAGAGTTTTTTAGAGAATCCACCTTTTGAACCTTCTCCCATCTGTTCTTCATCTTCAACCTGCTCATCTTCAACCAGTTCATCTTCTCTTGTCTATCTTCAACCTGTTCATCTTCCACCTGTTCATCTTTTCTTGTCTACCCAAGCAATCTCTCATACCAAAATCCATTGTATGAGAAGATACCCTAGATACAATAGATTTAAACCCAGAAGACCAGTAAGATCAAAGAAAAATATTTTTCCTGGTTCCAGTAACCAAGTCTTCGGAGCCTACGATTATCTTTGTATTTCTCGAAGGGCCAAAGAATACAAAGCTGCTGGGTTGATCTATAACGGTCCTCACTCTTCCTGCACCACTTTTAAATACGGTAACTTCAATCCAAACCTTGCCACTTCGTCTTCACCTCTAGCTTCTAACCCAGAAAATAGCTCAACAAACTCTTCTCTCCAAAATCCAGCCAAATCTTCATTACTAAGACCTCATCGAAAATCTAAAGTAGTTACTTTAGACAAGCCACCCACTTATAACAAACCACAACTCAAATCACCTGTCCTTCAAGTCGAAGAGACAAAAAACTCTCATTCCAAAACACTTCCTCCCCAATTCGAGGCTATCAGAGCTAAACGTTCCAAAAAATCATCTTTCTTAGTAATGGGTGAAGAAGCAAAAATCTCTTCTACTCCTCAACACTCTCCTCCTCCCCCACAAGAAGTGGATGATACTACACCAGAGTGTAGTCAGCCAATTCCTGTGACTCAACAAGAGACACAAATTCGAAGTCACTCCGAGGAAAGTCACAAAAAAGACGATTCAGAAGCTACTGAATCTGATGCCGAGGAGGAATCCGAGGCTGATGGTGTAGCTCCTCCAAAGAAAACTCGAGGGAAAAAAGGTCTCATTACACTGCCTGAGAACGTTGCCTCCTTAGTTCAAGAAAATCTCAAGCCTCTTTCTGCTTGGTACATTCTTGCCTTGAAGAATGTACCTTACAGCTACTACCTCGAATCAGAGAAAGAGCACCTCAGAAAGCTATGGGGGTTAACTGATAATATGACACTTCGACTACCAGTGGAAGGAGAGACACCCTTGAACTGCCAAAAAGATGAGCTGGTAGTGTACCCTGAGCTCTTTAACTGGGGACTTCGGTTTCCCCTGGATCCGATGATCGTAAAGTTCTTCGAAATCCACAGACTATGCCCAACACAAGTTACTCCCAACTTGCTCTTCACCTTGTTCTCAGCAATTATGGTATCAAGGCTTGGAGGTATTCCCCTCGAAATCGAGGACTTCATCTCAGTAACTAAAGTGTCAAATGGCCCTGTTCTGCCATTTTATTATTTAACCCTTGAAGATGACTTGAAAATTATCGACGATCTCCTCGAAGCCGATAAATTCTGGAAACAAAGGTTTGTCTTTCTGTCAGGCGCCTGGGAAAATGGCAAAGAAATTTCCGATGCCAATCCTTCCAGACTCACCCTTACCTGGAGAGACAGTAGTAAGTGATACCTTCCCTTGTTTATCTAGTTGTTTTTGAATCAATCCACTTAGCTAACTATTCTTCTCTCTTTAGAAATTCCGAGGCGGTTTAAGGGTCGTCGAAAAGAAGCCAAGCTTATCTTCCAAAAGATGGCTGAGTGGGCTGAAAAATCTTGGGGCAATGGTTTTCATTCAGCATTCGAGCCCATCAACTTCGTTAATAGCCATCTCTGGCGCATATCTTTAGGGGCCGACTTCCCTCAGGATCCGATGACACCACCAGATCCCCTTCTGGCAGTTGAGAGGATTCTTGCACCAGATGGGAAATGCTATCTTCCTCTTCGGAACCGAAGCGACAGCCATCTACCTTTGAAAAAGAAAAGGAAAATGACCCAGAAAGCCAGCACAAGCAGAGCTAAGCCTTCCCTGACTTCGAAGAGTACAAGGAAAAGAAAAACGTCTGCACCTTCACTTCCCACCATAACCGAAGAAGACCAGCCTACCCTGAAGAAGAAAAAGAAAAAGGACACTTCTCCAAAAAAGAAAGGGAATAAGTCTAAAAAGCCCAATGAAAAGAATGAGGCTGATATATTAGAAGCTGTGCTAGCTTCCGAAGCACAAGGTAAAACTTTTGTTGAGGAAAATCCTGAAGGAGGAATAACCCTTGGAGATAAACAAGTAGATGATTATCTAAACTTTGATGATTTCAACTCAAGTGGAGATTTTGTACTTTCTGGCTCTCAACCTGCCAACGTCGTTCCACCAATTTTTACCGAGGCTGCTACAACTTCAGCATCTAACCCCTTCGCTCCTCTTCATCAGCCATTAGTCTTTCCTCACTCAGAGAAATCCGATGAGGTAACTTCGATTCTTCAACCTTTCCCAAATTTAATTACTGCAGTCACAAAATTATACGAAGAGGTGAGCAAATCTCAAAGCCAATTGGAGAGTCTTGCCCAAGAGTTAGTTAGAAGCAGAAAAGAAACACAGTCTGAAAAGACTTCGAAAAATGAAGCACTCCAAAAATTCGAAGCTGAGAAAGATCAGCTTCTTAAAAAACACAAAGAGGAAGTCGAAACTCTTAAAACTACTCATCTGCAAGCTCTTGAAAGTCTGAAGGCTGAACATTCTACTGCCATCTCCGATGCTACGGCACTTATTAAGGAAACAAAAGATAAACTAGAAAAAAGCCAAAATGAGATTACTACACTTCGAACAGGATTCGAAGAAGAAAAGAAAGCTGCAGTCAAAAAGGCTGAAACCAAAGTTAGTTCTGTGATGCTCGAAGGCATGAAGAAAACTCAAATTGATACATCTATTCAGCTTCTTCGAGAAGTTCATGCTGCTTGTCCAAGACTAGACTTATCAGACCTTTGGAAACGAGTTCCAGAAGATCAGCGCCCCAAGGAAGCTTTCGAAGCACCACCAAGCTCCTCCTCAGAAGAAGGAAATAGTTCCGAAGAGGAATCATCAGAAGGAGAAGAAGATGATGCTTAATAGGCTAAGCAACTTGTTTTTGTTTTTTGTGTATTTGATTAAGTTCTCCCTCCTTTACTTTTTGTAAACTTCGTATTTTATTCCACGAGGAAATCACTTATCTTTTTTTTTATATCTTAAACTTCTGGCGCACTTGTTTAAACTGGTTATTATTAAATATAGATGCTTAAGTCACGTCACCTCGAAAAATAGATGCACTCATAAGACGTGGCACCTCGAAAAATAGATGCACTCATAAGACGTAGCACCTCGAAAAATAGATGCACTCATAAGACGTGGCACCTCGAAAAATAGATGCACTCATAAGACGTGGCACCTCGAAAAATAGATGCACTCATAAGACGTGGCACCTCGAAAAATAGATGCACTCATAAGACGTGGCACCTCGAAAAATAGATGCACTCATAAAACGTGGCACCTCGAAAAATTTGGTTGTTTCTTCAAAGCTATCGCTTCGGAAAATTATTCTTGGTCAACTTTCAAAGATGATCAATCCTTGCCAAATTACCAAAATAATAAATCACACATCATAACAAACAACCAATGGCCAAAAGAAATTTTATTAAAGAATTCAATATTAATCAGACACCTCGTTAAAACCTTTCTGGGCCAACAGATAAGGAAAGAGTATGTTTGTTTTACAAAAATTCAAAGTTCAGTTTTACTCACAGTACAATTTCAAGTGCTCTATGTTCCAAGGGTGCTTGAGCATCCTCCCTTCTCGATCTGATAACCTGTAAGAACCTGGTTTGACCCTCATTGTAACTTCGTAAGGACCTTCCCAATTCGGAGCCAATTTTCCGAGGTGTTTATCCTTAGTGTGAAGAAACACTTTTCGCAACACTAGATCGCCAATTTTGAATTCCCTTCTCTTAACTTTAGCATCATACCTGCTTCTCATTAACGTTTGATAATGGATCACATTTAAATGTGCCTTGACTCTTTTTTCTTCCAACAAATCAAGTTCCACCCTTCTAGCCTCATCGTTATTTGCATCGGAATATTGTAGGAGTCTATAAGAGGGCAACGTAGATTCAGCAGGGCACACAGCGTCCATCCCATATACTAAAGAAAAGGGGGTCTCTTTTGTAGCCTCTCTAGGAGTTGTTCTATATGCCCATAATACTTCTTGAAGAAAATTTGGCCATTTCCCTGCTGCTCCTGCCAAATTTTTCTTCAAGCCATCCAAAATAGATCTATTCGTAACTTCTACCTGTCCATTTGCCTGGGGGTGAAAAGGAGTGGAAAAACATTGCTGTATCCCTTTCGAAGAACAAAAAGAGTCCATTTCTTTGTTATTAAATTGAGGACCATTATCAGTTGTTATTTTCCGAGGTACTCCAAAACGGTAACAAATGTTACTTTGAATAAATTTGATTACATCCTTAGCTTTTGTCCCAGCTAAGGGCTCTGCTTCTGCCCACTTCGAAAAATAATCAACCGCAACAATAATCATTTGTCTTCCACCAGAAGCCATAGGTAATGGTCCCACTAAATCAATTCCCCACCTGTCGAAAGGAACCGCCTCTGAAATTGTCATTAGGGGTACAGCTGGTTTGTGTATTAAATTTGCATACCTTTGGCAAGTGTCACAACTTCGAACTAATGACTTGGCATCTTGCAAAATGGTAGGCCAATAATACCCTGCCAACAATACCCTACGCGTTAAAGCTCTAAACCCACAATGAGCTGACCCATCCCCATCATGCAGTTCGGACAGAACGTTCTGAGACTCATGCTTGCTTAAACATCGAAGTAAAGGTCTCGAAGCAGACCTTTTGTACAATACTCCATCCAGTACCACATAGCCAAGGGATTTGTACTTTATTTTCTTGAGCAAACGTTTATCCATAGGTAGTATTCCATTTGAAATAAAGTTTAACAGGTCAAACCTCCAATCTCCTCGAGCGCACATCGGATTATTTACCACCTCATCAAGAACTTCACATTGCTCAGAATTTAGTATGATCGAAGGCGATGGTTGTGTTACAATCCATGGGTATTCTTCTGAATAAGCCATTGTTGCCAAAGAATCAGCCATAGTGTTATTCCCTCTTCGAATATGCTCCACTTCGACATTTTCAAACTGCGCCATCATCCCCCGAAGCTCTTGTAGGTACAAAACCAAACGCTCCTTTTTAGCTTCTGACACCCCTTTAACGTGGTTAACTACCAACTGTGAATCTGTTTCCAAGCGTACAAACATTGCTCCACAAATCTTCGCCAAGCGCAACCCTGCTAGCACAGCCTCATATTCAGCTTCGTTATTTGAAGCATGAAAGCCAAATTTTATAGCTTGAAACATAAATTCCCCCGTTGGTGCCACCAATTCAACTCCTGCACTTGACCCTTTACTACTGGATCCCCCATCAGTTCGAATTGTCCACGTCAGATTCTCATTCACCTTTTCTGCATCTTTCTCCTCGGATCTGCTTGAGTGAAATTCCACCAAAAAATCTGCTAAAGCTTGAGCTTTGATAGCTGTTCGAGGAGAAAATAGCACATCGAAATCTCCCAATTCCACAGACCACTTGGTCATTCTTCCTGAAATGTCTGGCTTTTGTAAAACATTCTTTAATGGATATGAAGTTCGAACTACAATCGTATGTGCCTGAAAGTAAGGGCGCATCTTTCTTGCTGCAACTACTATACACAGTGCCAATTTTTCGAGCTTCAAATAACGTTTCTCAGCATCAACCAAACTTTTGCTGACATAATAAACAGGCTTCGAAATTTTTGTGTCTTCACTGATCAAAACTGCGCTCACTGCATAATCTGACACTGCTATATACAAAAATAACTGCTCTCCTTTCCGAGGCTTTGATAATATTTCAGGAGAAGACAAAAGATTTTTTATCTTAAAAAAGGCTTCTTCACAATCCGAAGTCCACTCGAAATTATTAGGTTTACGCAGCACCTGGAAAAAAGGCAAGCACTTATCTGAAAAACGAGAAATGAATCTATTCAGAGCTGCTAACCTGCCTGTTAACATTTGCACTTCTTTGATATTCCGAGGTGAAGACATCGATATCAGGGCCTTCAACTGTTCTGGATCCACCTCGATTCCTTTTTCACTATTCATATACCCCAAAAATTTGCCAAATCGGACTCCAAATGTGCATTTTTCTGGATTCAACTTCAATTGAATGGCTCTAAGATTCAAAAACGTTTCTTCTAAATCATCAATATGTTCATCATCACCTTTGCTTTTTACAAGCATGTCATCGATGTACACTTCAATATTTCTCCCAATCTGTGAAGCAAACGCCTTATTCATCAGCCTCTGATATGTTGATCCAGCATTCTTCAATCCAAATGGCATTACTTTATAGCAATGCAAACCTCTATCAGTAATAAAAGTTGTGCTTTCTTCATCATCTGGATTCATTCGAATTTGATTATACCCCGAAAACGCATCCATGAAAGTCAGAATTCTATTTCCCGAAGTGGAATCCACTAACTGATCTATTCGAGGCACTGGAAAAGGATCTTTTGGACAGGCTCTATTCAAATCTGTGAAGTCCACACACATTCGCCATTTTCCATTTTTCTTTTTTACTACCACCGGATTAGCCGTCCACCTCGGATAATTGGCCTCCCTAATGTGCCCCATCTTGTATAACCGATCCACTTCGGCAACTATGGCCTCAGATTTCTCCAATGAAAAAGCCCTTCTTTTTTGGATAATTGGTTTGACCTTCGGATCAACCGCTAGGCTATGACATATGATATTGCTTGGGACCCCTACTACATCTTCAGATCTCCAGGCAAACACATCCAAGTTTTCAGACAAAAAATTCAACAACTTTTCCCGCATCGACAAAGATAACAGAGTGCCAATTCGAAGTACCCTACCATTATTAAAAATAAATTCCTCTATTTCTTCATTGACCACTACAGAACTCGGGGTTGACCTCGGATCATCAATTCCCTCGTCCGTTTCACCACAAGACAACCCTCCAAACTGCTAACTCTCCATGAGATCATCAGAACTTTTACCACGTAACCTAAATGCAGCAGCATAACATTCTCTTGCCACCTTTTGGTCACTTCGGACTACGCCAACTCTGTCCTCGACCACATACTTCAGACACTGATGAACTGTAGAAACTACAGCGTACATTTTGGCCAACCATGACCTCCCAAGAATAGCGTTGTAACTTGATGGACAATCCACCACCACAAAAAGTACCTGTACTTTCTTCTTGAAAGGCCCTTTTCCCAAGGAAATTTCACCTTCGAATTCACCTATTACAATTGCTGATGCGCCGGTAAACCCAATGATAGTCCTCTCTGATTTTTCTATTCGAGGTGGTGCAGTCAACCGATCATACGTTGACTTAAAAAGCACATTAGCAGAACTTCCTGTGTCGATCAGCACTCGTCGAATCTCCACCCCACATACTTCTGCTCCAATGACCACCGCATCCTCATGTGGCCCAGTAATGCCCCTCAAATCATCTCCATCGAATATTATAAAGGGCACATCCTTTCTGCTGCTTAGATGTGCCGATGCGCCTCCCTCAATTTGTCGTGTTAAGTTTACTATATGCCTCTTCCTCGAATTATTGGTGTTATTCGTCATCGAATCCCCTCCAAATATAGTTAGTGATTCGAAAAAGGCACATAAATCTCGAACACGTCCCTGACGCATCGGCTCATCTATCGACATTAACAAAAGTCGACTGGGGTCTGGTTCAACATATTCCGAGGCTACATCGAAACCATCTGCCTCACCTGCAACATCTAAAATCATTAATGCAGTTTCCTGCTTGGAATTATGATTACCTCCTTTAGGAGCTATTGCCTTAGCATTCTTCCTGACATATTCCAACAATTTTCCATTTTCGATCAGAATCTGCATCTCCTTCTTTAGAGCAATGCAATCATTTGTATCATGGCCAATGTCCTCATGATACCTACAAAATTTATTATTGCGCTTCTCTCTTGGCTTGTTGATAGCTGGTGGCTTTCTAAAATTTATTGTTCCTCTTGTTTTTTCATATATTGAAGCCACGCTCTCAGTTAAATCTGCATAGTAATCCGGCCTTACCCACACATTCGACCTGGACCTAAATTGCTGCTGATTGTTAGAATTATGTTGATTATATCCCCCTTGATACGAGTTCGAGGTTCCTCGGTTAGAAACATTTTGATTGTTCTTCGGACGCGAGGTATTGTTGTTTGAGACGTTAGATTGTCCACTCCCCTTCTGAACAGTACTAGCACCTCCTCGAACCCTCATCAATTCTTCGACCTTAATCTGGTCCTCAACCTGAGCCATAAGAGCTCCAAAAGTTAACGCCCTGCGCCTCGTAGTCTCATCGGCTAAATCCCCAGGCAACAGCCCTTGCCTGAACGCTGCCATAGCCACACTTTCTTCACAGTCATCCAATTCTGCCTTTGTTGACACAAACCTCTTGGTATAATCCTTCAACTTCTCTCCCACAGCTTGCTTGCACTGTATTATTGTGTCTCCATTGGCTCTCATTTCCTTGCTTCCCACAAACTGCCTCCGAAAAGCAGTGTAGAAACTTCTAAAATTTGCAATCGATTCCTTAGGAATCTTATTAAACCATTTTAGCGCAGTTCCCTTAAACGTTTGAGAAAAAGCTCTACACACCAATCTATCATCATCTTCAAAATTAGTCATGTAGTTTTTAAATTGTTCTATGTGGTCATCGGGATCTTGAGTTCCATCGAACTTTTCAACTTTGGAAATATCAAACCGCCTCGGTAGCGGTACAGATCTGATCTCCCTGACCAGTGGTGAGTCCCTCCAATCAACCCCCTGGACATACTGGTCCTCATTTCTCATCCCCACAGTTGCATACAAGCTGGACTCACCTTCATATTTCCGAGGCGAACACCTCCGAGGCGAGTATTTCCGAGGTGAGTATACTCGCCTCTCTTTCTTCTTCCTTCCCTCCTTAAACGACTTAGCTGGCCGGAACTCACGCTCTGTTCCTCTTGAACGGCCTCGAGAACGTTCGTACCTCGGTGTTTCATCAGATTCAGAATCTTCAAAATCCTCCTCATCACTAGAGTTTTCATACAGTCGCCTTTGTAACTTTTCCTTCCTCTTCTTTATCCCGCTATACTCTTTTTTTTGCTCAGACCGTGCCCTACGCAGCTCATAGTGATCATCACCCTCATCCATCGACTGATCAGACTGATCATTACGATCGCCTCCTGCTATCTTAGACCTAAGCCTAGCACCCTTATTATCTCCTTTCTTTTTTACCAATTCGTCAAGCTCAGCCACCTTCCTAATCATTTCATTCATTTTTCCTTCAAAGTCAAATTGGACTGATTGAATTGGAACAGATTTACCTGCCTCTTGCAAATCGGATTTCAGCGTCTCTATCGCCTTGCGAACAGATGGATTGTCACCTTCCTCTGGATTCATCTTCAAACAGCGAAAAATCAAACGAAATATGAAAATTCGAACGAAAAACTTAAAAAAAACGAGAACTCGAACGTTGATTTTTGATCTGTTGATCAAGGTATCCTCGCCCCTCTTTCTAGCGCCAATTTGGTGAGAATTTAAGTTGTAATGAGTGAATTAAGAACAGAGAATCCACAGTGAGAATTTCAAATAGTGAAAAGTACCTCTGAATATTTCATAGGTCAAAATAACTCTTTCAGCCTCTTTAAATAGGCAAGGTGAGTTAGTTAGAGAAACGGTTACATATTGTCATATTTACAATTTAACCCTTCGGTTTCGCCTAAAGCCTAATTTGATCCTATAATTATAGAATTTATCACTTTAGTCCCTAAAGAATATCCTTCCTTATCAGGTCTTAATACATACCATGCTTGGATTTTCTTGATGACTTCATAATATTATGCAATGGTACTTCAACCTCTATCAACAAAATTAATAACTTCCTGGAACATTACCAAGAAAGATAAGGCCAAGAAATCAATTTTTAAAAATCAAAGTTAATAGTTCCTGCTAACATGCTTCCTGCTAGAGTTAAAAAACTATAAAAGATCATAGGTTTTAAGCGCAACAATGTACATCGGTACTACTTGGGAATTACAATCACTAACAACAATAGAAAAACTAATTTTGAAGATTTGGTCAACAAAATCAGAGCCCAAATATTATAATGGTACAGTGTCCATCTTTTCTTTGGGGGGAGATTAACCTTTGTGCGTACAGTTCTTAATACTGTCCCAACTTACAAAATGCAGAGCTCTACAATTAATAAATCTACTATTATGAGAATCAATGTCCTATATAATATGCTTTTGTGCGGTTCTAAAGAGAGAGAAAAATATCACATGGTCTTTTTTATTTAAGCTATGCAGACCTTATGATGAAGGGGTCTTAACATTATAGACTTAGAAGAGGTTGAAGAATCCTTCTTTTTCAAGCTATGGTTAAACTTCAGAGATCAGAACTCTCTTTGGGATAGATTTATGACCTTTATTTACTGTAACCATTACCATCCTATCACTGCGCCAAACCCAATCAAAAGATCTAAGACGTGGAGTAGACTGATCAAAATTAGAAACAAGGCTGAAAATATTATCTACTGGAAAATTGGCAAGGGCAATAAGAAATTCTGAATAGATTGTTTGTGCTATATATATCTTTTTATTATGCTTGACTCTCCTAAAGACAAAACTTGTTATTGCCAACATCAAGTTGAAGACTATTGGCCTAAGGGTAACTGGATCATATCAAGACAAGAAGGAACATTCTCTATAAATACCATTTAGAAAATCAAAAAAATCAAATTAAGTTCAACAAACGACTTAATATAACGGTCTCCTTCTTCATCTGGCTATTATAATACAAAAAAATACATTGAATGTCGTTAGAAAAAAAGACACAACAAATCAAATCTATTCAAGATATTTTAGAATTCTACTACCCTTAAGAAATGCTCATTTCTAGTCTAGAGAACTAGCAACAATTGGATACCTACTGATTCAATTCTTAAAAAGAAAGTATTTCAAATGGCTTCCAAACATGAGAATTGTGAAAACATAGAGACAATTAATCATTTATTCATTCAGTGTTATAAATCATGGGATCTATTGTTCTTATTTTCTTATAAGTTCAAAGTCGTTATAAGCAAAAATATGACCTACATCCACATAATAAGGAACTGGTTTTGGTCCTCTAATAAAGACGCACACATAAGAATTATTCCGCATATAGTAATATCATGGGTGATTTGGAATGACATAGATAATAAAAATCACAAAGTTCGACCCGCATATGTCAAGTCTATGATAGATCAGGTTATACATATAATATATGGTCTTGATCATGCCAATCTACTCAAGAGAAAGGATTGGGGTAAAGATTCTGGAATGGTTTCATACGTTGGCTGTATTAATCACCTAAAAATCATAAGAAACATCTATCCCGGCTAAAAACCCTTGTTAGTCACCGATGTTTGACACCTGTTACATTCGTGCCACTAAGAGTTATTCGTCCCCAAAACGAGTCACTAGTGTTTAAATTCGTTGCATTTTTTCCACTGGCGCGTACAAATTAAAAGGAAGCTGACACGTGGCAGCCCAATGTACCCAGATTTGTTCCATACACGGTCACTCCCTTTCTCATTCCAAAAACACCCCTCTTTACTATTCACCGTATTTACTTTAACCTTTTACTTTTTATTCTATCGTTTTAACCTAAAATCGATTTACCCTGTTTTAATTAACTTGATTTACTTTACCTTTTTACTTTTTGCCCTAACTTCTTCATTAAAGCAGCCAAATAACATAAAAACCCGACCCGTTTAACCATTTCATCTCTTTCAGCACAATCGCCTCTCTCATGGCAACTTGGACTCCCTGCAACAGAAAAGCTTCTCCTATGGCAGCTTGGTGTAAACGTTTTGAAGATACAGGAATGAAATAAATCGTTTTTTCATCATCAAAAAATTGCTACCCAAAAACCCTAATCCCCAAATGAAATCAACCAAACAACATCGTTAACACAAACCCATCGCAATTCAACCCTTACACCAACCAAAACCCATCGATCAAGCGAAACCCATTTCTCTCCTTCTCGTTCAATCCATCAAAATCCACTCAGACTCCTAAACCCAATCTCTTAACAGTGATAAATCACCGCTCGTTGTCGTTGGTTCGGCCAATGCTTATATCTACGTTGAAACTAACTTTTTTAATGTTATTCAATCACAATAGCAAAGAAACTAACTTTTTTTTTCAAAATTTATATGTTTTTTTGTTCATAAAGAATCAAGGAGGACGGTTTTAACACTAGCGTACCAAAGTCTAGGAGTTGTCTATGAAGATTTGAGTATATAGGAATGGTTTTTACTGAATTGAAGAAAGAATAGGGATACATAAAATAGTTAGATACAGTATAGAATTCCTTTATAAGCTTTCATAACTACATACTTAGTCCACAGGTGTAGTTTGATACATTTTTTAAAGATCAGACACGAATCTCAAAACCATAATCGTTATTCGTTTGTTTTGGTGAAATTGTATTCAATTAGCTAATTATGTTCCACCGTCGGAAGTTTTATGAATTATACTTCGTTTGATGTACGAAGTAAATTCCTCTTCTGAAATACGTCTTTATCATTTTAAGAGTTGATGATAGTGGTGAAGGAGGTACTTTTGCA